>CM040174.1:22889505-23354505 GCA_022606695.1 Vaccinium macrocarpon | reverse complement strand
TAAGAAAAAATTATTTTTTTTGTTTTGCAAATTATTTTTGAAAAATTCGAACTGTCCAATGTGTTCAGAAAGTGTTTTCGAGGGTCCACGCGAGAAATCTTCAAAAAACAATACCGGGAAGGGCTTGATCCAAGCAGTTTTTCGCAAAAATTGTATTTTACAATTTTGCGAAAATTGTTTGGATCAAGCCCTTCCTGATATTTTTTTTCGAAGATTTTCTGCAAGGACTTTTGAAAACACCTTCTGAACACATTGGACGGATCGGATTGTCAAAAAAATGCTCGGATCACGGAGGTCTGAAAGTCCGAAGTCTGGACTAGAAGTGGAACATGTTTATATATAGGCAAAGCTTCTAAAATAGGATTCCCGTTTCCGGACCTCCATGATCCAAATATTTCTTTGACCATCCGAGCCGTCCAATATGTTCAGAAAGTGTTTTCAATGATCCTGGAAAGGAAATCTTTAAAAAAAATACTGGGAAAGGTTTGATCCAAGCAATTTTCGCAAAATTTTTATATTTATAGTTTTTGCGAAAATTACATGGATCAAGCCCTTCATAGTATTTTTTTTAAAGATTTCTCGCGTGGACCCTTGAAAACACCTTCTAAACATATTAGACGGCTCCGATTTTTCAAAAATAATTTACAACACAAAAAAATCAATTTTTCTATTTTCCGGGAGGAGTGGACTAGAAACTCTCTCTCTCTCTCTCTCTCTCTCTCTCTCTCTCTCTCTCTCTCTCTCTCTCTCTATATATATATATATATATATATATATATATATTGGGGAGGGTATCGGAATGGAGTACTACCACCCGTAACCCTACCCTAACCTGGTTAGATGTTTTTTTGTCCCCCTAAACCTTACTCTTTACCCAAAAAATTAGCAGGTCGGGTTTGGTTTGGGCCGTTGTGATTGACATACCGTATAAGAAGTCATGAGTTTACTGTTTACAGGTGTGGGAGTGTGGCTCACAAATAATTGGACCAAAAATGTGGGGTCCCCTTGGGCTAAAAAAATCAATTGTACTCTTCTGTTTTGGTGTCGACAAGTCATTGGTGAATTATATAGTGGGAGAGAATCATATGTGTGTGGATGGAATTAGGATTTCATATATATGGGGCTAACAACAAGATTTTATAATTTCAAGATTTAATAATCTAAACACTGAAAAGTGAGGGTGTTTGGGAGCCTATTTTTTGGCTTTTTATTTTTAATTTTTTGCCTTTTTGACTTTTTGAATTATGGTCATCATGTATTTTGATTTTGATAAGAGTTTTTAAGAGATATGTGCAGAATGAATTTTGCAACAGGGGTAGTGTTTGAGAGGTGTGTGCAGAATATATTTTGTAAGTCTTTTTATTAACCAGAATGAGAAAAGTGAAAAATGAGAAATCAAAAAACTCCTCCCACCCTCTTTTTTCATTCTGCTTTCTAATGTTCAATTCTGAAAACTCATTCTCACATAATGAGTTCTTGAGTTGCTCCCCCAAACACCTAAAAGGTGATAAGTTGAACGGGAAAATGTAAAAAATGAGTTGTCAAACACGCTCAATTATGCCAATAACAAAACATAGAGTCTAGACGCTCTTTTTTTGGATCATCGTATAAAAGATATATTATTGAAAAAATACAAGGTACAAACACGTACAATTTCGGAGAGGAAACACCAAGATAGAACAGCAAAAACCAGAGCATACAAATAGCCAGCATAAACATCACCAAAAAAAAAACAACAAAAACAGCATCAAATAACAGCGGCAAAACAAAGTAAGAATTGAGAGCAAGGTAAAAACTGAAAAAGAGCCAAAGAGACGATTTGTTTCTGATGCTCTTTTTCTTTTTCTTTTTCTTTTTCTTTATCTTTATCTTTTGTACCATCAAAACTTTCGGTAGTTGTCGAGGAGATATGGTCTTATATAGTATATATAGCTATATTTGTTAGCTACCCTTTCTTTATTATTGGGGAGGACCACTTTATAAACCTATAATAGTAAAAAAAAGAAAGAAAAAAGCTAGGTAGTTATTTGGAGTTAATTGAAATTGGGAGGCCTTGGCCCCCTATAGCACCACTGTACTTTCGTCTCTGTGACATTTGTGACTGTGTATATTTGATTACAACGGCGATACATACACTCCATGTGAGCCACTCCCAGTCACACCCTCTCTCATATGAGGCATGGGATCTAGATATAAACCCCGCACCTCATGTGAGAGAGCTAGGGTGTGACTGAGAGTGGCTCAGTGTATGTATCATTTTTCATTTGGTTAAAGATTGGAGGGGATTTGGTTGGTTCTCCATAGGGATTGGAAAGTGCCACGTTGATCCTTTGAATTACTCCCTCCATCCCAATTTATTGTTCCCTTTTAGGGAAGCGGGTTTTTAAGGGATGTGAAAACTTTGTATTAATTTTTCTATTTTACCCCTAAATCCAGTCAATATTACTGTACCAAATTTGTGAGGCTAATTTATTATATGAAAGTCAAAACATATTCAATATGGATCTTGTTTAATAGATATTAATTAGTTTTATTATACAAAATTTTCAAAATCATAAAAATAGTTATAAAATAAAAGATAATAGACTAGCCAATTAAGATGGAAAAAGTACTTTTAAGGGTAAAATTGGAAAGTAACCCAATTTTGATGAATATTTTTAAAAGTGGGATAAATATTTTGGGACATCCCAAAATAAAAAAAAGGACCCAGAAATTAGGACGGATGGAGTAGTTAATTTCCTCGTAAAGAAAGACAGGAAAAAGAGGAAGATATTTTGAAGATGACTTTGAAAAGGAGAGAGAGAGAATTCTGCAAGTTACATTCCTTGGACAGAAATTTACCTTCTTGTGACATCATCAGATTCATCACTGATCGATCTGGTAGTTGTACGGTATCGATTGAAGGAGACATGGTGGAGATCACTGCCGGACTCAGAAATTTGATGTAGTGGGATACTTTATTGGCCATATCGCGAAAACTTCTTTCATAAAAAAATACTAACATCAACTCTTAGGGTGGAAGGTAATGTGTAGAAAATACAAATATCCGATAAAAAGTGTATTGATATTTGTCACAAGATATTGATATTTGAATTTGTTTGTCATATTATCATCTGTTTAATGGGCGAATGTTAGCAATATCTTTTATAATAAATAACATTGAGTAAGAAGTTTATACCGCAGCTATTTATAAATTGACAATTGTAAATCAAAGAACGTGATAGAAGAAAAATATTGATGTATGAAATGAGTTGAATCTATTTTTTTTTAAATTTATATGCAATTGATATATTTCCAGGTGTTATTTCTACAATTACTCAAAATGTATAGGAACGCAAGTGAGATTTTTCAATTTTGAGTGAGAGCTCGTACCCCCCATGTGGAACCAGGAGTTTGTTGGCAGTTAAAAATGTATTGAGAAGATGTTATTTATTATTTTATTTATTTTATTTATCACAAGAGATAATTTCATTTTAATGATCCGAAGACAATACAAGATTTCCTCAGTACATGAATGAACAAAAAATAACTACTGTCTAGACGTGAGCACATAAAATAGCAGGGCTCTATGGCACAAGCCCCAAAGGTGGAGCCATTATTAGGGATCCAGGTGACCTGTAGTGAGTTAACTCACGTCTAGACGGTAGTAATGTAAAAGTAAATTGGAGTTAAAGTAAATGTAAAAGTGATTTTTTAAGTGTAAGACGATCCGGACAGTTAATCTCGGATCGGACGGCCAAGAGAGCTCACTATAGTATGTAGTGAGCTCACTCACTACAGGGTCCCCGGTTCCCATTGTTAGACGCGCGGCTCTAGTTAAGAGAGAAATTGTCTATTTTACCCTTGCAGTTATGAAGTATAGAGACCATTATTGTTGAATTACTTATGTTTTAAAAGATATGTTTGGACTTTGGACAATCAAAAGTCCATACAGTTCCAACAAAGATCAAATCAAACAAGAAACTCAGCATAATTGATATAGTTTAAATTGTGCTGAAAAGACTCCAAATTTTTTATACTAACTCATACTCCAAGAGGGGACCGAATTTTGGGTTTTTTCAAGGGGCCATTTGCCACCGTTTTGTTGGCTTAGCGCCAAGGCCGGCCTCTGTCACTGTCCTTTGGAGGGACCATCTAGCTGATGGTATTACTGGATACTTTTGGAACTCACTTGGATGATTTGAACCACCCTTTTGGCGGACCATATTGCTAAATTGATTGTTGAACACCTTTATATTGATAAAAGAATATCAAATACTAGAAAATAACTCATTTATCTTAAGATAACTGTTTATCTCGTCACTAGAGGCCGTGGCACACATAATGCGTGTAAGTCAAAATTTACTAAAAGAATATACACAAAACTTCGGGCTTATTATTTGATTATCTTTGTGGAAACTTTACATTCAATTCAAAGCCAATTGGCAATAAATGGAGAGGTCCTAATACATATTAAGTGATCACCAATTTCACTCCTAGGCAATGTGGGATTTCAATTAGTTCTTTAACATCCCCCTCACGTGCATCCGCGTTTGAGGTCTGTCACATGTAGCAATGTTTCCTATAATCGTGCAGCCTTTTTTGCTGGTCTGTCATTGTGAAATGTGGATTGTAATTTTTTTTTTTTAAATGTAGGCGGAATGGGCCCCGCTCTTATTCCATGTGTATACTTTATATCCATCTCAAAACCAATTGGCAATGAGTAGAGAGACCGAATATTATATTAAGTGATCACCCCATTCCTTTTCCAAGCAATGTGAGATAATATTTCTTAACAATCTTTAATGGGCCAGGTTAACCCTTTGTGATAGATAAATGGAGTAACAATTAAATAAGCATCACAAAAATTGAATTGTATATCCTGTGATAACAATTTATATACAGAACCGTGCAAACTACAAAGGAAGCAACCAAAGAAAAAAGGGTAAAGATGTGCTTTTTTTTTTCTAGTTAATTTCGATTGGTTTTTAAATCGTATTGGTTTTTGTTTTTCAATGGGAAGATAAAATTCACTAATCCGTTACCAATTCACTCAATTAAAATACTTGAAGGAGTGTAAACACTTTTTTCCTACACTCTTTTTCACTTTTTTTCCTTTAATTTTTGTGGTAATTTTTTCCCACGAATATTAAAGGCAATAATAATTGAAAAGATGAAATAAAAGAAAAAGGATAAAATCATAAAAACCTTGCAGTTGGAAATTGTTGACAGGTTGCAGAAGAGGCATGTAGCAACACTGTTTTTTTACTCGTTGTACTGCTTCTCCTTTTTTCGGTAGAGCTGGGATCCTCTTCTGTCCCTTTTAAGTGACCGGACGATCCTACCCGAGCTGTTCCTAGGTTTGTTTTGGTGATCGGGACCATCATCACTAGACTCAAGGTAAAATGACTTTAGCATTTAGAAGTTAGTAAGTCAAAGCCAGCTTATCTCATTAACTTAAGATAATTTATTGACTTATGATAATTTTGACAATATTATCCTTTATGCAATGTAAAATGCATCCCACCACTAATAAGTCTAAAGGGCAATTCGGATATTTCACAGCAAAAACTATACTTTTCACCCAAGTTTTATCTTGGAACAAGCTGCCTTAAGAGTGTGTGTTCTTGTTCTAGAACAACCTAGATCGACGCGTATTTGCGAACCTTGAGTCAGGTGTTGCGGAACATGGCACCGAGGAAGGCTACACTATAAACCCCTATTTGGGTGTGTAACATATGTACACTTTCAAAATGTTACAAATTTTTAGTGTAAAAGTTACGACATTCAATATGTTATGAATTTTATTGCTAAAAAGTTACGATAGGCAAATGTTATGATTCCTAGTTAAAATGTTATGAATCATAATATTACTGAAAAATTGCAGCACAAACCAAGATGTTATAAATCTTTATGAGGTGGCACAATTTGAACCGCACATTAAGTGCATATGGTACACACTTTTAAGAGGTATTTATTGTAGCATTTCTTGAATAAACCTCTTCGAGAACATTGGGCATGTCAAAATTCATATTAATCACACCGTTTAATTTGTTCACTGGATAAAAACTTATTTTCCTAAAGACAAATATGTTTGAAAAACAAGTTAAACAATATGTGGACCGTCCAGAGAGGATCCCTCCATATCTTTTATGTGGACCAGGGGGTGCACAGCACTCCTCGGCCGTCTGATCGTGTTTTAGACGGTCCGAATGTATTCGGCAATTTTTATTTATTTTTACCAATAAAAAAATTCATACTTGGTGGTTGAATCGAAAATGTAAATTGTGTAATGCGACGAAGGTGAGAAAGCTTGTGGCCACCTGACACTTTTCCGATCCGATTTAATTATTACGTGTAAACTCCTGAGGTGCTAAGTGGAGTTTTGATTTGATTTTGGATTTGGAGGCTGGGACGTAGGACAAAGTAACCAGCAGAGAGAATAAGAGAATAGGGATGGAGGAGAGAACCCAAGAGAATTTCTTCGACTGTATTTAATTTCCTTTAGTTTTTGATTTTTTTTCTTTTAAGGGTCATAATGAATTGGGATTGTAAAAATATTTGGACCTTTAGTTTTTGAATGGGGCCTACTTAATTTAAATCGTGCTGAAAAGACTCCCAGTATTTTGTAGAACTCATACTCCAAGAGGGGCCCTCATTTTGGGTTTTTTCATGGGGCCTTTGCCACGGTTCCACCGTTTTGTTGGCTTAATGGGCCGGGCCTAGGCCTCTGTCACTGTTTTCCAAAAAGCGATATCAGTGGAGAGCATATGACAAAATACTATCATTGAATGTCCCCTTGATTGATTGATATATAATACACAAGTTTTTATAGTACGAGGGAGCTTTTTTTTTTGGGTACATGGGAAAGTAAATCAAAGCGAAACTAAACCCTCTTAAAAGCTACATCTCTCATATTGGCTTCAAGGAGAGGGACGATATCCACAAGCGGAGAAATGTGGGAGACCCACTTGTACTCTTGTTTAACTCCTATGTTGGCGAGCTTGTCAGCTACTTTGTTGCCTTCATGGTATATATGTTTCAAGGAGCACCTCGTGCTAGCCATTAATGCCTTGCATTCTTAGATCAAAATCGAGTAAGGTGAGTCTGCTGGGGCCTCCTCCATGATCAAAGCAATAACTGTCGTTGAGTCTGAATCAATCTCAACCGCTTCTATTCCTTGGCTTTGCACAAGCTCCAATTCCCTGAAAATTCCCCAGAGCTCAACCTCAAGACTTGTGCAATCCTCCAACTTCCCGTAGAAACCAAGCACCCAAAATCCTTTTTCTTGTCTGAATACTCCACCACACCCAGCTGGGTATGAGGGAGCTTTTGAGGGACCATCTTTATAAGGGTATTAATGGATACTTTTCAAAAACTCACCTCGATTATTTGAACCATCCTTCTGGCGGACCATCTTCCTAAATTGATTGTGGAACACCTTTATATTGATAAAAGAAAATCAAACACTAGAAAAGAACTTATTTATCTTAAGATAACTGTTTATCTAGTCACTAGAGGCCGCGGCACATGTAATATGTGTGCATGTCAAAATTTAACAAAAAAATATAAACAAAATTTTGATTTTCTTTAATGGCGAGATTAACCCTTTGTGATAGATAAATGGAGTAACAATTGATTTAGCATCACAAAAATCAGATTGTTTGTCCTGTGAAAAGAATTTACTAGCATAAAACTCGTGTTATGCACGGGGAGATTAATAATTTTGATTATTCAATTAAATAACTTAGTGTGATGAACTTAATCCTAATTAAATCTTAATCCCAATTAAATTACATAAATGTATGTAATTAAATGAAATAAAGTAAACGGCGGTAATGCATAATCGTAAAAAATTCAATCCAAAAACTTTAAATTAATGCTATAAAAAAAATCTTCTAATAGCATCACCTTGGAGTGCTTAACCCCTCAACTACGACCAACCTCTTTATATTGTTACTTTTGGATTAAGTAAAATGAGGTCGATATTATGAATAAAGACAGGCCATACCTATTGCTTAGTCCACATAAGAAACTCGAAACGTCTTGTTAACTGAATTTGTATGTCAAAACATTTTAACACTCCCAAATGGTCAACAAACAGTCTTATCTATGATTATGTCCTAAACTTCAAGAGAACCAATTTCACATACTCTGCAAGTGAATGCAAAAAGCTCCATTAAAATAATATGACTGACGCATGCCATAATTCTTTCTTTTTATCTTTTCGTACTTTTTTAGTAACATATATCTATATATATGTATATAACTATTTCTGCTGTTTATTATTTTTTGTACTTAATTTATATATCATTTATATAGGAAGAAGCCATTGGGTTTCGCTGCATTAGTAGATAGCTACAACAATGTAGGAAGAATAGTAGATAAAATATGAGGACTTGCAATGGCTAGTGTGAAATCTAAAGCTGAACATTTATGTATTGAAAATCGTTCGTAACCAACCTATGTTTGGAGAATCGATAGCTTTTTAAAATTATGAGTTCTTGTTGATTTCACATGAGATTCATAAATTATCATATTATTAGTTGGATTATCTCAAGTTTGTAAAAAATTTAATTTTTATAAATATAGGTGAATAGACATTACCCACTAAAGAATTAGGAGAGAGAATCAGACTGTTTATGTTCCCTTTTAAAACTAGTAAATTACTTTAACAACTGTCAGTCTATACATATTTCATCATCTCTAATGTTATGATTATCTCAAGTTTGTAGTACTTAGATATGTATGTGAATCATGTACTGCAAAAGTCAAAACAACAAAACTTTGTGATGTCTATATAGTTTAACCTCCTTTTTTAGTTTAACTAAAAGAAAGAATTATGTGATGTACTAATGCCCAACTATTGTCTTGTCAACCCTTGCTTTCTATCTCTAAGGTATATGAAAAATCAGGGTTCCCTTACAATTAGTTAAAACCCTAACAGTATGAATGCAAATCACAAATTAATACTACCAATAGTAAATATGCAAGTAGTCAAAACCCACAACACAGAGATATACGTGGAAAATCCTAAATGGGTAAAAAACCACGGGAAGGAATCAAAATCACTATAACCATCGTATAGTTACAGATATACCTATCCAAACGATGTAAATCCTCACAACGTTCTAAGTATCACCTGCCGAGTCACACGTACACCGCACCCAGTGATCTTGATCGCCAACGCCTCGAATCCTCAAGCCTTCCAAATGTTCTTCCAGAAATCCACCGGAAAATTGAACTTGAACGAAGATGTAGAAACCTCTTGAAGCTTTGATTAACAATCCATGAAGAACATGCTTCAAGATACACAATCAACCCTCTTGGTGTTATTGTATTCAAGAACAAGCACACACACGGTTTTCCCTTCTTTTTTTTTTCTCTTAGCCGACTCAAGATGACCTAGATCTGAACCGAAGGCATATATTTATAAATTTGTCAATCCGATCAATCGCATCGGAAGCCGATTGATCGGAACCTTGTAGATCCGAAATTTTTGTAGATGCCGATCAACAACCCGATTGATCCTCTTGTTAATCGCTATGCTCTGAATAGTCCACGGCAGTGCTTAAAATTCAGAGTTACCCGATTGAGAAACCGATTGATCGCATGATTGATCTTCCCGTTCCGAATTCCGTCGACTGACTAAAACCACTAACACTCAAATTACATTATAAAGAGATTCCTTCCACTCTAATCTTATACAGACTTCTACCTAGAAATAGAAAATTACAACTCGATAATAAATATGAGTTTTGTCATATGGAATTACCAAAAACAAGACGACTCCAGAATTTGGTACTTACAGTATAGCCCAATGAAAAGCAAAACTTTTTTTTTTAATAACACAGATAAAATTAGTAGAATACCTACACACAATATGCTTAAAGTGAGAAAAAGAGACTATAGAAGGAACTCAAAGAGATAGGAGATTATTTTGAATTGTTATTATGAGAAAGGTTTGATTCATTTGAATGTGGAGAATCTTAGCCACAAAAATCCATAAATTCTGGTGATTGATATGAGAAGATATATATGGATATTTCAAGATTCATGATTTTGAAATTCGAAAAATTTATGTGATGAATGAAATGTGATATGATCATGCTACATTGCTTTCTTTATGATATTCATCTCAATCCAATGAGTTATTGCTACTTGTCGCAATGATGACTCACCTCACGAAAAGTCATTCTGTAATACTATATAAGATTAAGATATACAAAACCGTGTAAACTACAAAGGAAACAACCAAAAAAGGGTAAACATTTTTTTTTCTGTTTAAATCCTTCTATTGGTTCTCTACTCGTATCAGTTTTTGTTTTTCAATGGGAAGATAAAATTCACTAATCCGTTACCAATTCACTAAATTAAAATACTTGAAGCAGTGTAAACACTTTTTCCCACACTCCTTTTCACTTTTTTTCCAGTAATTTTTTCCCCACGAAAATTAAAGAAAATAATAATTGAAAGATGAAACAAAAGAAAAAGGATAAAAACCTTGCAGTTGGAAATTGTTCACGGGTTGCAGAAGAGGCATGTAGCAACACTCTTTTATTATTCGTTGTACTGCTTATTGTCGGAGCTGTTCTCGGGTTTGTTTTAATGATCTCGGGTTTGTTTTAATGATCAGGACTGTCAACACCAAACTAAAGGAAAAATGACTTTAGCACTTAAAGTTAGTAAATCAAAGTCAGCTTATTTCACTGACTTAAGATAGTTTATTGACTTATGATAATTTTAACAATATTGCCCTTATGCAATATAAAATGCAACCCAACACTAAGTAGAAATTTTACTTTTCACCTAAGTTTTATCCCGGAACAAGCTGACTTAAGAGTGTTTGTTCTTGTTCTAGAATAACCTGGCTTAACGCGTATTAGTGAAACTTGAGTCGGGTGTTGAGGAACATGGCACCGGGAAAGGTTACATTGTACACCCCTATTTGGGTATATATCATATGTACTTTCAAATTGTTACGAATTTTTAGTATAAAAGTTACGACATTCATCAATACGTTATGAATTTTATTGCTGAAAATTTACCAGAAAAGCAAATGTTATGATTCATAGTGAAAATGTTATGAATCATAACATTACTGAAAGTTACGAACGAACCAAAATGTTATGAATCTTTATGAGATGACACAATTTGAAAAATACATCAAGTGCATATCTATTGCAGATTTTCCCGAATATACCTCATCGAGAATGTTGGGCATGTCAAATTCATATTAATCGAATCGTTTAATGTGTTCCTGAAACACATTTGTCATAAAAAATAGAATAAAAAAATATTGCAACACTGGATAAAAACTTATTTTCCTGTTGACAAATACGTTTCAATATCTTTTATGTGGACCCGGGGGTTGTTGTGCACGGTGTCGTGTTGTGCACCCTTCAGCCATCTGATCGTATTTTGGACGGTGAGGATGCATTCAACAATTTTAATTTAATTTTGATTTATTTTTACCAATAAAAAATTAAAGCACATCTGAGTTGTCCAAAATACAATCAGACGACTGAAGGGTGCGCAACACCGTGCACAATACCCCGGATGCCAGTTGCTATAGGGTCTATTATAGCTATTTCCTAATACTTTTAATCTACCTAACATTTTCTTAACAAACGACTAAAAGGTGCGCAACACCGTGCACAATACCCTAGATGCCAGTTGCTATAAGGTCCATTATAGCTATTTCATAATACTTTTAGTCTACCTAACATTTTCTTAACACATTTAGTCCACTCATGCATCCAAAATACAACAATACCCCTTGCAAGTACACGTACACGCAATCTTAATTCCTCATGACTCTAAAACTTCTCACCATCTCTTTCTTTCTCATCTCATCGTCTCTCTCTCCACCATCACTAGACGATTTCCACCGGAGATAACACCACAAAAGAGAGGAATCAACTTTTCACCGGAGACAACAACGCTTAATGTCTTTTATCTGCAGCAACGGGCGGAGGAGTCATCGGTGCTGATGGCAATGGCGTGCTTGTGGTGGTCAGTGGCTGAATTTCAGATCTAGACTTCTCATCGTGGTTTTCCAAAGCAAACAAATTAAGATTGTGTAGAAACTATCAAATCGTGGCCTAATCACGTCGTCGTCATTTCAAATCAAGTCGTCTGACCATTTTTTGCAACTTTGGCGACGAACGATCGTTGTTCAAGTGGAAAACCTTTCAGATCTATGTGTGTGAGAAGATCTGTGAGGTAAGTGTGAGAAGATAGAGGGGGGCGTACAGTTGTAAAGAGAAATTAGATTTAAAATAGCGGTGGAGGCAATAACTGATACGTCATCAACCTGTGGGCGACGATCTGCTTTCTTCTTTCTACGTTTGATACTTCTCCAACCAAATAGTTTGTAGTGGCCAATCAAAAAAGACAAGTGGATTATAGTGAGGAATGAGATTACATCTGTAGTCTATAGAAAATGAAAACTCCTACAACTGGATAAAAGCATCTCCACCCCTTACCTAGATTTTTACCTAAATTTGAGTAAAATTTTGAGTGAAAATTTGATTAGCTATGAAGCACTCCAATGGGGAAAAAAAATAGATTTAGTCATAAATTTAACTAAAAACTTCATTAATGGCATTGTTATAAATTTAGGGGGGAGAATATAACATCCAAAATTTGAGTAAAAATTTGGTTCTCACCGAATTTGGTGAAGAATTTGAGTAATATCAAATTTGGTGAAGGAGCGGAGTGGAGTGGAGTTTTTGGTGTTTTTCGCCCAAATTTAAATTTGATATAGGATTTGGGTAAGGAGTGGAGATGCTCTAACACTGTTGAGTATTGATAAGATAGGGTTTTTTTTACTTTTTTCTTTCAAACAAAAGATAATTAATAATGTACATTTTTACTTCTACATATAAAATAATTCCATTTATACATGTATACATTTGATCCAAGTAACCACCTTTTGTTAACCACATCTGATCTCAAGTAGGCTTTAAAAAAGAAAAAGATATATTACAAATAACCATATCTTGTGAGTCTAAATAACCACATCTTGTGATTTTAGATAATCACATCTAATCCAAAGTAGGTTTTAAAAAATATATATACATCTTGTTAGTCCAGATAATCACCTCTTGTGATTCTAGATATGGTTATCTGCAACAGTGACTTTTCCGGCAAAGTCCAATTTTCTGGCAACTTTTCCGGTGAAGGCCAATTTTCTAGCAGACTTTGCCGGTGACATTTCCGGCAAGAGTACATTTTATGTTTAATTTAATTTTATGTTTTTAATTTTATGTGAGGGAATATTTGCCTATTAAAAATGGAGAGTGGACCTTACACCTTAGAAAATGCAAAAATGTCGATTAGAGGTATTATGGAAATATGAGGTGGACTAGATATATTACAAAAAAGCTATAATGGACCAGAGATCAATTCCTTATTCATTTAATGTATAACCTCATACATTCCTTAAAAAAAATTATTAAAAAACCTCATGCATTTAAAAAGAATTTTGTAGTGGATCCCACATTGAAGGTTTCTATGGGAAAGAATCCACCGTCTATGCAGTGATGGATATAGCAAGGGAAAGAAAAGCAAAAAGCATGTAAAAACAACAAACAAAGAGAGAAAATGACGCGGAACAGAAGAGACCCTCTAATACTCCAAAATTGGTAGTAGAAGTGACATTACTGGATAAAAAGATCAGTAGTGTTACATTTGCAAAAAATTTACCCAAAAATTTGTACAGAATTTTAAATTGGTGACTCAAATTCATTTGGGAGAAAATCTGAGCCATATATTTTAAATTCTGAATAAGTTTCTGAGTAAATTTCATGGGTATTTAGCATTTAAAAAAAAGAGAGAATGGTGTACTTGATCGTGGAACTGAGAGAGAGAGAGAGAGAGAGAGCGGACAGTGAGAGTTATGAGTGTGAACGTAAGTATGACAGTTGTGGAATATGTAATTTACATTCCTACCCTCTTTTTTCCGTGGCAATTTTTTTACATTTTGTTTAGTTCTTTTTTTTTGGATGCTTACAATTTTTTTAGTTCAAAAAACAGTAAAAGTAGAATTTATCGTGGACAGGATTTCCAAAAGAAAACTTTTCATTTTAGAATACATGATGTTGGTGTATTTATGGACAATGTTTGATGAATTGTTTTTATCGAGTTCTAACTTCTAACAAACATAAAGTTCTAAGAGAAAACAGCTAGAGGAAACAAATATTTTTTTCCACCGCCGGCGGAAACAAATATATTTTTCAAATCAATTACAATGGTATGTGTAATTGTGTAGTTAATGTGATTATGTATTACACAATCACACGAACCGATGTGATTGATTTGAAGAAAATATTTGTTTTCACCACTAGAGGAAATAACTTATTCTCAAGTTATAATTATACAACTGATATGAAAAGGGACTAAACTGGAGGGATCCATCGTCTTGTTTAGAAATTTGGCTTTCATATTTACCTTTTGGTTTTCAAATATGGAGACCTACTTCTCTATTTTGGTCTTTAAATCTTAAAAAATGATGTTAAGTCTCTCCAAAAAGTGCAAAAACAGGACTGCCCTAAGCTAAGACATGTAAGGTAGCTGACTTAAACCCTCGAATTTTGGCCCAAAATTTGGACCCGGACAGGTACACCAGTATAGAATATATATTTAATACAAAACATTTGAAATTTTTAAAGGAAATGGTAAAGAATTTTTGCAATCGAACATAAAGACAAAAAATATTTGACAGTTTTAAAGGAAATGACAAGGAAATTTTGTAATCAAACATAATGACCAAAAAAAAATTTAGGAAAATGTCACTAATTTTTAAAAATTCTAATTTCATACAGAAAATTCAAAAAAATCAACTTCTGCCAGGCCAACCATCACCCCACCTCCGGCAACCCAAAAAATTAGTGACATTTTACTAATTTTTAAAAGTTTGAATTTCGGGTATAAAATTCAAAAAAAATCAACTCTTGCCTCTTGCCCGACCACCACCCCACCTCCGACTAACCACTTCTGGTGACCCAAAAAATTAGTAACATTTTACTAATTCTTAAAAGTTCTAATTTCATACAAAAAATTCAAAATAATTAACTCCTACCTCCCATCGACTACCACCCCACGTCCAGCAAACCACTCTCAGTGACCCAAAAAATTAGTAAGATTTCACTACTATTAAAAAATTCAAAAAATTGACCAACTTAGTTGACTACCAACTCCTCAAACTAGTGAAAGCTCACTAATCATCTAAAAATATATGATAATAGATCAAATTCATAGTTGGTGAAACATCACTAATCATCGTAAAATGCTCTGAATGAACCACTCCACTCGTTCTCTTCCCATCAAATGTAATCTCGATCAACTCTTCATCCCACATAAAGTACATACTCTCCGGAGAGTCCCACCCTCCGATTCTGGCAAAATCGACGCTATCTAATGATCAATTGGAGTCCGATTCCGGGTAGTAAAGCGACAAAGACCCGTACCTCGATGAAACAAGTAGGGCTGCACAAAAAAACCGGTGAACCGTGAATCCAGTCCGGACCGAACCGATCCGTGCGTTTTGGATTTTAACCGTGGATTAATGGTCCGGACACGGATTGAAAAAATAGTAAACCGTGACTCGCGGTCCGGACACAAATTTTGATTTCGAAAATGTGGATTAACCGATCCGGACCGTGAGATTTTTATTATATATAATTTTTTAATATATATATTTACACACACACACATAATTTTACACAAACTTCTACTACACAGACTAAGGGGTAAACTGTGATCTCTTTCAAAACTTGGATGTGTATTTTTATTGATGATACATTGGTGTGAGATTCCAACGAAGGCATCTTCTCTAATTAGCTATGGGAGCTCTTTACTTTGATTTCTTATGTTTCACGTTGATGTGTTAGTTTCAAAATAGGAATTAGCTGTTACGAACTTTTGTGTTTGTGAACTTGTGGTGTCCTTAGTATTTATAGAATTTGAATAATGTACTTTGGGATGCTTCTTGATTTATTTTTATGCCAGATTACGACTACCGTAAATAATAATGTCATATATGACATGTAATCCGTGGATAAAACCGGAACCGATCCATGACTTGCAGATCGGATTGGAACCGAACCGTGAGACTTTTGGTCCGGACACGGATTGTATTTTCTAAAAACCGTGACTCGCGGATTAGGATTGGATTTATGCCAATCCAATCCGATCCAGACCGTGTACACCCCTAGAAACAAGGATGGTCTCTCGATTGATGAAATTTTTCAATCTTGAATTCTAGAGACCTCCGGATTAAAATTCAACAAAACATGAATAAATAGGCTTCCTAGATAGATTTAATGGTTTAATTAATATGGGAGGAAAAAAACAGGCCTTAAAGTTGTAAAAGAATAACAATGTGGCTGGGAACGTGGGAGTTATTATTCAATGGCTGAAAATGTGACGTAGATGGCGACCCAACACCACCAAATAATTTTTCGGGAAGTAGGAGGTGTTATATATCATGTTTCATGTGTATAGTGTTACCTAATTCTATAGCCCATCTTCATTTATAGCCCGTTATTCGGACAGACCCAGAGGAAAGATTGAAATACATGAAGGAGATTTGATTCGACTGGGCAGAATAAGCAGTGGTGGAAATATATCTAAAGAGAGCGAGGGCAATGGGTTGTGAGTTGCAGTCTCTTTTGGGCCCTTCTGTCAACTGCTTTAGAGCAAGGCATGGGGTGGTGGTCTGGCAATACAGGTCTTTTGTTTTGTTGATATGAGAGACATGGGTATTTACGCCCAAAATAAGAATATGTGTGTTTTGTTCTTTTGTTAAATCAATATAAAAAACAATATCTTTATATTTGATTGTAAAAGGTTTTTGTCATTCCTTTCAAAAAGACAAAATATATGTATTTATGCCTAATTTTTCCTTTAATTTTATCGCTTATTAAATTAATGAGCTAGTCCAAATTCATTGGAGCTAAAATCTACTCTCCACTTCATTTGCTAAAATCAACCATTTGATTTTAGTAAATTTGCATTTTAGTTTTTGGAAAACCAAGCCTTAAGTCTAGTGAAAAAACTGAGTCTCTCTATCCAATAGGTACATGGTTCAATGAAAAATAATGTGTGTATACCACACTTGGGTACCCCAATTGTACACCAACTCATCTCAATCGTTCAAAAGCATTTTGAACGTTTTGAATTTCAAACAAACTATTCGTGCGAATAGTTTAAACTCTTTGCGTGAATAGTTTGTAAAAAATCTGGAACGTCCAAAACGCTTTTGAACGGTTTAGATGGGTTGGTGTGCACTTGGGGTACCCAAGTGTGGTGTACCCATAGACGAGTTGATGGTTCAATTTCTAGGCATCTCATTTCCTTCTCCATAACAATATTCTTTCCCCTATCAGAAACTCACACTTTCAAAGGGATGTATATATTTTTTATATTAGTGCAAAAAAAATGGCTGAAAACTAGTTTTATTTGAAACAATAGAATGTATCATGGAAGAAAAACAAAATATAGTACCAAATAACTATCATTTTGAGGTTCATTTTATTTTTATTTTTTTTCAAAAGAAGATCCCGAGAATCTCAAGTCAAGGCCGGACCTGTAAAAAAGGCACCGGATGAAAATGAATATGAAGAATGGAAATGAAGAAACACGAATGGTTGGAGATGCTCTAAAAAGGCACCGGAGATGATACTCCCTTTTTTTTTTACCACAGGAATAGCGCTGGCTTTTCTAGTTAGCATTTGGAACACACATTTGATGGTTTTCTCATTCTGATTAACTCTTGCAATTTTATCTTCATTTAATGTGAAATTCAGTCTGATTCCCCGTGGGGTTTTGTGTCTCCTCCTGGTTTAAAGGCACTGCAAGTAAAAATTCATTGGTCCTATGCTCTGTTTTTTCAAATTTCCCATCTCAATGAACTTTGGAATAATTTTATGCGTGCCCTGTTTCTGCCATGTGCATTTGATGGGTTCCTGGTTCTTGATTCAATCTGGAAATTTTCTCCTTAATTCATGCGAAATTTAGTCTCTATCCTTGATGGGTTTTGTGTCTCCACCTGGTCGAGAGAATGTTTGATTCAAAATTCATGTGATGCTTGACAAACTGAACAACCGGATTTTATGAGGATTCGGTGTAATCATTGTGACTCATAGATTTGTGGATTATTTGCTTCTTTACACAGCCTATTGTGTGTTTTTTAAATCAAGCGAGTATGTTTTAAGAGGCCTCCAAATCAAGTCAACATATACAAAAGCAATGTCGGATAGCAAAACCACAATGTATACAAAAACTATAGAAAAAGTAGAACACTATCAAGGTAGATTATGTGAAAAAGATAATAGCAGGAAAGGTACATTCAGTTAGTACCATTTAATGTGTCTTCCGGAGGACATTTTCCTAACCTTTGGCATAAAATGCACAAAGTGGATATCTTCATTGTCTAACCCTTAACTTGCGAGTTAGTAGGCCGGCTTTGAGCACTAAACGTCTAAACCAATGGTCACCACAAAAAGAATGTCAACAGATATCAATGCAATTGCTGGAAAGTTGAAAACCCTTAGTTGAGAACATATTCAGGGCAATCTAAGTTGCATGGTGTAGCCACATCCCATAAAACGAACTGATGCACGAAGGGATATGGTTTTTTTGGAAGCTGTCATAAGAATAACAAGATGACAAAAAACGGATGCGAGTCAGTGTGATTCTTATTGTTATGAATATTGACCTTGAGAGAGATCAATTAAGATCACCAAATCATTCATGCTCACTTTGCAATGCTAAGATCTAATAGCCGAGGTAGCACCTATTAGGTGTAGCCTTCCTATGTCTGTTGTAGACTTGTAGTTGGTTATAAAGTTTGATTTGTTGTGCAATTCATGTACGAGCAACTTATGGGGATTAGCTTTTCGTTACAAATCATATAGCCCACTTTCTCAGCTTCCTTTTCAGAGTGAAATATTTTTTATATATAATTTCGAATTGTGGAGAATGATGATACGTGTTCCATTTGTTCGTTGGAATAGTGAGCAGTATTACTCATGTAACAATGACCCTTTTTACTGTCTCTATACGGTGGACAATACGAGGGTGCCCATAGCTGAAATAGTGCACACGGAGAGTAGCAGTTACAGTTATAGAGCTACAAAACACTTTATAAAATATTATGGTTGGATTTTACCTCTTGGCCATGTTTTAGACTGCGAATTGGAAAGCAACTTGCATGCTTGGCTGGATGCAAACGACTTCGCAGGGAACTTCCATCATCATGTAGCATAGATGTTGAAAGTTGCATGGCATATATATTCCTCAATGAAAATCCAGAGAGGGCTATGCTACGGGTTCTTTGTGCCCACTAAAAGTTGTGTGTAGCAGTTTCAGTTACAAAGTTCCAAGCGTTTTCAGTTTACTTATAATTCTAAATTTTGGAAGAATGCCCATTTTAGTCTCTTTATCACGAATATGTGTATTATCTTGTGTTGATTTAGGAGGTGGATTATTATTTTATTTATGTTGGAGTTTTTTCTAGCTGATCCTACAGATCCGGGGTGTCCATGTTTGTAATCTGCACTCCGAGAGTGGGACTTGTGTATCATGTGGAATTCCTTTTCTTTTTTGGTTTCTCAAAGAATACTTGTTTGCTTGACGGAATACTTGTTTGCTTGACGGATGCTATTGGTATCTTTTCCCTCCTTAAAAATTTTCCGTTTGGATGTCATCTTCTGTGAAGGGAAGACAACAAATTTCTCACACAAGAGAACCATTGGAGGTGATTCTGAAACTCACAATTTGAGAGGAAAATCACACACTGATTTTATTGATACAAACACACGATTACAAGAATTGAAAAAACTCTCAAATCTCACAATTTTGCTCACTCTCTCTTTCTCACTTTGCTTCCCATGGTTTACAACACTGATACACACACATATTTATACTACAGATTTCCAACTAAAATTGATGACTATTAATCGCACCTACATAATCGGTTTGCATTGATGCACCATTCAAGTAGTTGCTCCATTATTCCACCAACTAGTTTGTTGAGATAGATAGAAAATCACCCACCTACATAATCGGTTTGCATTGATGCACCGTTCAAGTAGTTGCTCCATTATTCCACCGACTAGTTTGTTGAGATAGATAGAAAATCACCCACCTACTTTTGGAGGCTATTGATTGTGGGTTGAAATCAGGTTTACTTTCATCATCCCCCCTTAAACCTGATTTATTCGAAATTCTTCATTCCAAGCATTAGCTTCATCCGGTTAAACACTTCACCGACTAAGGGCTTTGTGAAAATATCAGCTAGTTGATCTTCAGTCTTGCAAGAGACAAGCTCCACCTCTTTGTTCTTCACATGCTCTCGGATGAAATGATACCTTGTATCAATATGCTTGCTTCGTTCATGAAATACTGGGTTCTTGGCTAAAGCAATCGCTGAGCGGTTATCGATGTAGATATCTATGGAACTTTCTTAAGGAAATCCCAGATGCTCCAAAATATTCCTTAACCAGATAGAATGGCAAACAGCAGAGTTAGCAGCAACATACTCAGCTTCACACGTTGACAACATCACTATAGCTTGCTTCTTGGAGGACCAAGTAAAGATTGTATCTCCAATGAAAAAAGCAAATCCAGTTGTACTCTTCCTTTCATCCAGATCTCGACCCCAATCACTATCTGAATATCCAACAAGACTGAAGTCTTCAGTTGCAGTGTAGAATAGCCCGTAGAGTATATCTGGCTAGTGCATGTCAGATATCGCAAACTTCCAACCAAGCTCTTGAAGTAGGTTGGATCAACACCTCCGACATCACTTTTCTTGAGTTCTACTCCACTCTAGACTAGAGTAGTAATTGGATTACATGTCTCCATGCCAAAGCGTTTGAGAATATCCGTGGCATATTTGGTTTGGGAAATAAAGATCCCATCTTCCTTCTGCATAACTTCAATACCGAGGAAATGCGCCATTAGACCGATTTCTGTCATTTCAAACTCTTGAACCATGGTATGCTTGAATGCCTCGAACATAGATGGATTATTGCCAATGAACATCAGATCATCAACGTACAAACACACATGAAGTATGCTTCCATCAGCATCTTTCTTCATATATAGGGCATGCTCATATGGACATCTGACAAATCCATTCTCCTGGAAATATTTGTCAATCCTCGTATTCCATGCACGCGGACCCTGCTTCAGTCCATGTAGAGCCTTTATAAGTCTGTACACCTTGTCTTCACGGCCATCTTTAACATATCCTAGTGGTTGTTCGACATAGATCTCTTCCTCCAGAAATCCATTAAAAAAAGCTGACTTGACATCAAGCTGGTAGATATTCCATCAACTTTGAGCAGCTAATGAGATCATTATCTTGATAGTCTCCATCCTGCAATGGGGGCAAACACTTCACCATAGTTGACGCCTTCTCTTTGTTTGTAACCTTTAGCCACGAGCCTGGCTTTGTACCCTTGCACTTCTCCTTTAGAATTCCTCTTAGTTTTATATACCCATTTGACTCCAATCGCCTTGTGGCCTTTTGGCAGATTGGTCAGCTCCCATGTCTTGTTTCTTTCTATGGTGTCAATCTCCTCGTCCATAGCTTTTCTCCATTTTGCCTCTTCAATAGCTTCATCAAATCTTATAGGATCACTGTCTAAGAACAAACAGTATCAGCCAATATCTTCCATCATCTCTGTTGCTTCATATAGCTCCCGTACAGTTCTCAATTTCTTTGGTCTTTCGCTTGAGCTATTTGACGATGATGAAGATGAGGAATCACTTCTTTATGGTAAGGGAATGCCACCACGTGTTGGAGTTTGTGGTTCTTCAACAAATACCTCTGGCTACTCCATTTCTTCATTTTCAAGGATCAATTCCACGTCCTTGACAGCTTCAGCTTGATCCCAGTTTCCAAGCTTGATCTTCTTTAAAAATCACGTCTCTACTGAAGATAGCCTCCTTGGTGATGGGATTGTACAATTTGTAACCCATCGTTTTGTCGCCATAACCAACAAAGATGCATTTTTGGCCTTCGTCATCCAGCTTGGTCCTTCTGGCTTCTAGAATATTTGTGTAAGCTATACACCCAAAACCTCTAAGATGGTTCGCACTTGGCCTATGCGAACTCCAAGCTTTATATGGTGCGATGAACTGAAGTCTTCTGGTAGTACAGCGATTCAGTAGATAAACTACACACGATACTGCTTCAGCCCAAAACTCTTTGGGCAGCTTCTTGTCCTTCAGCATACTCTTGGCCATGTTTAGTATCGTGCGGTTCTTTCTTTCAGCAACACCATTTAAATGTGGAGTGTAAGATGGTGTCACCTGATGTTTGATTCCATGCTCCTTGCAATAGTTCTCGTAAGCATTTGAAGTATACTAGCCTCCCTGGTCTGATCGCAACGTTTGGATCTGGTAGCCACTTTGTCTCTCCACGAGAGCTTTGCATTCTTTGAATGCTTTGAAGACTTCAAACTTCTGTTTCAAAAAGTATACCCACGTTTTCCTGTTGTAGTCGTTGATAAAGGTTAAGAAGTATCTATTTTGCCCATTTGACATTGGCTTCAATGGGCCACACACATCTGTGTGAACTAGCTCCAATGGCTGTTTAGCTCTCCAGTTGACTTCTTTTCCAAAGCTGGTTCGATGATGTTTCCCGAGAACACAACTTTCACAGACTTCATTCGGACGATTGTTAAGAGGCAAGCCTTTCACCATGCTCTTGCTTGCCAAAAACTCCAAACTATCAAATTTGAGATGTCTGTATCTGAGATGCCACAACCAATCCTTGTCATTTACAACCGCACTCAGACACTTCGCCATGTCATTTTGAATGTTTAAGGCAAACATTCGATTCTTCAGCATCTTCACTCTGGCAATTTGATTTCCACTACCATCTAGGATGGTGAGGTGAGAATCCTTTATTCTGATATCGTACCCCTTTTCTAGGAGTTAACCTAGACTCAGAATATTGTTCTTCATATCTAGTACATCGTACACATTCGATATGTAATTATGATCACCGTTCTTTAGCTTCCATCCACACATGTGATTACTGGCTCCTATGTCAAGAAACCAGACATTCTGATCTTCAGTTGTTGAAGAGTGAGCCATCAGCAACATTGACTTTGCTTCAGCTGCATCCTTTTCTGCAAAGTTGACTTGTTCTCCAACTTCTTCAGGTGCTATACTCCTACACTCATTACTGTAGTGGCCATAACCATGACAGCTGTAGCATTGAACATTGCTTTTGTCATAGTATTCACGGTTTTAATAGTCGTTTCCTTTGCCTCCTTTGCCTCGACCTCTTCCTCTTGGTGTATGTTGTTGTTGTTGTTGATTCCTTCCACCTCTTCCTTGTCCTCGTGCACCTCTACCTCTGTTTCCAAAACCTCTTCCTCTATTGCCATGGCCCCGGCCTTTACCTTGTTGAGAAGTCCCCCCTTGCACTCCTTTATACTCAGTGAACATCATCTTGGATTGAAGAGCTTGCTCCAAGGAACTTGAGGATGCCTTTTTGTTGATCCTATGTTCATGAATCTCCAAAGTGGCCATGAGTTCATCCACAACCATGGTATTGAGATCCTTGGATTCTTCAATTGCAACGACGACATGATCGAACTTCGAGTTGAGGGATCGAAGTTTTTTCTCCAAAATGCACACATCTTCCATTTTTTCACCGTCACGCCGGATTTGACTCACAATATGTAATGTACGAGTAAAATACTCAGAAATTGACTCTGAATCAGTCATAACACTTCAAATTCGCCTTGTAAAAGTTGGAGGCGAACTCGCATTGTTTTCTCAATTCCGTGATAGGAACTTTGGAGGATATCCCATGCTTGTTTAGAGGAGGTGGCGGATGATATTTTTTCAAAACTCGGTTCATCAATATCTTGATAAATCAAGTATAGGGCTCGTTTATCTTTTTTACGTGCCTCTTAGAGCATTGCTTTTTCAACATCAGAATACTTTTCTTCTTCTTCTTTGGAGGCTAGTTCTAGATAGCCTCGCTCCACCATGTCCCACAAATCTTGTGAGACAATTAACACTTTCATTTGAATGATCCAATTTTCATAATTTTCTTTGGTCAAACGAGGAAATTGGGGAGTGAAAAAATTGCTTTGGGTGGCCATTTAGTGGTTTAATTGGCTAGGATTTGAGTGGGGTAGTTTTAGGAATGGAATCTGTATAACAGGATTTTTTTTTGTTGGATCTAGAAAGGCCAATCTAGGTGGAAAAACAAGGCAACAAGGGTGTAATTAAAATTCTCAAAACATTTCAGGAACTGAATTGCTAAGCCATAGAATTTAGGCTTACTTGAATAACTTTAAAACAAAGAGGTGGTTGTTTGTGATTACCTCTATTGAACTTCTTTTTCCTGGATAAGAACACAACCTTGGAATTTTCACCGTCAATGGCATAGAAATAGATCTAAAAAATGCAGCGACTTCACGCGGGTCGTCCGGCCTCACCGTTGGTCGGAAAGTCTTGATTCCGGCGGCGTTCGAATCATTTCTTCGAAGAGAATTCGGTTCTGAGATCAAATCTGGGTTTTGATCAAGGCAATTGCTCGGCGGCTTCATTAGGCGGCCAGGATCGAAATCAACAATAGCTTACGACTAAACCAAATTGTGTTTCTAGTAGCCTCCAAACTTTGGTAGGAGATAATCAATTTTTTTTTTGGCAAAAATGAAACAGAGATGGCTGATTTCTGGCTATGGCTGAAAGAGAGATTTTGGGGATCGGCCAAAGTGGCTCTGACACCACTTGAAGGGAAGACAACAAATTTCTCACACAAAAGAACCACTGGAGATGATTCTGAAACTCACAATTTGAGAGGAAAATCACACATTGATTTTATTGATACAAACACATGATTACAAGAATTGAAAAAACTCTCAAATCTCACAATTTTGCTTACTCTCTCTTTCTCACTTTGCTTCTCATGGTTTACAACACTGATACACACATATTTATATTACAGATTTCCAACTAAAATTGACGACTATTAATCACACCTCCATAATCGGTTTGCATTGATGCACCGTTCAAGTAGTTGCTCCATTATTCCACTGACTAGTTTGTTGAGATAGATAGAAAATCACCCACATACTTTTGGAGGCCATTGATTGTGGGTTGAAATCAGGTTTACTTTCATCATTCTGAAGGTCATGGTAAGCAGGATGGCTGGCACCTCTATTCTGAAGTGTCCAGCCATGGGATCATGTGATCTTGGTCAAATGAGAAGATCATAGACAATGAGAGTTTTCGGCCATCTGAATCTCGTGTCCGACTTTGTAAACACATTGGATCATGATAAAACTGGTGGTGTCAATGGCTTAAGCACATGCCAGAGATTTGAGAGTGAAAATTTAATGGGAGATTTGAAGCCTTCTTAATGGCCCCAATCAGGGAGTATGAGCTCCTGGGGGTCTCCTTTAAGCGATTCAAGCAGCTCTAAAAGCATGGGAGTGGATGTGAAAGTATATCTTGTATATATCTTGTATTTTAGATAGAGATTATCCCCTTATGTTAGGTAGTGATTATCCCCTTATTTTAGATAGAGATTACCCTATATTTTAGGAAGCTAGGTTTTCTATTTAAATGAACGTATGTTGTAATCTATTTTTTATTCAGAAAATACAGTCGTACTTTCTCTCTCAAAATTCTTTCATGGTATCAGAGCCAAGTTCAACTACCTCTGAACCTTCTTAGTCGATTAGAACCTCTGCAATTGATCAGTATTCTCTCTCTCTCTCTCTCTCTCTCTCTCTCTCTCTCTCTCTCTCTCTCTCTCTCTCTCTCTCTCTACCTCCGCCTCAACCCAACACCGAACACCATCACCATCAGAAAACTCTTCTCAGACCATCACCGAACACCATCAATCTTGTCAACCTCCGATGAGGCATTTTAGACCACCGGCGACCCTCGCTGACGCCTGACGGGTTCCCTCCGACATCTGTCAGACCATCACAAACCTCCAACAACTCAGATCTGTAGGCTAACGACCTTCCAATAGCTTTCTGACAATACCCAGTGAGTTCCTACACTCACCAGTGACTTCTTGACCTCCGACAACCAACCTCAGACCTCATCATTCACCAGAATCCATTTTTTGACGATTGGTTACACTTGGTTGACTCTATAACACCTAGATCTACTTTGTTCCTTCTATTTCAGACCTCCAGCAAGCTTCTTAGAACTCCGACGACCATCATCGGAGCCTACCCTGTCTCCGTTGACCATTTGCTATGTCTCTGCTCTCATCAACACTTGGTTCAATATCTGGTATTCGGTATTCTGACTTGATACTCGCTCAATATATAGCAGTTTGTTATTGGTTTTGGTTCTGGTCCTTTATACACTCTGAAGTCTGTTTAGAATTTGGGTATTTGACTACTTTTTCTATTAGCATCAAGTCTGGAGATAAAAATCAGGCCATTAATGTTCATCTGAATGGTAGCAATTATTCTTATTGGGCACATGTGATGAACAATTTTGTTGTCGGTAAGGGGGTGTGGGGACACGTGGATGGTTCCACACCACAACCATCGTTTGATACAAAAGACGAGGAATACAATGCCCCTGTTGAAAAATGGACCATTGAAAATGCTCAGATTCTCACTTGGTTTCACAACTCCATAGAACCAAGTATTGGGATGAATTTTTCAAAATATGATACATCCAAGAAAGTTTGGGATTATTTGAAGGGTATGTATCTAGAATCTAACTTTGCCAAACAATATGAACTTGAGTTGTCTATTCGTAGTGCATATTAAGGTGATAAAACTATTCAGGAGTTGTATAATGAAATGACTAATTATTGGGATCAGTTAGCTTGCATGGAACCAGCTGTTTTACGTTCACAGGCTGAGCTTATTGAGTATTGTGAGCAACGAAGGTTGGTTCAGTTCCTTATGCCTCTTCAAGCTCAGTTTGAGCCTCTTCGAGCCCCTTCGCAGGGCAATTGTACACCGTGCTCCTCTGCCCTCTATGGATACAGCTGTTCATGAACTTATTGCAGAAGAAACCCGGTTCAAAGTGGCTAGTATGGCTTCTCCTGGTTCACAGTCAGTTTTTACTGCTCCGTCTACTTCCTTCCATTCACCTTCGGCATCTCTGTTGCCCACTCCAGCATCCCATCCTACTCAGTCTACGGGTAAGCCCAAGCCTCAGTGGCCCCAGACACCTGTGGATGAGTGCATCTATTGTCACCAGAAAGGTCATTGGAAACATGGGTGCCCTAAGCGCTTTCAGCCTAAGGGACGTACTGGTTCTCAATCCACTAGTTCTTCAGCGTCTCGAGCAACACAGCAGCATTCTCGCCCTCCAACAGCATTGGCAAGACCTTCCTCCAGCAGCAATCCTCCCCCATTTGATTTTGAGCAGTTTCAGCAATATCAGGCTTATATGGCAGCCATTCAGAGGAATCTTTCCCAAGCTTCTGCCCTGACTACCACTTCCTTAGGTTTGCATGGTGCTTACACCACAAATATCTTACCCACCACTTGGTTGTTTGACTCTGGCTCTTCTCATCATGTGACCCCTGACTTGTCTCTTCTTAGTTATTGTGTGCCTCCTAATTCTCCTATTAGTATTGTCACTGCCAACGGTTCTCCAATGCAAGTTGTTTCTGTTGGTTTTATCCTCCCTACTACATCTTCTTCTTCTTCTTCTTCTTCTTCTCTCTCTCTCTCTCTCTCTCTCTCTCTCTCTCTCTCTCTCTCTCTCTCTCTCTCTCTCTCTCTCTCTCTTCCTAATATCCTTTATGTCCCCAAGTTAACATTAAGCCTCCTTTCAATTAGTCAATTGTCTGATTCTGATTTTGATGTTATATTCTCAGCCTCCTTTCAATTAGTCAATTGTCTAATTCTAGTTTTGATGTTATATTCTCTTTTTTTGGTTGTGTTGTGCAGGATCGGGATTCTAGGAAGTAGATTGGGGTAGGCCGTAGGGTTAGTGACCTCTATATTTTGGAGTACTTGCATGTCCCCCCAGAGTCTTCTTTCACTGTTGCGTCATCCTTCTGTTTAGATAATAAATCATCTCTTTTTTATCTTTGGCATTCTAGATTAGGACATTTATCTAGTGAGCAGTTAAAACTTTTGGTTCAATCAGGTCATTTAGGAAATATTTCTATTAATGATATTTCTGAATGAAGTGGTTGCAAGTTTGCTAAAATGTCTGCCTTACCATTTCCACAAAGCACTTTTGTTTCTACTTCCCCTTTTCAACTTGTTCGTACTTGATTTATGGGCCCCTTCCCAGTTGTTAGTAAAGGTGGTTTTGTTTACTATGTCTCGTTTGTGGATGACTTTAGTCAATATACATGGGTGTACTTAATGACACACAAATCTGATTTCTTTCAGATTTATCAAAGTTTCCATGCCATGATTCAAACTCAATTTTCTGCATCTATTAAAGTTCTTAGTTCTGATTTGGATGGGGTATACTCTCTCTTAGAGTTTAGTGCCTTTTTAGATTCCCATGGGACTATCCATCAGTCTTCTTGTACTAACACTCCAGCACAAAATGGTAGAGCTGAAAGAAAGCATCGTCATCTTCTTAACACTGCTCGGTCTTTACTATTATCATCTTCTGTTCCCTCTACTTTTTGGGGAGAAGCTGTTCTCACTGCAGCCTATCTTCTGAATCGAATGCCCACTCCTCTTCTCTCCGGTAATTCCCCTTATGAGCAGTTATATGGTCAGGTTCCTAACTACTCTCTCCTCAAAATGTTTGGTTCTACTTGTTTTGTCCTTCTTCCCAAGAAAGATCGCACTAAGCTCTCCACCCGTTGTGTCTTAGGCGTTTTGTTGGGTTATGGTATCCATCAGAAAGGCTATTAGTGCTATGATCCTATGACCAAAAAGCTACATGTCTCTCGCCATGTTGTTTTCTTATAATGTCTCCCCTATTTTACTCTTCCTCCCAAAACAACTCTTGTCACCAAAGAGGATTTAATTTATATTGACCCGTTCCCTATGGATGTGCCTACTGACGAATATATCTCTACTCTAGAAGTCTCTAATGTTTTTGTAGCTCCTCCCCACCGTCCTCCAGTTACTCAGGTATACACCCGCCGCTTAGTCTTTACTCCACTCCCCAATCTGCCTCTGAAGCTCCTGATCCACCAGCTCACCGTTATATTGTTCGTGAACATCAGAAACCACCAGTAAGATATGGCTTTAGTAATACCTATTTCTCATCCTCTTATCAATCCTTTCTTTCTCGGATTCACACATATTTTGAGCCTAGGTCCTATAAAGAAGCTTGTACAGATCCCAATTGGGTGGATGCCATGGAAGTTGAACTCACTGCTCTTGCTCAAAATCATACTTAGGAATTGGTCCCGTTGTCGGATGGTAAGAATCTTATTGGTTGCAAATGGGTCTATAAAGTCAAGACTCATTCTGATGGTTCCTTGGAGCGGTATAAAGCCCGCTTGGTTGCTAAAGGATTTTCTTAGGAATATGGGGTTGATTCTGAGCAAACTTTTGCTCCCATTGCCAAAATGACCACTGTTCACACTTTGATATCGGCCGCTGTTGTGCAACATTGGTTTCTTTCTCAATTGGATGTCAAAAATGCTTTCCTAAATGGATATTTGTCTGAAGAGGTTTATATGCGGCCTCCTCCTGGTTTCTCTCACCCCTCCGTTGTTGTTTGTCATTTGCGTCGCGCTCTTTATGGCTTGAAACAGTCACCTAGCGCTTGGTATGCGCGATTTCAAGATGTTGTTCTTCAGATTGTCTTTCAGCCCAGTATGCATGATTTTGCGCTCTTTCTTCATCGCACCTCTCATGGTTTGGTTCTTCTCTTGTTGTATGTTGATGATATGATCATCACTAGCTCTGATTCTGCCACAATTAATGACGTGAAACGTCATCTCTTTCAGGAGTTTGAAATGAAAGACTTGGGTCCTCTTCGATATTTTCTTGGTATTGAAGTAGCTGCTTCTCCCCAGGGTTATCTTCTCAAACAGTCCAAGTATGCTACTGATATCCTTCATCGTGCCCGTCTCAGTGACACCAAGCCTGTTGATACTCCTCTTAAGCTTCATGCCAAGTTTTCTGCTTCTGATGGTGTTCCTCTTAAAGATCCCACCGAGTACCATGAATTGGTGGGTTGCTTAGTTTATCTCATTGTTACTCGTCCGGATATTGCCTATGTTGTTCACATTATCAGCCAGTTTGTCTCTGCTCCCTGGACTACTCATTGGGCGGCTTTTTTACATATTCTCCGTTATGTTAGTGGTACTCTCCATTAGTGTCTTCTTCTCTCTTCTACATCCAGTTTAACTCATCATGCTTATGCTGATGCTGATTAGGGTGGGAATATTAGTGACCGCAAATCTACATCCGGTCTTTATGTTTTTCTGGGTGATTCTCTTATTTCGTGGCAAAGCAAAAAGCAATCTGTTGTTGCTCACTCCACTGCTGAAGCTGAATATCGTGCTATGGCTCACGCTACGTCTGAAATTGTGTGGCTGCGCTAGCTTATCTCCGAAATGGGTGTGTCTATTACTTCACCTACACCTCTTTACTACGACAACAAGAGTGCCATTCAGATAGCCCACAACTCCGTTTTCCATGAGCGTACCAAGCACATTGAGATTGATTGTCACTTCATTCGCCACCACCTTTAGTCTGCCACCATTGCTTTACCCTTCATCTCTTCTACGCTGCAGTTGGCAGACTTCTTCACGAAGACCAACACTATTGCTCGTTTTCGCTTTCTCCTTGGCAAACTCTCGATGCTCTCCGCTCTCGCATCCTAAGTTTATGGGGGGTGTGAAAGTATATCTTGTAGATATCTTGTATTTTAGATAGAAATTATCCCTTTATGTTAGGTAGTGATTATCCCCTTATTTTAGATAGAGATTATCTTGTATTTTAGGAAGCTAGTTTTTCTATTTAAATGATTGTACGTTGTAATCTATTTTTTATTCAGAATATACAGTCGTGCTTTCTCTCTCAGAACTCTTTCAGTGGATTCCAGCCAAGCAAAGGCTGAAGCTCTGATGGGGAATGCCACTCTAGTGCAGTCTCCTGATGATGCTGCCTATGCTTCATTAGTTGCTGCCTCGTCTAAAGAAACAAGTGCCAAGAAGAAGCCACACCTTGGTTGGGGTGATAGCCTGGCTAAATACGAGAAAAAGAAGATTGAAGGACCCGATGATATTGTAGGCAATAACGAAACTGGTTATTGTGGTCCAACTAAACCTTTGCAGTCACGAGTCTCAAACTTTGTTGGTAAAAGCCCTAGAGTTGTGGGATTCTCGGATTGTGCTTCCCCTGCTACTCCCTCCTCGGTTGCTTGCAGCTCCTCACCAGGTAAAATAGATTGTTCATTTCTGATATTCTTTTGATATTTTGTTTTATTTAAGATTTTCTCTGCTTGGCTGGAAGGAAGTTAATATGGGCAGAATGATAGCAAATCTTGAAAATGTGAATTTTGTCCTTTTAAACTCAAAATTGGCCTTAATTTTCCAGTACAACTTCTTGTTATTTCCATTTAGTCAATGATCATTAACGAATCAGGAAATTTCAGTTTGCATATTGGTTTCATTGTTAAAGTATTAAGTCAATCTGGACCTTTAATATACAGTGCAGTGTGGTTTTAACTTGATTCATGAGGTTGGCAGAATTGTGACACTTTTAATACCAATGCAATCGTTGTTATATTGTATCCTATGTACTTCCTAAACCTTTGGTTCCTCCACCTGTTCAAAATAGGACCATATGAACCTTTTAGCTTTGTCAAAACAAATGCGATATGCTTTGGATTACCAAATCAACAAAAAATTGTACATTAACGGTTCATAGCATTGGTATGAAAACATGTTTTGCGACCTTAAAATCCTAGATTGTACCTGTTGATGAACAATTCTGCCTAGGTGCTGATATGTATCAGACCTTCCTTGCTGTCGTGGCCTTGAATCATTAGGGCTACATCTTTGTTCCTGTTTCGCCCCACACGCCACTTACAGTTATGATCCTTGACTGGAAAGAGCTTTTTTTTTTTTTTTTTTGTCACCTGGAAAGAGCATGTTGAAACGGTCTATCAGTGGATGTAATGGCTTGTGGCTGTTTTTTAATGTCAAACTCTTTCAGGACTTGCTAAAGTATTTTAGTCTATGCTGCCTTTTTTGTTATTAATAGAAGGCATTGGATTGTAGTCTTTTAAAAAAATGATCACTCTAGATTGTGAGATCGATTAAGAAAGATCTATTAAGGTGAAAGAGCTTCCCTGCACTTACAGCTCGTCAAAGACTCAAATGAGTCCGCTTTCTTACAACATCGGGTTTTGGAGAAGCATGTTCTACCGAACTGAACTAAGAACACTTCAGTTTCAGGGGTCGAAGGCAATTCTCCATGCATCGGACATCCCAAATGAGTTTTATCAAATGGATAAAGAAAAGAGTGATTTGAATACTCGGTAAGATTTAGTAATTCGAAGAAAAAGAGAGTAAGGAATGTTTATTCAACAACTTTCAGTAGTTCCAGATTAAATGTTTATTGGCTAATGCTTTGTTTTGTTGCTACCCGTTTGTTTAATGACTCCTTAAATTCATTAAGCTTTAAACTCAAGCTTAATTTGCTGCGAAGTGACATGCAATGTGCATAATACACAATCTTTAACAAAGATAATGTCAAGAATTGATATGCATGGTCTAGAACAAACGTTAACTGGCAGATTTTACATCCTATTCCAAGTAAGTGAAGTTCGGTATTTGGTTACTAGAATCAGTCGCCCATCTTAAAGTTTAGTTGATTGTATTTTCCAGGAATGAATATCAGGGAGATATGCAATCAGATAATGAACCTATGTTTTTTAGGTATTGGGAAAGGAAAAATGCCTAATTTTACAGCTTCCATGTATGAATCAATGTAGGCCTTCCAGAGGCAACTTGCAACTGTTATGAGAATGAGCTGAACTTACGGAGGTTGTTATCACCGTGGGAGATTGTTAATGGAATGTACCTGCATACAATCATCACATCGATGCTACGATGTTTAATGCCTTTGTTGTTGCTCTGAAGTTACACTATCTGGACTACCTTTTCATTGATGTTTCATCACTTGGACGCCTTTTTGTTGTGGTTCTTGATGGAGGGAACGATAATGAAAGGTTCTATGACTGGACGTACTGGTTTATTACTGTTGGCTTTTGTGAAGCTATAAAATCCGAAAATAAGCACATGGGCATAAAACTTGTTCTGCCCACGAGGCCCCGAACCTAGTATATATAAAACCAAAAGAGTTTTATAGTTAATGTCCAACAAACTTGCACATAAATGTCCAAAAATACACGAGAAAAGTACCAAAAAATGTATGCTACTGAAGTTGTGCCCTACGATGTTTTAAAGAGTACAATTAGGGATGACAATTTAACCCGGCCCGCTCCAAACCCAACCTACCCCGCTCTGATAGGATAGGGTTTTTTACTATTTTTTTGGATAACAAGTAGGGGCAGGGGGTGAAATTGAAAAACCCGCCAGGGTTAGGGTAGGGGCAGGAGTATGGTTACCCTGCCCCAATATTACCCGCCCCGACATACATATATATGTATAACCATATTTGTATACTCTTATATGTATATATCAAATTATATTTTCTCACTTATATGAATCAAATTTTATTTTTATTCTTATAATTTTAATTTTACAACTAAAATACAACATTGGATAGTAGACGTTAAGTTGTAAAAGTTATTTTGTGAACTTTTATCATTTTTGTTCACTAATTGGAGTTTAAAATATATATTTCAAATATGTGAAAAAAATAGGGTAGGGGCAGGTAAACCCAATACGCAATAGGGGCGGGAGCAAAGGTACCCATAAATTACCCGGTCGGATTAGGGGTGGGTTATGAAATTTTAGGATAAGGGCCGGGATCATCAAAACCTGCCCCAACCCACCCCATTGCCATCCCCAAGTACAATGCATCTATTATCGAATCTGAATTCATATCTACAATAAGCTCTCTTTCAACGAAGATAATAATAGAATCCGCAAGAAAATCATCCCACATTTTGTTACAAAGATCAGTTTTCCATAGTTGCCGCTTTGATATAAGATTGTCTAATTGCATCATGTTGATTAATGATATGTTTCCCACATCAAAAAAATGTAACCCCGGCTCATGTACTAGAAAAGTATCATCAAATTTGACTCTTCGAATTTTAGGAGGAGGTTGCTCATTAGTAATTGAAGTATCAACATTGGACTGTGAATGAGTATCACTTTCCAATACATCCACTCTTGGTTTGAAGAACGACAAAAGAGTTTTTGTTCACTTTTTTTTTCTTCTATTAAATTTGACCATAAAAGAGTAAGATTGTAAGAACCCACATTTTAAACCAATTTAAGCACACCAAAAAGTACTCGGCATCAACTAAATCAATAAAAAAAAACCTCTAACACATCAGCGAGTGCTTTGCATAATAAATTAATACACTTACAGATCTGAAGCCTCATGATTCGACAAATTTGAGTGATATTTCTGCACCGAATACTCCACAGTGTGTAGTATATATTGGACATGCATTTCAATTGATCAACACCAACACAACTTAAACAGAGTTTGAGCAAGGTTAGAGAATTTATAAACTGATCAAAAAATAAACAGATGATACCAGCAGCCATACAGCCAGCAAAAAATCCAAAAGGGGGCACACAGGGTCACGTGCCCCCATTGACTCCAGCTCGAAACTAAAAATAATAATAATTTTATATATATTTAGCATAATTATATAATATAATGCCATATGTAGATACACACTCAATTATATATATATATATATATATATATATATATATATATATATATATATCAGTCCAGGATCCCTAATTCGGGACTCATAGTTCTGGATCAAATTTTCACGATCCAAACCGTCCAATGTGTTTAAAACGTGTTTTTAATGGTCTCCGCAAGAAACCATTAAAAAATTCCGGGAAAGGCTTAATCCGAGCAGTTTTTCATAAAACTGTGGACGGTTCAAATTATGCAAAAACACGTTTTAAAACCTTAAAAACACCAATTTTTCTTCAATCCGGGATCCTTGACTGGATCATGGGTGTTTGTGTATATATATATATATATATATATATATATATATATATATATATATATATATCAAAAATAAAAATGTAGAGTTAATTTTGTTCTTCAACTTTCGTTGGCTAGTTCATTTATAATTATTGGTTTATAAATTGTTTGTTTATTTGAAAATTTATCTTTTTAATTTTCTTTATTTTTAACCGNAAGGCTGGAAAAATATTTTTGAAAAATTCATCAATAAAACCATTTCGATCATTCTAAAGACTTGTCAATGTCAAGATAAACCATACTCTAAAAGTTTTGTCTAATATTATGTGCTCTTTTTTTTTAATTATAAAAAGTATGCATTATAAACTTCTAGTCCATAATGAATGTCTTAATTTAGCAAGATTTTGACTACGATTACAATTAATAAGGTCCATAATGAATGTCTTAATTTAACTAGATTTTGACTAAGATTACAATTACTAAGGTGTCCTTACTGGGGTGAATTCCTGGGTCCGTCCATGAATATAGCTACCAATACCAGTATCCAGCTTTCAGAGAGCAAAAATGAAGTGAGATAATGGTTATTAGTATGCCTATTGATACTGGTATCCATCATCTGAAGAGCAAAGTTAAAGCCAGGATACAGGTATCAATTAGTGTATTGATACAGATATTTTTCGCACTTTTTTATAGATTTTTGTGCCCGATTTAGCTTAACTCTGTGGGCCTTTTAGACCTTTTGTACACAATTTCGGGGGCTATAAAAGCCACCCATTATCAAAATATTAGGTTATCGACTATGTTCTCTCTCTCTCTCTCTCTCTCTCTCTCTCTCTCTCTCTCTCTCTCTCTCTCTCTCTCTCTCTCTCTCTCTCTCGTTTAGCTCTAACATCTCTCTAGATTTCAAACTTTTAACTTTGGATTCAAGGCTTTTGTCTTCACAAATGTTGTAAGTACTTGGTTAATCTCGATAAATCCATGGTTTATTTTCTGTTTTCTTCATGTTTCATTTTCCTCTCATGCTTTCCTTAATGTTTTACTTAAACATGTGTGAGTGGTCGTATAGGCTCAATTATCACCCCATGACTTAGGTTCGTCAATGGCTTCTTGTATATTGGGCTTATTATTGGGTTTGTGAATGGATTGAACTCATATTTTCGGTCCAAATTTAGGGTTGTTAACTTCTTTGATTGGGTGTAGACAATACACTTGGCACACACAATGCTTTGACCATGGCATTCTTGGTGTTTGATGAAATGCTGACTGAGTTTATTTCCATTTGCAAATCCCATACTACTTGAGAAGAAAATCAGGTTTTATTATCATATCTTCCGGGTGGGGTCAAGTTTCATTGAATCCCATTTGAGTTATAATCGAGAAGCTTTAAACGGCCTAAGTACGGGTGATTTGAACCCTAACCCGAGCCCCTTTTAATCAATCGCAAAATTTTATTTCTAGTCATTTAGAGGTAAAGAAAGAATTCCACAAGTAAATCCGCTCTTAAAAGTTGGTTATCCTGACGCCGAAATCTCATCGCAAATTAAACCTTATGCTAGAAACATTTGGTCCCCCGTCCTTGTGGATTTGACCCCGAACTTATGGATATCATGCAACAACTGACTTAGCTTCGAACAAGCCTCTTTACTACACACGGAAAGGTCGTACGCCGCAATGGTCCTAAAACCATTGACATCTTCAATATACAATAGTATATTTTTATATTGACATAGTTTGTTTTAAAAAAGGCAATCGTCTTAATTTAATTTAATCATAATCCCAAAATCATCCCCTACTTGTGTTTACATCCATGACATCATGCACTATGGTACCTTTATTAATGTAAAACTCAACCATTATCCCTTATTAATGCAAAACCCAACCATAACCATTTCCTTATTTATCACATGTACTACTACTGAGGCCATTACAATATCATGTGACTTCAATTTATTTAATGCTTCTAAATCACCAGACAATTTATTGTATATTATTTGTTTATCTGTTTTATGGTTAATTTGTTGTATACGATGATAAATCATGGTTGATTGTGATATATTCATGAGGTAATTTTTTTTTGTTTGGAGATGTTTTGGTAAAAATTACATCCGATAAATTTATCATGATGGATTTTTGTTAGACTATATGATAGATTGTTATATTTGTTTGCGTTTTTTGTGATAATTTTTTTTCATTTTTATCATGATAAATTTATCAAATTTACATAAAAGAAAATGTTTATGTTCATTTGCACATTTGTAAAAATTATACTCTGTATTAAATTCATAATGACATGACAAATTTTTACTATTGAAAGGGCAAACTTATTATGCATACCATTCCATAAAATCTTTCAAGTATAATCAATTTACCACAATAAAACCTTTCAAATACAGCGCAAACTAAGATATACTAGTATAAACCCGTGTTATGCACGGTCTAGTGCAACTTTATGATTAATTTTTTTTACTATAAGTATACTTAATTAAATCTCTATAAATAGTAAAAGTTGTCTAGGTATTAAATTGATATTTAGTCAAGTTAGATATATTCAAAGATGTTAAATTGATAGAGTCATGTCAGATATATTCAAATATTCATTGGAAGACTGATGCATGATGCAAAATAGAAATATTACACTATATAAAAATATTTTATTTGGTTTTGCTTATTTTTGTTCGAGTTTTTTTGGCAAGGAGTCTTAATTTTAGAAATAAGTGTTCTAGAATATTTTATTTCAATTTATTGATAGGAATCTTCGAGGATTAGGTTAATTTGGTGAATGGAGGAGGTAGTGGGATTTTCAAAATAAATTTGGTGAATGGGTTGGAGGTCAGTTTACCTCTACCCCAACCTTATTCCCGATCCCCCGTGATCGTCATAGTAAGATCTCGTGTTTTTGATTTTTTTTTTTTTAAAGTTTTTGTTCATCCATCCCCAGCCATTCCCCTTTTAGACCAGGGATAGAGGGCAACAAAATCCCAATGAAGGGATCGGGGCGTGGACAGGGATTAGATGTGTTTGGGGTTGGAGATAATGATATCCACTCCTGTTCTCACCTTTTTTTTTCATTTGAAAAAATCTATCTCAATAGAAAATTAAGGAAAATAGTGAAAATACACCAATGAATTACTTGCTTAATGCAAAAAAATAAGAAGTTTGTGACCTCTTCTTCGACTTTCATTATTTTCATGTGACATTATTAAAAACACACAAATCCTTAAAATAGTAGTTGTCAATAGGTATCCTTAATATTCCTTGTAAGCTCTTAAAATCCTGTTTTTTGCCTTTCAAAAAAAAGAAGGGAAAAACTTGTCAACTATTAAAAAGGCGGTTGGATGAACAATATTAATAAAAGAAGATCAAACATGTAATACAATGTAACCCTATTATATGATAGTACTTCCATGCATGATAGTACTAATGTTCAATTTAATCGATTTGAAGAGGATTAGAGCACCATAGCCGATGAATTCATTGTGAGCTTGGCACATTCAAAGAAGACGTTGCTGCGATAGTAAAAGGAGAGAAAATCAATCATTCCTAGATCAGAAAAGAAAAAGAAAACATGGTATTTGATATTCTCGAGAAGAAAACAAATCATAGAAGTTTAGAGTAAGGACTACATTTTTTGATATGCATGTGTGGCACTATTCTGAAGTTTGATTTGACGTGTGGTGACTTTTGCTTTATACTGTTTTGTTTTTCTTCTTGGAAATGCAATTATGGTTTACAATTTTGAAAATGCATAAATCATGGATTCTTAGCAATTATATATTTTTTTTCAAAACATTTCCAATTATAGCATGATTTAAGAAAGATATATTTTTTTCAAAACATTTCCAATTATAGCATGATTTAAGAAAGATATATTTTTTCAAAATATTTCCTAATTATAAGCATGATTTAAGAAAGAACTACCAAAAAAAAAAAACATCAATGCCATTGTTTTACAAAATGAAAAAGAAACACAAAAGACTACATATTTATACAAATATACAATAAACTTCTAATAAGGGACACTTATTTAAGTTTCCATGCAGACCTAAGGGTATATTTTACTTTTCGAATCAAATTTTGACCAATCTGAACGCTCAATATTTTTAAAATGTGTTTTTAAAGGCCCTCACAAGGAATCTAAAAAAAAAAATTACCCAGAAGTGCTTGATCTGATCAGTTTTTGATAAAAATTTAAGTATTATTTTTATCAAAAACTGATCAGGTCAAGCCCTTCCAGATATATTTTTTTGAAGATTCCTCGTGTAGGCCCTTAAAAACACATTTTAAAAACATTGAGCAGTTCGGATCGTCGAAATTTGGTCTAAAAAGTCCAAAATACCCCTAGGTCTACATGGAAACTTAAATAAGAGTCCCTTATAATTAGAAGGGGCTCCTACAAATATATACGTGAATTTTATGAGCCACATGTATATGCTTTTATTCAAATATTTTTTAAGCCTTTCTAAATTGAAATTAGAACACTGCATCGAAAAGAACAAAAAAGGATGCCAGAATATGCAGTGGAGAACTTATGTCATTTCAAACTTTAAATGCAAATTGCGGAAATAATTACCCAATACGGCTCTAGTTAGCTACTAAAAGTTTTAAATTTGGACAGGATAAAATCTTTTTCTTTTTCTTTTTAAAATGAGTTGTATGAATCCCGCAACCGCAAATTTTTAGAAATGATTTGATGAAACATAATAATGTAGCAAAAAATCTTTCCATGATAAAAGACAACGGAAAGGAAAAAGAAGTCAAGATATGAACTGGTTAATTGGCAATACCGCAAGTTGCTTTTCCCAAATCTCATTATAAATCTACTAAGTCTAAACTTTGGTATGTAATATTTGTTTCTGAAATTAAAGATATGCAATATCCATTTCCGAAATAATGATACGGAAATTATGAAAATAAGGATTCTATAGATCAAATAAAAAGCAAGATTGATGGTTTCAAATTTCATTAGTTATAGCACATCTTTGATGCATATGATTATGTCACATGCTTCACTCAAAATCCTATATGACAAACCAATTAAAAACATGACACTTGTCGCACTCACGGCTCTTCTCATGAAAATCATTCTGTAATAATATATAAGATTTGAATAGCTCATTTCAATAAATTGATCACATGAGCTGAATCCAACTATTAAAATTCAAATCTAAATCCAAATCCACTTCCACATCACCTTAAAATTAACCAAAATTTTCTTTACAAATACTTAAATAACATACCAGAAAATTCAATTTTTCCAATTCCCCTTCTTATGAAGTTAAAAAAGAATGAGTAATAAGTTCACCAGGGAGATACACACAAGACCCAAAAAAATAAAAAAAACTTGTCCTTTGACTCCATACAAAGTTTCATTAGTAAAAAGCAGAACTACAAGAAAAGTCTCAAGGTAACACAACCAAATTGGTTGAGAAGAAAGGAAAATTTAGCGACCAAGCACTCTCCACCCCTTCGTCCCTCGATTATATTAGAGTAGGTGCACTGGTCAACTTTGCGACTTGGTCTAACCGTCAATTTCTCTAACTTTGGTATGAGAGAAATGAGAAGTGGGGAAACGGAATTTTGGTTCAACCTTGGTGTGTGTGTGTGTATATATATATCAGGAAAAGGGGTTTTATTAAAATAAAGGTACTACTGGATTTTTTTCAATGTCAGAACGAGAACATAAACTACTAATAGATTGGTATGAATACATAAGAGGTAGTAGGGAGGACCATGTCTATTTAACTAACTTACAGTTAACGGGGCCTTTGGATGGCAGATTTGATTTTTGTAAATTTTGTAATGAGGGTGGATTTGTAGTGAGAACTTACCAACCTCCTAAGAATGGTGGATTTGTATATTAGGTGTTTCGATGGAATTTTGAGAGGGAGGATCTGGAGGGTGGATGTGATAAGATAAGAGAGAAAATGACTTAATTGCCCCCAATTTATTATTTTAATAAATAAAATGAATTAAATTTATTATAATTACAATAAATACATAATAAATTTTAAAATATAGACAAAAAAACATAAAAATATTGAAACTATATTAGATGAAAAAAATTGTGCAAAAAAATTTAAAAAGATTAATTACGAAGTGAAAATTTGTTGAAAAGATAATTCAGACAATTATGGTTATTTTCTTTGACACTTAAATGAAGAAATATCAAATATGAATTCAAAAATATAGAAAAAAAAAACATAAAAATATTGAAACTACATTAGATGAAAAAAAATTAAAAAATTAATTCCGAAGTGAAAATTTGTTGAAAAGATAATTTAGACAATTATGGTTTTCTTTGACACTTAAATGAAGAAATATCAAATATGTACTTCAAACCACTTCCACCTAGCATATGGCTCATCTGCGGGAACGGGTTGAGGACGATGGCACAAGACATTGTGAAGCCGCAACACAATCGACAAAACTACATTGAAATGCATACTAACTGTTTCCTCTAACCTTTAAAATTGAAACGTGGTATGCCTATTCTTAGTGTGGTGCGCGATGATCCACCAAATTATCACTACTTTCTCTACAACTGTGACATTCCTAGAGTCTGCTATCCCTCTTTCAATAAGTAAATGACACAATTTCATAAATACATGCTTATTTACCTTAGTTGTTTGTGGCAATGTTTTGTCACACCCGCGTACTAACCTATTAAGGTTGTCTACTTGGTTTTGAAGAGCATTAGGCTGCAACTTTATTTGAATCCTCTACCTTCATTGACACCTTTTGGCAGCAATAAACTCTGTAATCAACATGTAAAATTGTAAAACAGTAGTTACAACTCTCATGAAACATTGGACTGCTATCAATGTCTCATAGTTTCCCTTCTTTCTTAGTTCACATTTCGTTAATCTTGCCATCTTTTGGTAAATCAAACCCATAAATTAGGCCAAACTATTAATCTAACTTAGAAATTAGGCAAACTATTAACTTAGCGCAAGCTCTCAATTTAGGGTATAAAACATTAGGGACAAAAAATCTGATTTAGGGCACATAATCAATCATTAGGGAAAAACCTAATTTAGGGTAGAAACTCATAAATTAGGGCAAACTCGGATTAGGGAAAACACAAAATTAGGGCAAAATCTATTCTAATATATAAAGGGGGAGCAACACTTTGGTGTGGGCAAAATTTTGAGGCTGTCTCACAATTTGCTATTCCAAAAAACCCATAAAGGAAAGGCAGTTTTTACACTTTAATTAACCTTGCCATCCATCAATAGAAAAAACCGTAGGGGCAGCCAAGTATATTCAAGTCTTCAAGAGACAAAAGACTCCACCTATAAACTACCAGGCAGTTACCAAATAGTTTCACCAATTCCATGCATGCTTAGAAATTCAGAACTCCCGTGTCCTCTACCATTCTCCCTCTGTTCTCCAATCTCCACCCAACTATTTCCATATTCCGTTCCCCACACAAACTTCCTGCAGAAAAGATCAACGCATACTCATCAGGTTTGTTTTCGGAAATCCCGTCCAACCTCCTGTAATTGGATTCGAGTTTTCCAATTCTCTACCACTGCCACGAGGGTAAAAGAAAAGGTTATACTCAATAGATGTCCGTGTTAGTTACAGTATAGTAGATGTTAGATACAGTTTTTTACTTACAGTAGTTTTATAACACAAAATTGTTTTTACTTTTAGGTTCTATAATTCTTTTGGATGGACAAGTGGGGGAAACTTGAAGTGAAAAAATCTGCCGCCCATACAGATACTAATTCACCAGGTATGCTTCTGACCCATCTTCATTTGTTTTCTTCTCTCCTATTAATTTGTTTTAATTTAAACTAATTAATTTGTTTTGACTTTCATCTAAAAAATAGTATAATTAAGTCAATTGTCGGTCCTATGGAGTAAGTCCCCAAATGCATGTTGTGGAAGTAATCATCAAAGATAGAAGAACTAGAGTTTGAGAACTATATACCCATTGTAGGAGTCTGAACTTTGGATTGTTAGTTTCAAGAAACAAATGGCATTTTAAGTTGTACTAGAGGTCAAGACACGCAACGTCAATTTTTGACAAAACATGCCTAAACAAACGAAAAGTGGGATATTTTGTTAAAAATCAACGTGCACACACATTGCATATGCCCCAGCCTCTAGTTTGATATAGGGCAGAAACTTAGAAATTAGGGCAAACACAAAAATAGGGCAACATCTGAAATTAGGGCAAAATCAGTATTAGGGGACAAACTCTGAAATTAGGGCAAACACAAAATTAGGGAAAAATCATAAATTAGGGATGACTCAGATAATGTACTAATCAACCTCAGAAATTAGTACAAATCAATGGGCAAACTCAATTTTGTAGGGCTATATCGAATCAACACCAAGTCGTAATTGATGGTGGGCCCCTAGGGAACCCAAGTAAAAAATACCACAGATAAGGCTAAAGACCAGATCGATTTAGGGCAAAAATACTTGAAAACGATATTGATTTTAAGCAAAAATGGGATTAATTTCGAGCAAAAATGGAATCACCACAGCGCCGGACTTTCTCGTCTATCTTTCTCCCCTTCATCAAGAGAAACAAACCACACAACCCTAACCCATATTGAAAAGGAGAGAGGAGGTGGATTTGGAGGTGTATTTTCGACCCAAAATAACCGAGATTTGGCAAGTGGTGGGTTGAGGGAGGGCTTGGATTGTGGTGGATTTGGAATCCGAACAATAATCAGCTACGGCCTTAGAAAAAGTAGGCCAAAGACCTAATTTTGAGATGGGAATGGATTTCAAATCAGGGCACAACACAAATCCGGCCTCATCGCCATCATCCAAACAAAGGCATACAATAAAGACATCTTGCCTCTATTTGAAGTACTAAATATATAACAACTTTATTCCGATACTATAAATGCTATTTCTTTGTGAATACTCAAATTAAAAGAGATAAAAACTATTGTTGGGATTCGATGAAGGACCGGGGTGGGTGTTGTGTGGTAGGTGTTATGCGCTGTGTTGTACGGTAAAACGACGTAGTTTTCGGCACACCTCTGAAGCTTCTAAAGACCTTGTTTGGAAGATAGAAAAAGTCACTCCAAAGTGCCTAAACACTAAACCCAAAATGCCTAAACCCAAAGTGCCTAAATTCAAGTGCCTAAAACTACTATTACCTACTCCAAAGAGTCTAAATCCCCTAAAATTGAACCTCAAAATTAAATCTCCAAATAAGGCTTATTGAAGTGTACCAAGAAAATAACGTCGTTTTGCCACACAACAAGACGCACAACATGTATCGCATAACACCTCCCCTGAATTCTTTGAGGAACTACGAGCTCAATTCATCAACACACAAATATCGTGACTCATGCACACAACTTATAGCACTTACGGATGAAAAATAAATTAAATTGTTCAAGATCAGACTCGTATCTGAATCGTTTGAAGCTCGTTTGGACTCAAATTGATTTCTTAAGCAAATCAAGTTTTGAATATTATTTCGACCTAACCAAACTTAAACTAGTTAGTATTTTACTATAAATCGAATAATATTCGAGTTGAATGTGAATACTCCGTCCTTCCCAAAATAGATGTCCAAAACTATTATTCACATTCTTAAAAATATCATCTCTATATTACAATGTATAATACTTTTTCGATTTTAATATTTTAATAGAACTAAGCAAAATTTATCAAACAGAATACATATTACATATATAATTTATTATATCTTACAAAATATAAATATTTTTTTAGACGGGTGAATAGTGTTTTCGAAATTCATTTTGGGATAGTGAGTACACATGTGGTGTACTCATAACATTGTTACATGGAATATGCTTGGTGCGCATCGTCCTGCCTGGCACGTGCGATGCCAATAGGAGATCCACCACAAAGAAGCAATAATCTCTCTGTAAAACACACACGCCAATCCCTCAAACCAACCGGCCCACACCAATCCTCTACCCATCTCTCTCTCTCTCTCTCTCTCTCTCTCTCTCTCTCTCTCTCTCTCTCCACCTTCGCCGTGTCTGCGTTCCATATCCCAATCAAGGTCAAACTCTCCTCACTTCAGACTTGAATTGCCCCCAACCCAAAGAACCCAAAAGAAACTCTTCTCAAAAGGGTTCCATGTTGAGCAACGTAGGAGGAAGGTTCTATTGGAGTCGGCAGCAACACACAACTGAAGAGGTCCGAAAAGGAATCGTCGTCGTTTTCGCATGGGTTTCAATTGACGAAACCCAGTTACAGAATCACGTCAAACTGTATTCCTCTCTTGGATGGAACTCCCTTGTTTGTCTTGCCGATTTCCTCAACCCGTGAGTAAATTTCATTGCAATTGTGAAAATTCGTATTCTATTTTTCACCATTACGTTTGCAGAAAGATTTGGGTATCTCGTGTGTGTATGATTATGGGTATAGAAGATATTGCTGGAGTACTATGGTTGGTTTTGAAGTTCGAAATGCGTGCATATAAGACCATATGGGTCTTTGCTCGGGCTTTAATTGGGGCTGCTAGTGGACAATTGGAGTGGTCTAACACCAAAGATTAGTCATGGTGAGCCTAAGCTCGCCCAAATGAACAACTTAGTTATAGAAAATAAGACCATCTCCAACACTTGACTGAAATTCGAGGAAAAGCTTTGGCCGATGTCAAACAGTCAGATGGGCAAATGCAAGTTTAAGCATAAATTGGAGTAAGAGCTTTATTAATAGTGTGATAGTGTAATTAAGAGAGATAAAAGTGTCTTCCTAAAATTAAAGTAACGATTTAAATCTCTCTTGGTTTGAGTTAGAATTTTGAGTAAAACTCATATTTAGTATAGGTTTTAGCCAAGGGGTGAGGGAATTTTAAGGGGGTTTTACTTCAATTTTGATCGTAAATGAGAGAGAAAGAAAAGAGTAAAGGCTGAAAGTCTGAAAATGCAATGGGTGGTTTAGTCTTAGGGTTTTGCTGGGGGCTTTTCAAATGGCAGAGCTGCTCGTTCGAAATCCACTTGCTAGTTGCTACATAACTGATCCAAGCTTCGACATGTTCTTTGAAAAGTTTATTTCTAACAAAGCTAGAGCAATCTATAAGCTCACATGTTTTAAACTAAGCTACTTGAGCTCAGATAGTTATCCAATAAGCTTGTTTGTGAAGTTAGATAAACAAAATGAGAGCAAACCAAGGTTGTGAATCTCATACCGGTACCGGCCGGTACATACCGAATTTCTAGAAAAACGGTAAGGTCACCTATTAATACCATCCCGTCCTCAATTCCGGCAAATACCGGTCAGTTCCGGTAATTCCGGATGATACCGGACGGTACGGTGGTACCGGTTGTTCCGGCCGAGAAATTGCAAATGGCGTTTTTGTAAATTTCTCAAAAACAACTTCATATTTCTGTACTGTTTTTGCACTTCTCCATCTGTGCAAAGCCGATCGGAACCCAGAGAGAGATCAGAGAGAATGAGAGATCAGCGAGAGGAGTAGCTAAACCTATTATGGGCTATGGCATGACTGATTGAAGAGAGAGAGAGAGAGAGAGAGAGAGAGAGAGAAGCTTACCTATCTGCGATCAAAACTGTTGCGCAGCAGTGGCTTCACGCAGCAGATATAAAAGGGTAGAAAGTGGTAGCCGCTGAGGAAGATAACCTTTATATGGGGTGAGAACCCTAATATCACTAAATGACCAAATTAGCCCTTTATCCCACGTTTTCCAGCAACTGGCCCATTTTAAAATGGTTATGCACTTATGTTTTTGCCCATGAGCCTCATTTTACTTTATTTCTTACAGTATTTTAAAATGGTAGCTTTATTTTTTATCTAGGATTTTTTTGTTTCATTTTCAATTCGGCAGAAGTTTAACAATTGATAGTAATTCTGATTCAAAAGCTTAAAAAAATCAAATAATTTTTTTTTGTTTAATAAACTTTTGATTGCCGATACCTGTCCAGTACCGGTACCGTACCGTACCAATAAGAAAACAGTACCCTGTCCGGTACGAGATTCAGAACCTTGGAGCAAACACATTTTTGAAGCTCTATGCTTGATTTAAATTGTTTAACATATTAAAGCCTTTTTAGCTAACTATGATTTCTTCCCAGATTCTTTCCCGAGAAGGCCACGTCACTGGCATTTGCACTCCTCAATGAACTTGTGGAGGTCAGTTATTAGATTTCTGTTATTGCCACAATCATTGTTTTGGACTAAATTCAGTAATGTGAGCATTGGCTAAATTGTAGATGGCATGTCTGAGGCTACAATTGGTGGGTACCGAGTCAGTAAAACATAGCTTCTTATGAAACTTTAGTAGTTGTCAGTAGCAATCTGCTGCCAAAAAAGAATTCTCTTAAACATTTCACATTTGTGAATTAATGCTAAAGAACTCCTAGTTTCTTGCCTGCAATGTGATGTCGATTAGCAATTCTATAGTTTTCGAATTTTTAGTAGTTGGACCTCCTTGACTCATGATGTAGATATGATTTTTTTTTTTTTTGAGAGATGCAGGAGCTAAGGAATAAGCCATGCCCTTTAGTATTTGCAGCCTTTTCTGGTGGTTCAAAAGCGTGCATGTATAAGGTTCTTCAGGTAAATTGGATAAGTACTGGGAACCAAATCCTCTTTTTTTTGTTTCTAAATTTAAGTCCATATTGGTTAATTTGAAGCTTATGGTACACTTGACCTTCCCCTTACTGTAATTAGCAGCTTATGACCGTCCTTCGTGCAGCAATACCCATCGAGTAACATTTTCATTGACAAAGCTCATACTAGAATTCTTTGCCCAATTTGATGCATAGTAAAGATTTCAATTTGGATGGCAACTATTTAGTATGTTCTTATAGATATGGAACAAGAAAGAAATTTTAGATGTTCTTCTTCTTCTTAATGGGTGGAATAACAACTTTTGTTGCTGCCATTCTTAGCAATAGCGATGAGTCAAATTTGATTATAAAGATTCCAATTGTATACTTTCAAAGCTACAGGAGCATAAAGACTGAGTAGAAACTTTTCAGAAACACACTAACACTTGCACAATTGCACCAGCGCTCGCGCGCACATATACATAGAGACCTTGCTTGAATTATTTAAAGCATTGCGATCATGGTTAAAAATTATGATGAGTTTGGGGTGTTCCACTAAGGTGGTTTTTTGAAAAAACTGGCTTTTCACAATTTTTTATGTGATGTATTGTGAGAGAATGACCTATCTCAGTTTTTGGAAAAAACAGTTTTTTGGTAGTGGAACACCCCCTAATCTACATGGAGTGGAATGAATTTCATCGTAGAGGGACATAATTTAAAATCTGAGGATTCCCCATGGATTAAGAATAAATAAGTTCTTGCGGTGAAACTGAGTGCATTCTTTCGGATCTGGATATTGTATAATTTTCCTTCACCTTATGCAGGTTATTGATGGATCGTGTGAAGTACAACTCAGTCTGGTATGTATTTTTAGTGGTCTGGGGATGATTTTCTTTTGAAATGCTGTAGTTGCAGTCCCATTTCTTGGTCCATTTATACTATGAGATTGACACATTCAATTCTTAGCATTACTTCTCTTATATACTTGTATGTACTTTCTTTTCTTTCGCAGGATGATACAAGATTGATTAGGAACTGCATCGCTGGTCACATCTATGATTCTAGTCCTGTTGATTTTACTAGTGAAATTGGTGCCCGATTTTCGTTGCACTCTACCATTCTTAAAATGCCTGGTGCAGCTAAACTAGTATCATCGATTGCCAAAGGTGTTGCTTCTGGTCTGGATGCTCTGTTTATCACTAAGTTTGGATCCGACCGAACCGAGTATTGGCAGACTCTTTACTCCTCAGTCGTGAGTTTATACTAAATGCTACCTATCAAAATCCTTTTTCACTCCTGTTTTGTCATTTGACCTTTTCCCTGTCCTTTCTGCTGTAGAGTTTGGGGGCCCCTTATCTCATTTTGTGCTCAGAATATGATGATCTTGCTCCATTTTCAACCGTCTACAATTTTGCTCAGCATTTACAGGAACTTGGGGGGAACGTCGAACTTGTGAAATGGAGGGGATCTCCACATGTAGGTTAGTCTTCATTGCAGAATTGTTCTTTTATTCTCTCTTTACCAGTTGGTGAAGTTCTAAATTATCATTTATTATGGCATTGGCTGCCTTAATAGCCTGAAGTATTAAGTGTCTAACTTTATCGGCATAAACATTCTATGTCCTTGGCCATATTTGATCCTGCCCCTTCCCCCTTTCCCTTTTTCAGAATTTGAAGGTATTAATGATTCAATGTTTACTTTGCTTATCAACTTGTTTTAAAGTAACATTTGGTCGTATTGCTGCATAAGGGATTTATGAGATGAACTAAATGGTGTAAGTGTTTGGAAATGAGTCTCGTTTCAGGTCCCATTGGTGCGATCTATTGAAATTTGTAATTCAATCTATGATTGAAGTGAGAAACAAAGGACAGTGAGTGCAATTGTGAACCTATGGCCAATCACTGTAGAAGAGAAGGTTCTATCCAGACAGCTGTTTATTTTTTTGCTAACTTTCGTAAACAAAATGCGTTCTCAATGTTCTAAATTGTATAATATGTGGCATTTATGGAGCTAAGCAAACTTCTCCTTGTGTTGGGTTCTGCAGCTCACCTTTTGTGCTGTTTAGATGTCTTGCCTGAGAAGTTGAGATTCCTAATTCAGTTATGAACACATTTCGTGTTACTTCTTTAGCTAATAGTTGTCTCTATCCTTCTGCAGGTCATTACGAGCATTGTCCTATCCAATACAGGGCCTCTGTGATCAATCTCCTTGACGAGGCAATTTCGGTGTATTCCCGTAAGCGCCATGGACTTGGAGAAAGACACTATATGGAGGAGGGTATGCACGATCAGATATCTGAGTTAGTATGTGACCTCCAGAAGGCAGCAGTTGAATCAAACCAGAGCTTTACGCGTGTTGCACGTGGACCAAATGACCATTTCTTCTTGCCGAGTTCAGCAGAACATGCAAGTTCAAGAGAATCTGGATCATTACAAGATGAGCAAAAGGAAGGTTCTGTTCATGTGTCGAATCCTCCGAGTATGAGTGCACATAGCGTCCTTGGTAAAATCCTCTTTGATGCTTGTGTTCCCAAGAATGTCGAAGGTTGGGATATTAAATTTTCTGATTCATTGAACGGCCAGCCTTTGGGTTCTGCTCGTAAGCATTTTTCACCCTTGAGTGCAAAGAAATGGATCCCCCGCTCGAGGTTATAAGACCTTTTTAAAGATATAATTATAGAGAAGCTCAACTGTCACTTGGTGAAGACGGTGCAACTATCCTTGCCACAATAGGAAGACCAAAGAATCATGCGTGTGGTGTTTTCGACTGTGTGCTGCATCTACTATGGCTTGATTTGTTGCTTTGTTAAGGCTGTATTTGGATTGTGGGTTTGCGGAGAGTTTTGGGGAGGGAAAAGAAAATGCAAGGGATTCTTATAGATTACACAGAAAATTGGATAACGAAGAAGAAACCCGTTCGCCTTTTCTTTTCCGACATAAATCGGCTATAAATTCCAGATCCAAACAGCTTTAAGCGTACAGGAACAATGAGAATATCGTGTGTATGTATAGTATAGTTCCTTCAAAAGGGTAATGTAACATTTTTCACAGTAATGGATTGATGACTGACTGGTTAACTTTTGTAGTGGAGGTAAAGTGGAAGGCAAAGTAGATAACTTCCATAACTTCTATGGAAACTCTTTAAGGCAAAGTAGTTAACTTGTCAGGCCCACCCCGGGCCCCACCAACCCATCTCCCCCAATTCCCCCCCTCCCCCTCTTTCCGGCCAAAACTTTTTTTTTGGTTCTGATTTTATTAATTTTATTTACTAACTTTATTTATTTAATTAGTCATTTAATTTGGTTTATTCAAATTACATTTGTAAGTAAATTATTATTTTAAATTGACATTAAAATTTGAATTTATAGTTAGAAACTATATTATTTTAATTAGTTAATTAATTTGTCTTAACAATGAATAATAAATAAATAAAAACTTCTAAAAGTGAATAATAATATTACAATCACGTTTTAAAGTGAATAAATATTACAATCACGTTGACAAGTGGTCAACCCTAATCAATATTGCCTCCAAATTGTAGTCCCGACACGACACCTAGTACCTGGAACTACAAGTCAAGACGTGTGTCCTAACTTAAAGTTCATCCTTTAGCTTCATCCAATGCATTCTTCAATCACCACATTGGGATGTGTGGTACAGGGTGATTGAGGCGCAAAAAAACTTGTACAAAATTATTGTTAATACAAGCAATTAGCTATTTTTTGGCGTTGTTGGACTGAAACTGGACGGGATCTTAAGAGCAAGTGAGTAAAACAACCTCCAGCATTCACGTCAAATGTGTGTAGTATAATATTGTACTGTGATGCGATGACTACCCCCAAACTCATTCAGTCCACCCAATTTTGTATATGGAGCTCTAAGCATCCAACAACTCAGTGACTTTAGTACCTCATTTGTCATATTTTGTTCTAGATAAACCATATTGTAGAGATATCTATTCTGATTAATTTCTTGGATAAGATCATGTCGTACTTGAACCCAGCCTTCCTCAGTGCCATAGATTTGCACAGCTATCGCCCTGAATCCACAATGACCATCAACTTTGACGTCTTCAGTGTGGGACATATACTGCTGAAATTACCAAGGTAAACGTTAAATGTAGTGATTGTGCTCCCTCTCCCTATCCGCTGTCTCCCTTCCTGCATTTATCCCTTTTCCCTCTCAATGTAAATGCAGCCCTAGAGAATGAAGTAGAATTTTCTATACAAGAAGGTATGCATCGTCCACTTTGCTCATCTTTTCCGACAGGTCGACCTTTATGTTCTGTATTATACGATGGCCCTCGAACACTGTTGTTAGGTGGATCTGCCATATCAACAAACATGCCTATCATATGCTTTCGCATACATGGATCCATCCCCTGTAATATGTCAACCACACGAGATGTCTTGTCAGGTTGTTCTCCCTCGGCATTAAACCCGTCCACGTGCATAGAGAGCCTACTCCAATGAACGTGGATATTGGATAGCAGAATCAGAATGCCCATGGTACGGTAATCCCTCAGATCGTGCATTCATGGCAACCCGTGTGATGTTTTGGTCGAACAATCGCAACTGCCGCTTGGGAGGGGGTAGGCGTCTGCAGCGGATTCTAGCTGCAAACCGATCAACTCCATTGCATACAATGAAATGCAACACCTTATTTCATCAAAAATGGCGTCACGTAAATATATGCGGCGTGGAATGTTGAGAGATTTCTTGAAGGACTTCTTAATTTTTCCAAATTGATTTACCAACATATTATGTATGCCCTCAAAAGATGTTTAGAACGATGACATGGTGGTACCCCAAAAAAAAAAAAAAATTTCTTTAGCCTCGCATGTGCAGACTCGCCCCTATAATAGAATAATACACCTTGTTTAAAATAGGAAAGTTTAACTAGTGTAATACAATAAAATGCAAAAAGTTTAACCAGGTATAAAGTCACTATACCTTTGACTTGAATTGCTTCCGAGGTGCATACATGTATTTGTCCATGTTGTAATAAATCGCTCTTTGTATGGCCTTAACCATGTATCCGCAAGATAAGATATGACACACGGATATTGGCTATACTCCTCGCACATGGCAACCCACTTATGTTGGTAAGACAAAGTGCTCGATAAATGAATAAGGGACTGCCATAAAATGTGAAAGGCTGGATACTTTTGACCAAGCACAGTGTTGCAGTTCTTCATTACACACTGATTTACGTGTCAAATGCAAAGGATGTGACGTGTCGTGGGAAAACATGCTTCAATAGCGTTAATAAATGCCAACTCCCGATCTGTAACAAACACCAATGGCAACGATGCCCCCTTTCCAACCATCCACTTCTTTAAGGTATTCAAGGCCCAGGTACGTGTATCTTCCCTCTCATTATTAAGATATGCGAACATGAGCGAGTAAGTTAGATTTGTTGATGTCATACTCACAACCTCCAATAGTGGTTTTCAATACTCATTCGTTTTGTATGTGGCATCAATTACCAACATGGATGAAAAGTTGACAGATAGCTCTAGACTTATAGGATGAACCTAAACAATATTTGTGATTTCGTTGATCTCTTGATTTGTCCTAAAGTCATGGAGGTATCCTATCTCAATTAATTGGTCTAAGACATATTGAGTTTCAGTTAGATCGCCCCATTTGGCTTCCTTGTTTGTGAAGATAGCGTCGTAAATGCTTTTAATTCCTATAGTGTTTGACGGATCTTTTTTCTTCAAAATACTAAGAATTTCACGAGGTGCGGTGTTGTTGGCCATCTGAACCACAAATTGTTTCTCCATTGGTTTTAGCCTTACTAGGTACTCGTGACCCTCAATATTTTCTACTGGTTCATGGTTATGGAGACCACAAGAAACCCTTAAACCCCATTTGGCACCGTCTGGAGATATTGGTATACCTCGCAATGCAAATGGACAGTCACATTTTTTAGTCCTGGTATTCCTATGCAAGATTTGCCCTTCTACCCCACAGTGCGGTATGTACTTTCCTCCTCTTTCACAACCAAGAATGCACTTCGGCAGCTTGCCGCCTTTTAAATTAACAGATTTATTAATAACTATCACAATACCGTTTTCGAGACCAACTCTCTTCGCCCAAGCTAACATATGTTCTCTACTTTCAAAAATCTATAAAAATAAATAAATAAATAACGAAAATGTATAAGTAAAACATTATTCAGTCGTACCATATTTTATCTCAGTCAAAATAACTGACGAATATGCATAAGAACAACGAAAATAACTAACACGGGTCGATTGCTAAATTGGGGTATAATAATTATTTTCTTTGTAGGAGATGCTCTCCAGAATTGGAACATCATTCTCAAATGACCAACCATCTGGATTGTAGTAGCCATCCATAATGTTTTTCGATGAATTACGAAAAAAGAAAGAAAAATATTGGGAGATGTTTTGTGAATGTATATATGAAGTAGTGGGAGAATTAATAAGAGAAGGTGTGAAGTAGTAGAAGAATGAGTAATATATATAGATAAGAAAGTATTTTACTGGAAATTTGAAAGGATCACGTGGTCTCATAAGGCATTGGGGGGGCAGGATCAAAGATAGGTTTCAAGATCATGTAAGATTTGGGGGGGCCAGAATCAAAGATAGGTTTCAAGATCATGTAAGATGAACATCTACCAATTTGATTTGGACCTATATGAGTATGAGATCCAAAAAGACAACTTAGTCAAACAACATACATTCAAATGGAGAATCCACATGGGTATGATTTTACCAAAAGTATCTGAATGGGGGGGCCAAGATCGGAAATATTTGCTAGAAATTTTAAAGGATCACGTGGTCACATAAGGCATTGGGGGGCATGATCAAAGTTAGGTTTCAAGATCATGTAAGATTTTTTTTTTTTTTTTGGGGGGGGCAGAATCAAAGATAGGTTTCAAGATCATGTAAGATGGACATCTGCCAATTTGATTTGGACCTATATGAGTATAAGATCCAAAAAGACAACTTAGTCAAACAACATACATTCAAATGGGGAATCCATGTGGGTATGATTCTACCAAAAGTAAGTGTAGTACATACCATTTGCACTAATCAAGTGTAGTACATACCATTTGCACTAATCAAGTGTAGTACATACCATTTGCACTAATCAAGTAATTAAAAAATGAAGTAAATAAAAAATATTTAATAAATAAAAGAGAAAAAAAAGATATTAGAGCATATGAAAAATATATATATATATATATATATATATATATATATATATATATATATATATATATATATATATAAAGAACGAGAATTAAAAGATATTAGAAAAATAAGATATTAAATAATTAAAAAGAGAAATAACATATTAGAGATTTCTAAAAATATAGAAGAGAAAAAGGATATTAATAAAAGATATAAATAAATATTTAAATAAAATAAATGAATTCAATAAAAAACTATATAAAACAAAATAAATTAATTAAATAATTAAATGAATTAATATAAAGAAAAGAGTTAACTAAATAAAAGAAATAAAGAAATAAATTAATATTAATAATAGAAAAATATATTAATAAAATATTTAAATAAAAGAAATGAATTAAATAAAAAGACTAAATAAAACAAACTAAATGAATTAAATAATTAAATGAATTAATATAAAGAAATGAGTTAACTAAATAAAAGAAATAAATTAATTAATTAATATTAATAATAAAGTTATAGTAATTAAAGGAAGAAAGAGGGGTAAAATTGTAATTAAATGAATTACAAGTTTACACCGGGCTTGTCAACTGTAATTTCTAGATGCACACCTACAAGCCGGTCAATATTTGACAACTCAAGATCGGTTTGAGTGCTTGGACAAGCCACCAATATTTGACATTGAGCCAAGTCTGGAGATACTTGTGAACCATCACGTCCTGTCCTCTCTTTTGGTGTACAACTTACGAGAGATTGTTCATTGCTCCTAAAATATGGTCGCGTTGTATCTCAAGCTTTTTCTCTGCCACACATGTATATAGGACTCGTAAATTTGGTCTTGATTTCCCATGAATATATTGTAGGAGTTGGGTCACCAAGTGTGTTTAGTGGGCTGGCTGATTTTTTCAAATTTAGGGGTGTTTGTCAGCCTCATTTTTAGTTTTTTGATTTTTTGGATCATAGTCAAAATGTATTTTGGATTTAGTATGAGTGTTTAAGAAAAATATGTAGAATGTATTTTAAAACAGGAGTAACGTTTGAAAAATATGTGCAGAATATATTTTGCAAGTCTTTTTGTTAATCAAAATAGAAAAAGTCAAAAATGAAAAAGTCAAAAAACTTACCTCAGCCTATTTTTCACTTCTAACGAGTTAATAAGACATTTCTCCCCTCCCCCCCAACAAAAAATGAGAATGGAAAAAATGGGAAAAATGTCTCCCAAACACACGCGTACTTTTCATTCAGAGGGTGTTTCACTAATCCAGTTTTTTAAATAAATTAGTTTTTCACAGTTTTTTATGTGATATGTTATGAGAGGATGATCTATTTCAGTGTTTGAAAAAAATAATTTTTTTGTTAAGGGTGTTTCACTAATCCAGTTTTTTAAATAAATTAATTTTTCACAATTTTTTATGTGATGTGTCATGAAAGAATTATCTATTTCGGTATTTGAAAAAAATATTTTTTTTGTTAATGGAACACCATCTCATTCTTCATCAGAAATGTGTTGCCGCTAGACGGTACTCTCCACACAGATGGAAGGTGGGATAGGAAGGTTATGAGAACAGAGAAAAAGAATGAACAGTAGCACGAGTATTTCAGTTCAAATCTTTGGCTCCAATTCCCAATTCGGGGTCTCCTTCTTCGAGATCGTGCCCTGCTATTTCCATCAGTCACTTTTTCACCCCAATAATAATTGCCTATTGTCTATCAATTTTTCAAACCTAAAACGGTCGGATTCTGTCTCTCTTCCTCCCTCTCTCCTCTCACCAAGCAGAGCATTCTCTCCCTGAAGAAACGAAACAATGGCCATATCCAAGTTTCCTCCTGCTAAACGAAGCCCCCTTCAAACTTCCTCCACGGTCGCTCTCTCTCTCTCTCTCTCTCTCTCTCTCTCTCTCTCTCTCTCTCTCGCTCAAAATAAGAATATATGTGCATATATTTTTGCAAAAAATTAACTGGGTATTTTTACTTGATTGCTATTTTTGCAGATTAATGGGAGGAAGTGGGAAGCGAAGAGAAAGCTGGTCCGACAAAGGCTTGCGGATCTTAATACTGCTACCAGAAAGGTTAGGAATTTCATTTTGCTTTAATTTTTCTTCTACAAAAAAGAAAAAAAAAGAAAGAAAAATAGTGGGCAACTGGGTACCACTTGGCTTACAAGGCCAATCACAAACAATACAAGTTTGAAATCCTTGGTTTGGGCATCAAGCCACTTAATTTAATTGTAACAGTTCATTTAATTGTATCAGTTTCAAAAAAAAAAAAGTCTAGAGAAGTATTAAATACATGAAGCACACCTTTTAACCCCCAAAGCCTCCCTGGTTCGGTTCAACTCCTACACCGAGCCGAAAAGCCTTCGGGGCACCAGAGGATTGCCGGGAAGTATTTTGTGCATGGTTCAATACAGGCTTTCATTTGATGCAGAATTTTTTTGAGAATGTTGTTGATCTGGACTCATTTCAATTGGTTACCATATTATTTCCTTAGAAATTTGATTATCAAATAATTTACAAGTGTGCACTAACCCTTGCATCTGTTGATATTTGACAGGAACCTATTCTACCTTTGGGGAGGCGAAGGTTGACATGTTTAACACAGTAGTTTGTTCTATACAATTGAATAGTGCACTAATAATAGATGCTAGATTAGTTGTTTATATTTCATAGCTAATGATGCTTAGTTATCGGCCTTATAGCTACAGCAGAACGAATTTGGAAAATCGAGTATATGCCTCAGATGAAGACAGGGCTTGTGCCATTGATAGAGCAAAAGCATTGCAATTAGGCTTAGAATCCAGTTTTCCAAGCTTTGTAAAGCCAATGCTCCAATCCCATGTGACTGGAGGGTTTTGGCTGGTAAGCTCTTTCCTCCATAGGGCCTCCAGAATTTATATCGATCTATCAATATTTTTTGAGGTAGCATTTTGTAGCAAGTGTTTCAACGGCTAAATATGAACATTTCAGCTTCTGTTTGAGCTTTGGATGAGTTGGACGTACTTTTCCATCTATAAAGGGATAGTGTATTTATTTGCCATGCCATTTGTACATTTCCAATTCTTTCAGGGCCTTCCTATTCATTTCTGTGCAAAACATCTTCCAAGCCATGATGAATTCATTGCTTTGTTGGATGACGATGATAATGAAAGCCAAACGAAGTACCTTGCAAACAAACGTGGACTTAGTGCGGGATGGAGAGGGTTTTCCATTGATCATGAATTAGTCGATGGAGATGCATTGGTTTTCCAGCTAATCGAGCCTACAAAGTTTAAGGTGCTCTTCCTAACCTAAAAATAAATTGATTCATCTTTTGAAATTTAACTCGTGAGATTTATAGTGGTCATGAATTTACATCCATTGATATGATGCTGCAAGTTTACATCCCTACTTGAAAGATGTAAGGTACTTCACGGGATATTTGTTCCCTCTCGTTTTGTGTTGATATCATTTTCAAGACCCCCATCTTTTGAAACTTACCTTGTGAGATTTATAGTGGTCAGGAATTTATGTTTATTGATATGATGCTGCAAGTTTACATCGCCACTTTAAAGATATAAGGTACTTCACAGGGTGGGCGCATATGAAGCGTGAACTGCATGATACAAGAATGCAAAAAATGATAGGGTAATTGATAAACATTGAATGAAAACAAATTAGTTACTTCGGCAGCAAACAATATATTTCAACTTGCAGACAATATATTTCATTGGTGTTTCTTAACCTTTTATTTTTTGGGACCTTACAAATTAGCATTAGATATGTCCTTCGAAAATTTGTATATTCCCCAAAATGATGTATTCCCAACTTCTAATTAACCACTCGATTACCATAGTTTAAGTTGTTCTTCATAGCATGGTATCTAACTTGACTGTCACCGGCTTTCCATCTTCTATAGGTATACATTGTAAGGGCAAACGGTTCAAGTAAAATAAATGGTGCCATTGGCCTAATAACTTTGGATGCCTGTGCACAACCGATGGATGTTGGTAAGTTGGTTAGATTTTTCATTTCATGAGCTGATTATCATCTGCTCATTGCCCCAGCGTCAAGTTGTCTCTCTCATTTTTCTTTATCTTTAACGAGATATCAAACAGAAAACAGTATCAAAATTAAGGAAAAAGAAGGGGAGAAAAGCTTGGAGCCACTTTCCTTAGACATTCATCAATGCGATACTCAGGAGAATAAGCTGCAGGCTTTAAGCAATGAAGTTGAGACTCTAGGAGAACTATCTGGAAATGAGAGTGATGATTTCACTTGTGAGCTGTTGGAAGGAATCAGATTTTCAGAGGCTTCTGTTGATTTCAAAGACATAAAGAGCATCGCTGATTTCACCATTCTTGTGGATGGTTTAGTTATAGACTCCGAAATCCCCTCACATCTTCGGACCAAGTACTACGAGCTTTGCTGCAGTCAAAATGCGTTCCTTCATGATAATCTTCTTGAGGGTCTAAACTGTAAACTAGTTTCTGGGATCATATCCGATACTGTTAATATTGCTGATGCCATTAGAGCTTCTAAGCTCTCAACTTCTCACGATATTTTCACAACATGGCAAAAGGCTCTGAAAGCCTTTGAGGAATTTGGAATGAATGTTGGATTCTTACTTGCTCGCCTAGACCGGCTTTTGAGCCTTGCATTTGACTCAGAAAAAGTTTTGGAATTGAAAGGCGTTGAAAGAGTTCGAGCTGAAGAAGAGATGAATACTCTTGAGGTGAAGCTTTTGGATGTGAAAATGGCGATGAAAAATCTTGATGAGGACATTGAGGGGCTGAAGGGGAACAAAAAGACTAAGGAAGCTATGTTCCAGAAAGAAGCCAATGCTACATGGTGAAAATCCGCCACATTTTCTTGCACGAGTAGTTTTGCTGGAATAGGAACTGGTCACAGAATGCGATGGGTAATTTTTTTTTGAATGGGTCCTACCAACACAACTTGTGAAATCTAATTCGAGGCCTGGTAGGAAACATGAAAAGAAACTCAAAAAATAACCCTTAAAGTGCATTTAACGGATGAGATTCATCTAGTACACTATTTAAACAGTGTACCGGATGAATCTCACCCGTCGAATGCACTTTATGTGTTGTTTTATGGGTTTTCTTTCATGTTTCCAACTATTTCTCATTCGATTCAGCCATTCACTTATCAAGCAGTTCTGTGCACGAATGGGCAGTGTCAGAAATTTTTATTTGTGGGGTCCTAAATTAGAACTGTGCGCAATTCACCTTTCCTATTTGCTTATCAAAAGAAATAATTAGGTTGACAAATAAATCAAAAAGTAGATTTATATACTATTGTTAGGATTCCACCCCATATAGGCCGGATAGGTTTAGTCCCGGAGCGAGGGAATAGGATTTTTGGGTTGTAACTTTTGGTTATAAATGCTTAGATATGTCTCTTTATTCTCGTGTAACAAATTGAGAGAGATGGTGAGTGTGAGAGAGATCTACAAGAGAACTGGGAGGAAATCACTATTGTGAGATTGAGAGTGTGGAATCACAACTGATTTATCTATGGATTATAGTGAAATCCTCCTCCATGTGGAAGTGGATCCGATATGGACGAACTATGTAAAGTGTGTCTCGTTTCTTGCTTGATTTTACTGCTTTTATGTGTGAGGTGTGGGGTTTGGCATAACACATATAGCTTTGATTTTCAATTATCTCCTACAACTTTCTAAACTTTAGAAACGATGCATGATAAGCTCATTTATAATGCTATTAAAAATATATTTTGCTATATACATAATGAAATGATCATTAAAAGCTTACGGGGGAGCTCAATGGGGCATTTTATGAAATACGTCTAAAAAAAAAAGGCGACTCAGTAGAATCTATGAAACATTATATACTATGAAGATCCAATCTACTTAACACCTAAAAATACATACTGAAACTTTTGCATAGAACTCTTGCTAGACCGCTTCATGATTGTGTTCTTCATTGATTGATGGCTCTGAACTTAAGGAGTTTACAATTATTACATTAGTTTCACAATAAAAAGTACACATTATTCAAACTCATCCTAAATTTTATTATCAAGAAATCCATCGAAAAATTATCCACAGTAATATCACCAATTGCAAATTGTGAGATCCAAGAACAATTCCTGAGGATATTTGTGGACTTATCCCGTAGGAAAAAAAAGGAGAATCAATGTCCACACCACAGAAAGTATAAGGCAAAGTAGTTAACTTCCATTACTTCTATGGGGGCAAAACTGGTATATTATAAACTTTGGGAGGTGTTCTTTAAGTTATAACGGTCCTGTTCGTTTGGAGGTTTTCCCCCAGTTTGGTACTATTTCAGTTTTGATTACATCATCACTTTTTTTACTTTTTCTCTCTATCCCTCTCCACTTATTATACCTGCTTACATCATCAAAATAAAACAAAACAAAACAACTCTACCGAACACAGCCAACAAGTTTACTGGGCTTGTTAAGTGTAATTTCTAGATAAACACCTAGCTTTGCAAATGAGACAAGTCGGGCCAATCGTAGGGTACTTGAGTTCATTGTATTTAAAATTTAGTGAGCTTGAGCCCTAATATTTTAGATCGACCTCGATTATTATTTGAGAACTCAAGTTCGGTCTGAGTGCTCGACAAGCTGAGCTTAAAAATGAGCCAAAAGTTTTGCTCGATAGTATTTACTAAACTAATCAAACCTAGTCTGGAGCTACTTGCGAATAGTCACATCCTCTCCTATTTTTTGGGTGTACTTAAAAAGCAACACCCTTTTTTATTATTCTCAATGTCTCTAAGGCATTGCCATGTTATACCTAAAACATTTCCTCTACCACACATTCATGTGGGATCTATAAAGTTAGTCTTTGAGCCTCAAATCAATATGTGAGGTGAGTCGGGAGCTAATCGAGCCCAGTCTGAAGCTACTTGCGAACAGTCACGTCCTCTCCAATCTTTTGGTTGTACTAAAAAAGCAGAACCCCTTTTGAGGTGTTGATTACAAGAGATTTTTTAGTGTCTTTGAGACATTGTCATATTGTACCTTAAAGCCTTTCCTTTACCACACATTCACGTGAGATCTATAAATGCTTTGTTCGGTTTGGATTTGAGAGAGAGTTATGGGCATAATAAGTAGAAAAAGAGAAAAAGAAAATTTTATTGAAAACCATGCAGGATGAGTCTTGAGACTCAATATGAACAAAGTGGGTTAGTCTTTGAGCCTCACATGAACTCGGTTGCCACGGCGGATCAATGAGCTGATTAATTTCTCCAAATTTAACACTTAATTCATTCTTTATTTGCAATGGTGCCACTAGACACACTCGCACACAAATGGAAGTGGGAGAGACGCCTTGGGAACGTAGAATAAGGATGAACAGTAACCTGAGGATTTCAATTCAAATCTTTGGCTCCAATTCGGGGTTTCCTTCTCCGAGATTGTGCTCTGCCATTTCCATCAGTCACTTTTTTCACCCCATAGAACGCCTCTATTTTGGAGTAGCAGTTTTTCAAAACCAAACGGTCGGCTTCTCTCTCCCTCTCTCCTCTCACCAAACAGAGCATTCTCTCTGAAGAAACGCAACAATGGCCATATCCAACCTTACTCCTCCTAAACGAAGCCCCCTTCAAGCTTCCTCCACGGTTTCTCTCTCTCTCTCTCTCTCTCTCTCTCTCTCTCTCTCTCTAATATATATATATATATATATATATATATATATATATATAATTTTACTGGGTATTTTTACTTGATTGCTATTTTTTGCAGATTAATGGGAGGAAGTGGGAAACCAAGAAAAAGCTGGTCCGACAAAGGCTTTCGGATCTTAAAACTGCTACCAGAAAGGTTAGGAATTTTTTTTTTGGCTTTTTCCTTCTATAAAAAAAAAGAACGGAAAACCCTCGTGAATTTTTTGATTAGCCGAAGCTCAGAAATTCATTTGCGTTTTCTTTCGGTGAAATCCTTTTCTTCTTGAAGAACATTGAGTTTCTTCTCCTTGTTTCTCACTTTTTCCGGAATTAAAGAGCACAAGATGAGGTGAAAGGTTTTTTTTTTTTTTTTGGAAAGTTAAGATGAAGGTGAAAGGTTTGGACAACTGGGTACCACTTGGCTTGCAAGGCCAATCACAAACAATACAAGTGTGAATGGGCATCGTGCGGTTTAATTTAATTGTAGCAGTTCATTTAATTGAATCGTTTTCAAAAAAAGGAAAAAGAAAAAGAAGTCTAGAGAAGTGTTAAATACATGAAGCAAACCTTTTAACCCCAATGGATTGGTCGAATGAGAGCATGGAAGTGCCTAAGGGGCTTACTCCCCAAAGCACCCAAGTTCAACTCCTACACCAGAGCTAAAAAACTGTCAGGGCACGAGAGGATTGTCGGGTTGTTAACTTTAGATCCCGGGAATAGTCTAAGTTTGCCCGCGGTTACCAAAAATATGTATATATGTGAAGCGCAGGTTTCATGTGTGTGTGTTCTTTATCTAACTTACTTAGGCTATCATTGGATCATGGATTTGTGGAATGATTGGAAAAGGAGAAAATAAGAAGATGCAAAGTGGAGAAGTTGAATTCGTTTCTAAATCCACAGTTGAAACACGACCTTTCATTTCTATTGACAATGGAATAGCCTGTGATTCATTTTTTTGCCGGGTCTGAACAATCAAGTTCTGGAATTTACTTGTGAATTCTTGACAGGCGATTCCAGATAATTCAAAGAAATCCATAAGGTTAGTAGATACTATGTGAGTCGATTTCTGATATTTCTTAACTAGATGGAAATTTTTATGATCTCTAACCACATTGTTTTGTGTTGTTCCAATAACCAGTGAGTCAAAGGGGGCAATGATCGTTCATGATTGTTTCCAAACCAAATCCTCGGCTATGGATCGAGCTCTAGAGGTTCAAGCAAAGCTAGCACCAGAATTCCCAAGCTTTTTGAAGCTTATGCTCCCCTCGCATGTTACCAGGGGATTTTGGCTGGTAAATCCCAAACCATACCATATCTTTTTAAACTTCAAAACTAGTTAAACATCGCTTGCCAAATGGAATTTTAGAGCTAACTTGTGTCTGGTGACAGAGTTATCCCAAGCCGTTCTGTGATTTGCATTTGCCAAGGCATGATCACACTGTCACTTTGCTTGGTGAAAGTGATAGAGAGTACGTAACAAAGTATCTTGTAGAGAAGAACGGGCTAAGTGGTGGGTGGAGAGGATTCTCAATCGCGCATAAATTGCTTGCAGGAGATGTTTTAGTTTTCCAACTTGTCCGGCCTTGCAAATTCAAGGTAAATTTAACGTCCCCACTCATTTTATGCTCATCTAACTATCCATTGATTTTCCAGTTTGCCATAAATCCTAGATTTCTTTTACTAGTAGCCATGATCAAATAACTAGGAAAATGCATCCATCAGTGCTCCAGGAGAACTGATTAACTACTCGATTGCCATAGCATAAGTTGTTCTTCAGACCATGGTTATCTAACTTGACTGTCACCGGCTTTCCATCTTCTATAGGTATACATTGTAAGGGCAAACGGTTTAAGCGAAATAGATGGTGCCATTGGCCTAATAACTTTGGATGCCTGTGCACATCCGATGGATGTTGGTAAGTTGGTTAAATTTTTCATTTCATGAGCTGATTATCATCTGCTCATTGCCCCAGCTTCAAGTTGTCTCTCTCTCATTTTTCTCTATCTTTTAACGAGAGATCAAACAGAAAACAGTTTCAAAATTAAAGAAAAAGAAGGGGAGAAAAGCTTGGAGCCACTTTCTCTAGACATTCATCAATTTGCTGCTCAAGAGAATAAACTGCTGGCTTTAAGCAATGAAGTTGAGACTCTAGCAGAACAATCTGGAAATGAGAGAGATGATTTAGCCTGTGAGCTGTTGGAAGGAATCAGATTTTCAGAGGCTTCGGTTGATTTCAAAGACATAAAGAGCATCGATAATTTCACCATTCTTGTGGATGGTTTAGTTGTAGACTCCGAAATACCCCCACATATTCGGACCAAGTACTACGAGCTTTGCTGCAGTCAAAATGCATTCCTTCACGATAATCTCCTTGAGGGTCTGAACTGTAAACTAGTTTCTGGGATAATATCTGAAACTGTTAATATTGCTGATGCCATTAGAGCTTCTAAGCCCTCAACATCTCGCGATAATTTCATAACATGGCAAAAGACTCTGAAAGGCTTTGAGAAATTGGGAATGAATGTTGGATTCTTACTTGCTCGCCTAGACCGGCTTTTGAGCCTTGCATTTGACTCGGAAAAGGTTTTGGAATCGAAAAGAGTTCAAAGAGTTCGAGCTGAAGAAGAGATGAAGGCTCTTGGGGTGAAGCTTTTGGATGTGAAAATGGTGATGAAAAATCTAGATGAGGAGATTGAGGGGCTGAAGGGAAACAAAAAGACCATGGAAGCTATGTTCCAGAAAGAAGCCAATGCTAAATGGTCACGGCTAATTTTACTGGAATAGAAACTGGTCACAGAATGCGATGGGTAATTTTTTTCTTAAATGGGTCCTACCAACCCATCTTGTGAAATCTGATTCACCCAATTCCCTTGTTGGGCGGTTCTGTGTATGGTTCTTGTTTCTGTAGAATTACTTATTGTGATAGTGAACAACTTTTGCAGGGTTACACAGAAGCAGCAAACCTTTTTGGTAGACATATAGAGAAACACCTTGTAACTCAATGCTGTTTGGCTGCTGTTAGATTATGTGATATGGCTTTTGGAGATATTGAAATGAAGGAAGATAGGAGTATATCTTCTATTTGAGAGGGAATCCGATTAAGAAAAATGTGCACGGCCATATTCGGAAAGAGGGGTGTTAGGCACCCCGCCCCTGACACCCCCTCCCCACTGACCCCACCTCCCATTCCCCCAAAACCCTCCCCCTTTTAGCAGCCAAACTTCCGTTTTTCTGTTTTTTTTTTTTTTTTTCTGTTTTTTCTTATTTTTTTAACTTTATTTATTTAGTTACTTATCTAATTTAGTTTACTCAAATTACATTTGCAAGTAAATTATTTTTTTATATTGACATCTATATTTGACTTTATATTTTAATTAGTTAATTAATTTGTCTTAAAAATGAATAATAAAAAAAAAGCTTCTAAAAGTGAATAATATTACAATCATGTTTAAAAGTAAATAAATAAAAACTTCTAAAAGTGAATACATATTACAATTAATATAATATAAATAAAGTAAATAAAGGAATTAATATAATTAATATAAATAATATATTATAGGGTAATTAAAAGAGAGAAGGAAAGGCAATCATATTACAATCACATTTTAAAGTGTCTAAATATTACAATCACGTTGACAATGTTCAGCCCTAATCAATATTGCCACCAAATTGTGGTCCCGGCATGACGCCCAGTATGTCGTTCCACAATTGAACCCGTACGTTATAAGCAACAGCCCATCCTGCAGCTTCACTCGATTTATTCTGCCACCACCATATTGGGATGGGTGGTACAGGGTGATGAGGGCGCAAAAAAAGTTGCACGAAGTGATTGTTAATACGGGCAATAGCTATTTCTCGGCGCTGTTGGACTGAAACTGGATGGGATCTCAAGGGCAAGTGAGTAAAACAAAATCTAGCATTCGCGTCAAATGTAAATAGTACAATGTTGTACCGTGATGCGATGACTATCCCCAAACTCATACATTCCATCCAATATGGATCTGGAGCCGTAGGCTTCCAATAGCTCAGTGACCGTAGTACATCATCTGCCATATTTTGTACAGGATAAACCGCATTGTAGAGAGCTTTATTCTGATTAATTTCTTGGATAAGATCATGTCGTACTTGAACCCAGCGCTCCTCAGTGCCATAGATATGCGCGGCTATCGCTCTGAATCCACAATGACCATCACCTTCGACGTCTTTGGTATGGGACATATACTGCTGGAATTGCCAAGGTAAATACTGAATGTAATTAACCTCCTCCCTTTCTCTCTCTTCCCTCTCCTTCTCCACCCTTTCCCTCCCTGTATTTTTCCCTTTCCCTTTCCTTCTCGATGTAGATGCTTTAAATGGGAAGGTAAGGTATCGCGCCCACTTTGCTCGGCTTTTTCCCACGGGGCGACCTCTATGTTCAGTGTTGTATGATGGGGCTCGAACACTGCTGTTAGACGGATCTGCCATATCCACAAACCTGTCTATCATTTGCTTTCGCATATGTGGATCCATCCCCTGTAATATGTCAACCACATGAGATGTCTCGTCGGGTTGTTCTCCCTCATCATTGAACCCGGTCGCGTGCATAGAGAGCCTACGCCAATGAACGTGGATACTGGATAGCGGAATCGACATGTCGTGGGAACGATAAGCCCTCAAATCATGCATACATGGCAATCCATGTGTTGTTACGTCGAGCAATACCGCGAATCGCCGCTTGAGGGGGTAGTAGGCGTCACGCATGATTCTAGGCGATTTTTGATCAACCCCATTGCATATAATGAAACGCTTACACACACGATTTCATCAAAAATGGGGTCACGTAAATGGTCGTGGGCGTGGAATGTTGATGATTTCGGAATGACTTCTTAATTTCCCCAAACTGATTTGTCAACATATTATCTATGCGTTCAAAAGATGTTTGGAGCGATGACATAGTTGTACCGCCCAAATAGCACTTTAGCTTCGAATGTGCAGACTCGACCCTGTAATAGAATAATGCAATTTGTTTAAATATAAAAGTTTGAACAGTGTAGTATAATATAATATAGAAAATTTGACTCGCAAAATTATAAAGTGACTATACCTTTGACTTGAATTGCTTCCGAGGTGCATACATGTATCTGTCCATGCTGTAACAAATCGCTCTTTGTACGGCGTTAACCATGTATCCGCAAGATAAGTTATGACACGCGGATATTGGCTATACTCCTCGCACATGGTAGCCCACTTATGCTGGTAAGATGAAGTGCTAGATGAATGAATTAGGGACTGCCATGAATTGCAAAAGTCTGGAAAGAATCGACCAAGCCAAGCATTTGCAATTCTTCATTACGCACTGATTTATGTGCCAAATACAAAGGATGTGACGTGCCATTGGGAAACATGCTTCAATAGCGTTCATAAGTGCCAAATCATGATCTGTAACAAACACCAATGGAACCGGTGCCCCCTTTCCAACCATCCACTTCTTTAAGGTATTCAAGGCCCATGTACATATATCTTCCCTCTCATTATTAAGATATGCGAACATAAGCGAGAAAGTTAGATTTGTGGATGTGATACCCACAACCTCCAATAGTGGTTTCCGATACTCATTGGTTTTGTATGTGGCATCAATTACCAACACGGATGAAAAGTTGACAGATAGCTCTAGACTTGTAGGATGAACCCATACAATATCTGTGATTTCGTTGGTGTCTTGATTTGTCCTGAAGTCGTGGAGGTACCCATTCTTAATTAATTGCTCTAACACATATTGAGTAGTAGTTAGACCATCCCGTTTCGCTTCCTTGTTAATGAAAATGGCATTGTAAATGCTTCTAATTCCCGTAGTGTTTGACGGATCTTTTTTCTTCAAAATAGTAAGGATTTCACGCGGTGCGGTGCTGTTGGCCATCTCGACCACAAATTGTTTCTCCATTGGTTTTAGCCTTGATGGGTACTCATGGCCCTCAATATTTTCTGCTGGTTCATGGTTATGGAGACCACAGGAAACCCTTAAACCCCATTTGGCACCGTCTGGAGGTATTGGTATACCTCGCAACTCAAATGGACACTCACATTTTTTAGTCCCAGTATTTCTATGCAATATTAGCCTTTCAACCCCACGGTGCGGTTTGTACTTTCCTCCTCTCTCACAACCAAGAATGCATCTCGGCAGCTTGCCGCCTCTTAAATTAGAAGATTTATTAATAACCATCACAATACCATTTTCGAGACCAACTCTCTTCACCCAAGTTAACATATCTTCTCTACTTTCAAAAATCTATATATATAAAAAAAATAAAAAAATAACGAATATGTATAAGTAAAACATTATCCAGTCTTATCATATTTATCTACTTTCAAAATGAATGACGAATATGCATAAGAACAACGGAAAATAACTAACCTGATCAATGCTAAATTCGGGTGTATAATCGCGACCGCTGAAATTGATGCTCTCCTCACTAGGAACATCATTCTCAAATGAACAACCATCTGGATAGTAGTAGCTATCCATAATGTTCTTTGATGAATTACGAAAAAGGAAAGAAATTCTGAATGAGGAAGAAGTGAAGTAGTAGTGGGAGAATTAGGAAGAAGTGAAGTAGTGGAAGAATGTAGTAGTATAAATAGATAAGAAGGTAAAAAAAAAATCTGGATGAGTGGTTGTAATTGAAGATAAGAAGGTAAAAAGAAAATCTGAATGAGTGGTTGTAATTGAAGATAAGAAAATAAGAAATCATCTGAATATACGAATTAAATAAATAAGATTAAATAATTAAGAAAAATATGTAAATACAAAATATTAGATAAATAAAAAACAATAAATATAAATAAATAAATAAATAAAAATATATAAAAGATAAAAAAGATATTAGATCATATTAAAATGATAAAAGAGAAAAAAGATATTAATGAAAGAGATAAATAAATAAATAATAATTGAATTAAATTAAAAAATTGAATTAAATAAATAATTAAATGAATCAAATAGTTAATTTAATTTATATAAAGAAATGAAATGATATAAATAAAGTAAATAAAATAATTAAACGAAATAAAGTAATATAAATAAAGTAATTATATGAATTAAAGTAATATAAATAAAGTAATTATATGAATTAAAGTAATTATATGAATTAAAGTAATATAAATAAAGTAATTATAGAAATTAAATTAATATAAATGAATTAATATAAATAATAAAGTAATTAAAGTAATATAAATAAAGTAAATAAATGAATTAAAGTAATATAATATAAATAAGTAATTAAAGAAGGGATAGAGGGGCAAAAATGTAAATTACGCGTGTCAGTGGGGTGGGGCCCAGGCGGGGTGCGGTGTAGGGGGGGCGGGGCGCGTAGAAATTTCCGTTCGGAAAAGGTTTCAAGAACTAGTTCTCTCTTTTTTCGTATTGGGCCCCAATGGCAAAATTAGTTTTTCTCTCTCGTCTTAGTTTGTAAAAACTTTACTCTAATGCATACCTTGTGTGAGATGAGTCCGTGGGGTCTATTTCAAAAACTCATGCAAATGATCAATCAAACTATTGCTTATTCCACATACAGCAATTTCAATTTGTGAAGGAGAATTACAGAGGTTTTGCTCAGCACACAAGAAACCCAACTCCGTTTCGCTCTCACTCTCACAAGATTTCCACTCTTTAATTAGACCTTACAGTTGGAAACTTCATGTTGATATTCTGACTGAGGTATGGGACCTTGTTTAATTGGAGCCAATCCAAGACCAATGATCAGCCCTAGTCTATAATGGCCATTACTCATATGATAAACAATATGGCGAATTACTCATGTTTGGAAAACAGTGAGATGAGAAAATAAAACAAAAGGTATGTAGGCAAGAAAACAAAATAGTGGACCCGAGGTACTGTGCATTCCAAAATAGTAAAAAATGGTGGAACTACATTGGAATGCGGGCTCCGGCCCACCAAAGCTTATAGTATTTTGTTTTTTTCCCTCGGCGAAAGTTAGTAGGTGTTGTTGTAGTTGGTTAAGTTTGAATTTTGATTAAATTCATGAGAGTACATGATGTTTACTACTGCATTTTCAGTATCTTAGTAGTGTTACATATAATTTTGGGCCCTATTAGCTATTAGTGTAATTGTTACATTCATTTGTTTTAGATTAAAAAATTGTATACTTTAGTTGTTAAAATTTAAGTTATTTCATCATTTTAAATTTTCTCAATATTTTTCTTTAGACGAAAAATTATTTTATTGATTAGGTAAAAAATAACATTTTTTTAAGTTTGTGATTAGGATGAAAAATAGGAGAAAATAGTAGAAAGTATATTTTATTGTACAAGTTTTTCAAGCGTGGTTAAGTACCTTTTATTTTCTTTTCCATCTATCCCTCTCAAAGATTATCTCCCTATTTCGCGGAATGCTAGAGGGACTAAATTACTTACAAACTATTACACTAAAAATACACATGTCATTACTGCATCAATGCATGATGCGATACATAAATGCGCTCATCCACTAAAATAATCCCACATGTACATTTAGTACATTATTCAATAGATTAATTAGTGGCTCTAGAATTTTCCCCCTCTTTTAAACTACTAATTTTTTATATGCAATTACCTGATTGACTTTTTATTCACATGTAATTAAAAATTGTTAATTTGGCTTTCAATCATGATTAATTGATTGTCAGTGATTTCATATGTGTATATACATATGGCTGGCTATGCACCTTATTTTATGTGGTCAACGTGATAAATTAGTAGAGTACTACATAAACTTGAACACTATTTGTCGTGTGATACATGCAATTTTCGTTCATAAAAATGTGAAATTGAAGCTAAACTCTAGTTTTCTTTAATGCAATTTATCTGTCATGCATCAACTTGATTACTTGAGATCTTGATTTTTTTGTTTGAATGATAGAAGGCGTGAATATTAGGATTGGGGGTAAATCTGTTGGAAGATAGAAGATGATTTTAATTTTATTTGAAGCAACTATTGTGTAGGGGAAATTTTTGTTTAAATGTTTATAAATAGAAATTAATGTGAATTTGATTCTTAGATATAAAAAATTGAAACGAATGTGTTTATGAACAGGAAATAGTTCAAATTTCATTTCATCGACTAGGTTTTTTGAGATTTTTACACTTTTCAAGACAAATATGCTTGTAATAAAATAATAATAAACTTCTCAAGTTAAGACTAAACATAGATTATTATTATTTGCGTTTAGATTCGGACACAAATCAAGTAAATAAAATACTCTACATGTCCCATGGTGTGTTTCCAATATTTTACTACTATTTTAAGATGTCCATATATAATTATGAGAATAACTTATTTATGGACCGTGTGTGAATAAAGTTTGCACACGACGGATTTTGGCCATCCATTTTGAGATTCAACGGCTTGGAGGCTGTGCTTTTGTGTTTTTTTCTTAATTTTTATATCTGAAATGCATTTAATAATAATCGAGAGAGAGAGAGAGAGAGCACCTCCTTCGACCAGTTGAATCTTGAAATGGACGGCCGAGATCTGTCATATGCAAACACCCCGTCTGTAAATAATTTTTTCTCTATAATTATTTATCCTCTTTAAAAAGGGGGAAAAAATCATTAAATATAAAGAAAAGTGATAAAGATAGAAAATAAGAGGTAATGTGAAAATCTCATCAAAATTTTCAAGAAAACATAAGTTAATTGCATGCCTATTAAAAAATAAAATAAACAATCTGGGAGATGACATTTAGGCCTTGTTTTTTTGGATTTTAAGACTCGATTTTCTTAATTACAAAGTATTCTCATTTTTTTCTCAATCTCTCCCTAATCATTAACCCACATTTTAATTATTATCATTATTTCTCTGTCCAATCATCATGGATCTTTTACTCAAATTTGCACTTATATTTGAAGTTGTCTATTAGAGTACACAATATCAAATAAATTTTTTTTTCAAATTTTGACTCAAATTTAAGTAAAAATATGAGTAACGGCTGGAGTCGTGGAGTTGCTAGAAGGAGTAAATAGAAGTGAGAAACAAACGGGAGCCCAAGCATAAAATAAAATAAAGCAAAGGGACAAATAATTACAACTACTTTCCGTCTGCCCGAGATTCGGCTGTCTCTCAGCTCAATTCATCTGCAGGGTTAGGCTGCTCCTTTCAACTCTTTGCTGTCTCTGTCTTCTCTCTCTCTCTCCTCTCCTCTCTCTCTCTCTCTCTCTCTCTCTCTCTCTCTCTAAATATATTCTAACACACGCATCTATATATGCGCCGTAAAAGCGGAAGTCTTAGATGGCGGAGAGAGAAAGAGGGATGGAATCCGAGCAACTGAAGTTTGATACCCAGATTGATTCATCGCCTATGGTCTCTTCTTCTCTTATGAATACATGTAACTGGGCTTATACGTATACACTGTTTCTTTTTTTTTTTCCTCTTATAATTTGGGATTTTGTTTGTTTTGTGGCAGATTCAGCAGATATCACCAAAAAAGAAAAAAAAGTTTGTGAGAAGGCATTCGAGTCTCAAATCTACTGCCAAGAAAGTGAGAGCTCCTTCTCCTTTTACTTATGTTTACAGTCCTTGATCTAAAGTATAGATGCCATGTATGCTTTTTCCCCCTCAGTTCTTGGTTTTTGTTCTGTCATGTGTTTGTTTGTTTATGGCTTTGTGCTTTGTAATTCTTCGGTTGGGTTTATATGATGATAATGAACTTGATGCAAACCCATTGAAATCCCAATTTCTTTTTGCGTATAATTGAACCCTGCTTAAATTTACTGACTGGATTCGCTCTGAAATCTTGTTGCATCCGTCTTTTCGTTCCTTTGAAGCTAGTTTAGTATCAAATCTTGCAAAGGATCTGTCAGGATTTGCACTAGAGGGGGCCAATTGGGAAAGAAAATTTTTCGGTAGTCGATATGTGAGGGTTTTTTTCGCCATCATTGTAGATTTATAAAACGTTTCGAAAATTTTGAGAATCAAATATCGAGAATATGTTGATTCCGTGTATTAATAACACAAGGTATCATAATGCAACCTTAAACATCACCCATGTGTGCAGATAGAACCCTACAAAACGTTTTCTACTAGGAGTATAATTGGTTCCCATATTTCTATCATGGATAAGATTATATGTAGTTTGTAAAGCATATTATGATTTTTATTGTTTGCAGGCCAGGGAAGGTGATTTTTTTATTTTTTTTTCGTGGTGGCCTTGTTGTTACCCTTTATCCACACCCAAGCTTGGTTAATGGAATATAGAAGCTACTCCATTTATTGCCAATTGGTTTTAGGTTGGACCCTAGTTGCATGAAGTGGGAGCTGGGACGGGAGCGGGGGTATATAGAAGCTCCCTAGGTTGGGAGCAGTGAGGGAATATTTAATATATATATATATATATATATATATATATATATATATATATATATATATGTGAATAAACTTATATATATTTAGATGTATTGTACATATGTTTTATAGTTGCAAAGGGGCGCGCACATAAGCATTTTACATATGTAAACATGAGTGAAAAATGACATCCCAATAGATTCTTTTGTGCCAAATATATGGATTAAACACGTAGATAAGTACTAGAATATGAGACGAGAAAGCGATTCCTAAATCTTTATTACTTCTTTTTTCTTTTCCTTCTTCCTTGCATATATTTGGAAAGTTTGTGAGAATTTCGTCCTTAAGATTAGTGTGGAAGCTCCCATCCTATTTAGGAGCGGGTTCCCGTCTAGCTACGCCCGTTTCGGGATCGCGGAATCGAGCTCCAGTCTAGGAAATGCACCCATTTTAGAAGGATCCTACTACTAAGGTTGGACCCTTAATACCTCCGCTTGTGCAAAGGACAATTTGATTGTGAGGGGGTCCCTTGATTCACATAGTCATAGGTGCTACACACAAGTTGTTGTCTTCTGATGAATTGAGTAGTTAAAAACTAAATTGGTAAGCATAAGTTTTGGTTGCTTCTGATCATTGGTGATTAGGAACCAATGGTTAAAAGAGAAGAGGAGCAATCATAGTGTTTGTGAGATTGGTGATAAGGATTACATCTTGAAACCAGGAAGCTGTAAACTTACAGTCACAAGTTTGTGCAAAAGTATATTTTAAAGAAGGGTGGAGGCACATGGCTATGCAACACAAATGTGCACAGGCAGAATTCTATGCACACCTTTATGTACGCGCATGCACAAAGCATTTTAGAAGTTGTTCAAAGATGATTAATCTGTGTAGTCGTGTACTCCTTGATCACGTTTTAGTTACACAAGCATTTTAGAAGTATATAAATATGATCAACTTCCAATGAGGGATCCCTCATTTTAAATTTCATGAGGACCAAGCAATTTTTCCATTTTCCGAACTAAATTTCGACGATCTGAACTGTTAGATGTGTTGTTATATAGCGTTTTTAACAAAAATTGATCGGATGAAGCCCTTCTGGGTATTTTTTAGGACAAATCCTTTCCAGTGGCCATTAAAAACACATTTTATACATATCTAACAGTTTGGATTGTCGAAATTTGGTCGGGAAGCATGAGGTCCTCACTTTGGTCCTCACACACACACACACCTTACCTCCAAACCTTCATTTCCTAGCCAAATGACCGGGATTTGAACCGTCCAATGTGTTTAGAAAGGTGTTTTTAAGGGTTCGCGTGAGAAATCAACAAAAAAAAAGATCGGGAAGGGCTTCATCCGAGCAGTTTTTTCATAAAACTGTTATGACAAGGATAAAAAATGGAAATCAATACAATTAGGGGGAAAAAAGCATTGGGATAGTCTTCGAGAGTGCACAATACCCCTCATACTACTGCTACTCATAAATTCTCAACCTACCTCTCTGCGTCTTGAAGTTATTTGCAGAAAACAACAAGAAAAACAATAAAGCAGTTATCAGAGAGCTAATTTTACAAACTAATGCTTGATCCACAACCAAAAAACCACTCACCTCTCATAAAATGAAACAAAAGACAGAATATTTGGCATACTAATAGTGAATGTGTAGCATTTTACAAATTACGATGTAGAGAAATAAAAAGGAATTGTTTTTAAACTAACACACTCATTGAAAAATGTTTCGCAATCTTGAGCAGGTAACTTCTGATAATGGTGGAAATACTGGAAGGTCAGTAATTTTATTTGAATTTTTATCCTGGTCTTTATTATCATATATGTGGACAACCTCCTAAAAACTAGCAATACTACTATGCCTCTATGATCAACTTAAAGCTGTAAAAAGAAGAGGACAAGGATTGAAGACTTGTATGATAATGACGAAGCCAAGTGTTCTGTTATGGAGCGCGCAGAAGAGGTTCTAGCAAATGTAGCTGATGGATTCCCGGGCTTTGTTAAGTGTATGCTTCCCTCAAACGTCACTCATGGATTTTGGCTGGTAAGCCCTTTTTTTTTATTTCAGAGCTTGAACTTATACGGTGTGCCAGACCAAATTGTTCACGCTAACTTCTCTTTGGCAGATTCTTCCTAAAAAATTCTGCAATTTGCATTTGCCAATGTGTGATACCACAGTAATTTTGGAGGATGAATTGGGGAAAGAGTATGAAGCAAATTATTTAGTGGATAGGCATGGGTTAAGCGGCGGATGGAGGGGCTTCTCCCTAGCTCATGGACTACTTAAAGGAGATCGTTTGGTCTTCTATATGATCAAACCTTGTACATTTAAGGTGATTGTTTTAACTTTCTGTTGAAGTTCTTATGATGATGATTTTAACTTTCTGTTGAAGTTCTTATGATGCTGGTCAGTTATCATCGACATAATTTTCAAGGAGGGAGAGGCTTTCTGAAATCTCTAGTACTCTAGTAGTTGTTGTCAAGGATAGTTTTGTGAAGCGAGTTGGATGGAAACTTGGCATAGAAAGTTTAGGACGAAGAAACTTGTGGCTGAGAAAATATAAGACAACAGAATAAATGGTGAACTCTAGAAACTTTAAGTGGAGAGATAATCCTGATCCTGATCCAAAGATACTTGTAGGTCAACGGTTTTATTTTTGTCTTATTTAAAATTTGTTGAGATGTAAACAGATACTGTTGTAAGTTTCTTCTGGTTATTGTCCAAAAACCAGAGAGAGGGAGAGAAGAATAGAGATAGAGAAAGAGGCTAGTTTCTTAAATTGTTTACTTCAAGTTGTTTTTATTAACTTGACAGAATTGAGTACTACACCGTCCTTCACATAATCAATAGGCAAAAAAGGTGGGTAATTGTTTTGTTGCAAGATTTATCTAGCATGGGTGTTATGGTAATTGATGATGTAAACTCTAGGTTATAAATACTTGTTATACGCATCAGATGTAATTTGTACTTTTTCTCCATTCCATAAATTGTGGAAACTAGTGTGAGCCGTGGATGTACCTAACATTTTGTTGGGTAACCACTTAAAAATCAGTGTCTTTGCATTCTTGTTTTCTATTATTGATTATATTTGCGCTTTGTGCGCTTGTTAGTTTGGCCAAATCTCCAATATGTCAGGCATATTGCGGCTAGTTTACTTGACTAAATTGTCCTAATTGGCTGATTATCTGCCTGTTGTTTCTGTCTCCCCCTAGGTGCATATAGTGAGAGTACATGGTCTAGATGAAGTAAATGCAGCTCTTTGCCTTATGAATTTGGTTGCTCTTGCAAAAAGAACGTACTCGGGTAAGTACTTTTTCATCGCTCTGACTCCTCACTTGTAGAATATCCAGTCAAAACTTAGTCTATCTACTCATATATTTCCCTTGAACTTAGAACTTTGCAAAATGATGTGCAGATAAGAATATCCAGACTTGGAAAAAAGGAAAAAAGTCTGTGGACCCTCTTCTGCTAGATATTCCTCAAACAAGTATTCAAGAAAACTGTCCAGTTACACCAAATTCTAGCCTTGGGCTTGTACAAGATCTTTCTAAAAGAAGCAGCGACAGTTGTGGCTCTGAAGTTTTGCAAGGTATATAAGATTTTTAGGATCTGTTAGTTGAACGAAAGAGTGAAATTTGAGTAGGCAATATCTCTTTGAATGGTTTAATATAGGATCTAGAATTTCCTACCATCGAACCAATGAGTCAAGCTGTTGTCGAAATACAGTTTATCGATAGTATGGTCATGGCTGGAAATACAGTTTATTGACCCAAATGCTGTTGGAGCTTGAAAGAGTGCAGGTTATTGGGTCTTGCAAGTTGGAGAAGTGACTTGAAATGATTAGCTGGCTTAATTTTTGGCTTTTTGGACAGCTTTTCAGCCTTGGTTTAAGCACAAGAAGGGTCGAAGAGGTAGAGTAGCTGGAATAGATAGATTTGTGTCAGAGGGGTCATGAGAATAATTCAACCAGAAGTATTTGTCAGAAAATACCCATCGAAAGGCTTGGTGCTGCGACTGAGAAAGATCTGGAAGTGAATGGCAACATCGGTGGATGATTGGATATTTTTGCAAGTGGTTATGCCATGTGTGGTAAGTGCAGTAATGTTGTTGGTATATACTGTTATGTTTGTAGAATTACGCTCAACAGTTGGAACTAAACACAGAAATTTTTGGTCTGAAATAGAGTATAATACATCCAAAACACACACCCAAAGAAGGACCTGATAGGATTTAGCTCGAGAGAAATTTGTATCAAGTTGCTTTACTCAATTTTTTGTATTGAACTCCTAATGTTTTTGTAAGGAAGAAGCTAGTTGGGAGACGATACATAGAGTTTTTGCTGTACTAACTGAAATGAAGAAGATTATTTTTACAGTTGTCAAGTTTAACATCTGTTTTTTCTGCGTCACAGCAGCATTTTCTTGAAACAAATAGCATATACTATTATTTAGCAGAAGAAAAAGTGCATTACTTAGGTACTCCTGTTTCTGTCAACTTTAAGCTTCATGGAAGGTTAAAAGTCGACAGGAGTCCTCCACTATCTGCTGAAGTGATTTTCTTTGTTTGCTGCTAATATTGTTTATTCCCATGAATCCCATGATTTTGAGAAGTTCACTCGACTGTTACTACGGAAGTGAACATTTGGGTTGAAAGAGCAGTATCGAGTTGTTTCCCCAGGTGGTGTTTTACAATATTTGACCTGATTCCTGGACTTATGTGCCTTAGCTGTTTGGAAAGAAAATGAAATTGATCCGACAATCACAGCCACATGTTTTTTTCAACATCTTGGGATAATCAGTTGCAGTCTTGCAGGTGATGAAATCATGAAGTTACGATTATCGGGTCAATTTGATTTTATCATGGAGAACACATAGAAGGACCTAAAAATTGACCTTTAAGTATTGACGTGGGCAGAAGCAAAATGGAATGTTAGTCTTCTCCCAGCTGGACCCTTGCTTAGTTTCTTTAGACGCAGAGTTCCATGGTGAGACAACAATTGTGAGGAAGTCCAAATGCAGTTCGAAGATAAGAACCTGTGATATTCTGGATCAAAATATGAAGTTCTTCGACCAAATGGCGAGAGCTGTATCTTCAGATTCTGGCAATACAGTTCTTTTTTACAACCCTGCTATGGGTACGTACACTGGCGTACGACAAATGCACGCAACGCATCTTAACCATCCATATCAGAAATCAATAGTTCGGATTTTAAATAAACTATTCCTGCGAATAGTTTGAACTCTTTGTACGAGTAGTTTATTTAAAATCTTGAACGTTGAAAAATCTTTTAGACGGTTAAGATGTATCATCTGTGTATTTGGCGTACGCGAGTGTGCGTACTCGTGGATTTTTTGTTTCTTTTATACTCTGGCAATACCTACTCTAGCTTAGCCCAGGAGAGAGGATAGAGAGATGACGCAGGGAGTGAATTTGTAATATGCCTTGAACTGGAGGGTCCAACCACCGGGCTGGCTCCCTTGCTGGAGGATTTGGGTCATATCAAAAAGGAAAGAAAGGCATAATTTTAGTCAAATAAGTTACCTGTCTTCTTTTCTTCTTCTTTTTTGTCTTTATACAAATTTTTTATGCATTTGTTTGTTTTGTGTCAAAATTTTATGGATTATTAGTTCTTCTCAATGATAGAAATTACGAAAGTAAAATTTATGATACAAATTTAAATTTTTTGCAGATTTTTTGGCTTTTAATTTTTTTTTTTGGAATAAAATCAACCAAAATTCATTTTTTTTGCTTTATTCTAAAAACTATGAATTTGGATCATGATTTTTTATTTTTTCAATTTCTTTCGTCAAGAAGCACTAATAATCCACAAAAGTTTGAGGCGAAATTAACAAATACGAGAAAATTTTGATTGGGGACAAGAACTTATTTAGCCAGAAGGCCCAAAACCGAGCATCTTCAACCATTAGTCGTTGAATATGGAGTGATTGTACTGGGCGGTACTTTTTCAGTTTTTGCAAGAGCTACTGGTAAATGGTTTGAATACTATTGAAAACAAATATAATGCACTAACGAGTCCTAGAAGGGGTGAATAAGACGAAAATTTAAAAATTAAGTCTACTTAAGAGATATTCAATCATCCATGCTCTATTCAAATTGCCACAATTTAATATGCAAAATTGATACGCAACCCCCACCCCAACAAACACACACGCGCCAAATGACTATTTTACCCCTCCTCCCCTCCTTTAAATACTTTTTTATATTAATTATGTTATTCCTATTAATTCATTTCTTTATATAAATTCATTTAATTATTGAATTCATTTCTTTAAATTAATTCATTTAATTATTTAATCTAGTTTTTTTTATTCAATTTTTTATTTAATTATTGTTGATACCGTGTTGTGGGTCTCAAACGATCAATCCGAACCGTTCATCCATCTCAAAATCAAATTTCACGTGGGTCTAAGCAAGAATCGATGCAATCAGACAGCCCCATGAGCTCGATCCAAAATCAACCTATGTCATTCAATTTTTTTTGAATGAAATGGGGTGATGTTGGATCGAGCTCGGAGCACCGTCTGAATGCATCGATTCCCATGAAGCCCATGACGGGCCCCCTGCACTGGTCGGTACCTGTAATCCATTCTTTGGCTAGGAGAGATAGTATTGATCTGGGTATTTGTATCTTGGAAGGCTCATGACTTTTCGGTGATTTGATTAAAGATGGATGTTATTTCTTGAAGTGTTTGTTTTGTAGTATTATTTTTTCCTATCAATAAAGCTTTTAAACTCAACGTGTGATTGTAAAATTTATTCACTTAAAAACATGATTGTAGTATTTATTTACTTTTAAGCGTGATTGTAATATTATTCACTTTTAGAATTTTTTTAAATTTATTATTCATTGTTAAAGCAAATTAATTAACTAATTAAAATAACATAAAGTTTCTAATTATAAAGTCAAATTTATATGTCGATGTAAAAAAATAACTTACTTGCAAATGTAATTTGAGTAAACAAAATTAAATAAGTAATTAAATAAATAAAGTTGAAAGAAAAAATAGAAAAAAGAAAGAAAGAAAAAGTAATTGGATTTTGGATGTTGGGCCTAAATTATTGCGGGGAGTGGGGGTAAAGGGGGAAGGGGGTGGGGCCGGGGAGTGGGGGGTTGTCAGGAGGAGGGGGGCGTAACACATCTCAATAATATGCAAGATATAAAACAATTAAAGTAAAGAGGTGAGACAAAGATATGCGTGAAAACTACTTAGAGTCTAAACACCTTAACCATAAAACCACGGCCTAGTCCTACTTATGCATTCCTGTTTACATATAAAATTAGCCAATCCAATAATTAATTGACACGTAATCAAAAGTGTCAAATGTTGGCAATTACTTCTCAATGAAGATACACTAGATTAAAGGGATAAAGTTGGGTAAATACAATGTCGTATTGTTTCTCAAATTAGAAAGGTAGTTATTGGCAGTTACAAGTCATTGCTAAAATAAAGATTGGTTTCGAAGCCATAATATTAACTGCTAAACACATAAGCTTCAAGCGTAAACTTGTGAAACAAGGCAATTGGCAGTTATAACACGTGGAATACTTCTAGAAGGTAATTATTTTATTAACATGTTATCATTTGAGTTTGTTTAAACAATTTCGAAGTAAGTTTATCTTTGATTCATAAATCAAAGTATCTTGTTTCTTTATTGTTCTTTGATTTCCTAAGTTTGTTGGTTTACATTTCTTCACTTATTAAGAAAAATCCTCTTAATTGAGGTAATTGAACCAATAAAACACAATCGCCTGATTAGATTTGGTTTTTCCAAAGTTAATCTGAGGGAGGAGATTGAAACTCTCTCTGGCACGCTCGCACACAATCATTTTCCATTGCAAAGAAGTAAAAAAACCAAACACTTCCATAAATCAAAAGGTTTACAAGAATTAACAAGATTAGGAATTACCCAACAAGCCCCTTGTGACACTTAGCTCCAATTCTTGATAATACCCTGTACCCCTCTTTGATTTCATGGACTCCAAAAGCACACCCCGTCTTGATCTCCGAGTCAACTCGGCACCGGTCCAACCGGCTCACATAGAAACAAGGCAATATCCATCATATGAATGAGATGTCAAGTAATGAAGATTTTTGTGAAAAACAATCAATCTAAATGTAATCCATAGAGTATTAGAAGATTAATCTAGATTGAAAAAATGAATGATCAAACTCAAGGTTTAAATCATATCATAAATCAAGAACCCATAAAAGATAAAAATACTTTATTTTTAATGAAGGTTCTTGATGAAGAAAATCAATCTAGAGCAAATACATGGAGAACAAAAGTATTGCACTAGATTGACAATGAAAATGATCAAACACAAAGTTTAAATCATACTTCAAGCATCTAAACCCATGAATATAAGAAAAGATTGTTTCTTGATGATGCAATGAAAATTTTGAGAAGAATCAAACTAGAGCATATACATAAATAAAAGAATCTAGCATTAGAATGAATAAAAGATGATCAAATCAAAATAGAAATCACCTCAATAGCATAAAACCCCATGAGCAAATGAAGGAGATGTGTTTCTCTCTCTAAGGTGGAAACTAGCTACGAGCGCAACGGAATATGCATATGACGTCATGCATGACCTCAAACAAAAAGCCGTTGTGCTAGTAAGCACCAGAAGGTAAAAAGACAAGCGCTATCTAGCACATCTTGCAGAAGTTCATTCAAAAGAGGTATAAGCCTAAGAAAAGTTCTCTCTATTAAATCAAAAGGCAAACAAAGAGTTTCAATGCCATATAAAACAAGATTTTCCAATCAATTTAACTAATACGATGCATGGAAAAACTTGAATAGGAAATGCAAATGAAATGCATATACCTCTTGTTATCAAAATCCGAGCAATCTTCATGGCAATGGCTTTTCAACAAATCTTGATCCCTCAGATAGAGCATCTAAACTCAATACACTAAAAGACCTCTCAAACCCAAATGAAAAAAGAACAAAATACATACTCTAATGTTTGTCGGAATCCGGAAAATGCCAATAATACTAACTTGTACCAGCCCGTTGTTTCCTCTAATTTGAATCTCACAAAATCATTCCCCAATACTAATGGGTGTTTTGGCAAAATAATCCACTAGGATTATTTTTTGGAAAAATTAGTCAAAACTACACTATATTTTGCTTTTTTGAAAGGAAGGAAAATAAACTTTTACAATCCAACATAAAGATGTTGTTTTAAATATTGATTTAGCCAAGGAAAAACACACCCACTATCTCCTTATTTAAATATTGTTTACAAGGTGAAAACAATTCTTTTTCGACAATCTTACCCACAGACTTTCAAAACAGCAATAGAGATCCAAAACGATCTCGTTGAAGAGAGAGAAAGTCTGTGACTGTAAGTTGGGAACATGATCGTAAGTGTTGAATTGATTCACAGATTTGGATCAGAGAGAGAGAGAGAGAGAGAGAGAGAGAAAATGAGGTTCTCCGACTTTCTATGAAAATGGTGTTTCTAGTAGCTCAATTAATGGGTTTCTCCCTGACGGCCATGCATGGTCTTCGACTTTGTCAAAATGATTGAGTTCAAGTTTTTTTCCTTATTTGATTAGTTCATTTACATTTTAGTCCCTGTAAATATACCAAATAACATGGCATAGACTAATTCTATAAACAACCCCATTTTTCTCATTACCCACACCAAAAAAAAAAAAAAAACACTAATAAGGTGAGTGGGGCTGACCTTGACACACCTTCGTCGGATATTTGTAAGTTTCTAATTTGTCTGGAAATGAACGGTTAGTTTTGAATTTACACATTATTTTTGAATTTTCTGCACGAAATTAGAACTTTTAAAATTAGTGGCATGTCACTAGTTTTTGGGTCACTGGAAGTGGTCGGCTGGAGGTGGGGTGGTGCGAGGTTATGAAATTAGAATTTTAAAAAATTAGCGAAATCTTACTAATTTGGGGTGTCAAAAGTGGTTAGCTAAAGGTGGGATAGTGGTTTGCAGAAAGGAGTTGATTTTTTTTAATTTTCTGTAGAAAATTAGAACTTTTAAAAATTATTGAAATCTCACTAATTTTTTGGGTTGCCAGAAGTGGTCGGCCAAAGGTGGGGTAGTGGTCCGCGGGAGGTAAGAGTTGATTTTTTTTTGAATTTTCTATAGAAGATTAGAACTTCTAAAAATTAGTGAAATCCTCACTCTTTTTTTGGGTTGCCGGAAGTGGTTGGCCAAAGGTGAGGTAGTGGGCCGCGGAAGGTAGGAGTCGATTTTTTTTCCCTATAGAAAATTAGAACTTTTAAAAATTAGTGAAATTTCACTAATTTTTTAGGTCGCCGAAAGTAGTTACCAAAGGTGGAGTGGTGGTCGGCCAGGAGGCACGATTTGATTTTTTTGAATTTTTGTAATAAAAGTTATTACTTTTAAAAATTAGTGACGTTTCACTAAAAAAAAAATTCTTTTTGTTCAATTGCAAAAATTCCTTGTCCTTCCCTTTAAAAATTTGAAATGTTTTTTGCTTTTATGTTCAATTGCAAAAGTTCCTTATCCTTCCCTTTAAAAGACTTTTATTTTTTTATCCTTATTGAAAAAAAAACTCGCATATGTTAGTTTTGCGTTGATTTTTTGTGGATTATTTGTTCGTTTCGGCGAGTGAATCTAAAAAGTAAAAAATTATAATCCAAATTTTGAATAAGGTCAATTTTTGTGGATTTTTAAAATGTTCACTAAAGACAAAAATAATCCAAATTTTTGTAGATTATTGGATTTTTTTTTCTTTATTCAGAAAATTTAAGTTTGGTTAATAATTTTTTACTTTTTAGAAATCTCTAGTCAAGACGAATAATAATCCACAAAAAATCGACGCAAAATTAAAAAGTGTGATAAAAATTTGAATAAGGATTGATTAATTTTTTCCAAAACCTAAGCCACGTCCATGGCCGGTCCAAATTAACTTTAATCAAATTCTCTCTCTCTCTCTCTCTCTCTCTCTCTCTCTCTCTCTCTCTCTCACAGGGTCCGATTGGATGCGGGATAAGTTTCTGGGGGATTAAATATGGATGAGATAAGATAATATGGGATATTATTTATAAAGGATGGGGCCCCCATTGATGTGACTTTTTATGGAGAGTGGATAAAAAAAATACTCCCTCCATCTCATATTTGTTGTCCAGTTACACTTTCACTAGACCTCAAAAAAATAGTTATATGTTCAAATATATAATGTTATATATATTCAATATGGATCTTGTTTTATAGTTCTCAATGACTAGTATTAAACAAAATTTTCAAAATTGTAAAAAATATTATAGATTGAAAGATATAAGTAATTGAAAAATGCCACGCTTACTCGTAAACAGACAACAAATATAGGATGGAGGGAGTATTGATTTGGATGAGGTGTTAAAAAAACAAAGATAAAATATAGTACGTTCCTCAATTTCAAATTATTTGTCCTTTATACTATTTTGGGATTTTTCAAATTGTATGTCCTCTTTGAAAAGTTTTAAAAAATTTATTCTATCTTTCAAAATAACATCTTTACCAACAACTATCATTCATTCAAAAGTTGAAATATAATGGCATTGTTGAAAATAAATTAATCTATTTTAGTATGAATGCATTTATTGGATGCAGTTATTACATGTTTGCTTAAAAAGTTAAAATTTCCAAAAGTGACTAGCAATTCGGAACGGAGGGAGTACTTGGTTTGGATGAGAGATAAAATAGAGGGATAAGATTGTTTTGTAGTTGAAATGGGGGATGGGGATAAAACACCCATTATTTGGCCGAATAATTTTTGGATAATTTTTAAACACAAAAGTGGTGTGCCAAACCAAAGCAAAGGAAAGGGGTCCATCTTTTATCCGTGCAGTTTAGAGCAAGGTTCTAAATACTGGACTAGGCATAATATCGTTTTTGTCACTAGTACCATATGTACCGGTATCGGTATATTACCGGGTACTGTTTGTGATTTCTCAATATATATATATATATATATATATATATATATATATATATATATATATATATATCATAACCCTGTTTTTCATTTTTTAAATTACCATCCCACGTCCATATTAGTTTGTCCTTTTTAGGAGTTTGTGCGATTTTTCAATTGATTATATTTTTTAATACGGATCTAAATAAAAAACTATACAATATAGATCTTGTTTGTCAATTAGTTCTATTATTCCACGTTTTCAAAATTATGAAAAGTATTATAAAGTAAAAATATAAATATTTAAAAAATGACACAAACTAAAAAAAGACCGAAAAAAACACGAATCGCATTTACAACTATTATTTACTATAACCAATTGCTTTTACTCATGTATAACCACGTGTTAGATGGAGTCAGATTACCAGTTCCCAAATCCCCTCGTTCTTCTATTGCAGGGGAGTTTGGACTGTTGGATCGCACATAAATTTTTAAAACACAAAAATAAAATTCATCATCCAAAGGCCCAAACTCACGTGCAACAGAGGAATAGGGGGATTTGGAAACAGGTGATCTGGTACCGCGTTAGACTGTTAGACCAGTTTCCTAACTCTGTGTGATACCTTGGAAAAGAAAAGAAAGGGAAGGAAAATAAAAAAAATTATACTATTTTAACCAAAAAAATTCCTTTCCTTTTAGGTATCCAACAGAGCATAAAGTCATCTTTATATGGGTCTTCTCTTTTGGTTACGAATAACCGCCAGTTCTCGGATGGGCTTTTATCAGTCATCGCTTCCAACTTCCAAGAGCGCGCATGTCCTTGCGGAAGGAATTTTCTACGATCTGATTTTCTTCAACAAAAATCCACTATCTGAAACATGCGATTGAAGTCAGAAGTCATCCACCGCTGTAACGCTGCTGGCCGGATTTGGGGCAAAAAGTCGATTTCAGGCTGGAATTTGAAGTCCAGTTGCAAAATGGCCAGCCTTGTAAAATACCGGCCGAAATCAACGGTAAAATCATCTCGACCGAGATCGTCCGGATTTGTCAGTACCAGCCGGTAACCCCCGATATTGAAGGGTCATGGAACCGTTTTCTAACCAATCCGGTACGTAAAGGCCGGTAGGGTTCGAGATTCAAACCCTTGCTTTAGAATAATAATGGATTTTGAACTTTGAAATGTCTTTGCAGAAGAAAGACTTAGTTCCCTTTTGCTACCGTTTGCTAGTATTTATAGTTAGCTTTTTAAATTATACTCCTCGCGTTTTAGATTATTGGCTTTAAAAATTAAAATAAGTTGTAAAACCGTCTGTTATGGTAGCTTTTTAAACTGGAGCTTAAAGTGATCTATATTTTTTCGGTCAAATAAACTAGAAAAGCCAAATAAGTGAGTATTATTCATAGTAATTGTTACTAACAAACACCACTCATTAACTTTTTAAAGAAAATAACCTAAATAAATAAGATTAGTGGTAGCAAACCGGTCTTAAATTAATCTTGAACAGATGACAAAAAAGGTTCATATGTACAATCAGGAAAATGCTACAATATTTATTCCCCCATTTATAGCGTTCCCCAATTGTAACCTGTTACTCCTTTTAAAAGCTACATTGATTGGTTGATGTTACGATGAGGGACACTGCAAGGAAAGTGAGTCACTAGAAGAAAGATGAGTTGAGTAGACTAGAACAGTGTTTTAAATAGCGATAGGTGCACCGAGGCGCAATGGTCCCCTGGAGTTTTAAGCGCAAGGCGAGGTGTGCCCCTTTTGAACGAGAAGCGTCCATTTTTTAGAACAAGTAGAAATCAAATATAGGTAATACTTTCAACACAAGAAAATACATATATAACATTCAAATGTCATAAAAGCATAAAACATAAGAAGGAAGAAGGAAAAAAAAAAAAAATCAGATCAGAGTTATTAACAAAAATGTTTTTTTTTTTATATGTAATGATGAAGTCTGGTTAAAAAAGAAGAAGAGAGAAACAGAGTAAGAAGAAACAGAGAAGAAAAAAAACTGAGTAGGAGGAGGAGGAGGAGGAGGAGGAAGAAGAAGAAGAAGAAGAAGAAGAAGAAGAAGAAGAAGAAGAAGAAGTTATCTGTTAAGGAGAAGAAGGAGTTGATCGATCAAACTAGAACCGGATCCCCTTAAGGGATTTTTTGATCTTTGCTGGCTGCTGCTATGTCGATAATATGTGTAGGTTTATCGAAATTTTATTTGGTGCACTTGGCACATGGCTTTTTTTTTTTTTTTTTTATCTAGATGAAGGGTCGAGATGAAATCTAGGCAAAATACACAAAGCATGCGCCTATTGCGCCTTGCGCTTAAGGTGCACTTAATGGTTCTGCACTTAATCGTAACCCTATGAAGCGCTAGTCATGCGCCTCGCCTCACCTTGCGCTTAAGCGCGCTTCTTAAAACACTGGCCTAGAACATCTGTTGTTTCTTTTCCAATATGAGTAAACAATTCATCTTTTCTCTCTCAGTCTTGCTAACAACAAAAGGGCCGTTTGGTGGCACTTCTAATCTAACTTATTTAGCATATTTTCTTAATTGAAAGCTGTTTGTTAATAATTACTAATAACCACTTACTGTATGACTATAAAAAAGTAGATTATTTTAGGCTCCAGTTTGAAGCTTTTTTTGCTTTAAGCTATGAAATCATGAATGGACAAAAGACCCTAAAGTGAAATAAAGTTTTCTTACTCAAGTTTTGGGGCCAATCTAGACATTATTAGACAACTTGTTCAAGCAAACATGATAAATTTTATTTACTTATAAAAAGCTATAACATACTATTTTAATTATTTTAAACTAATAATCTAGAAAGCCCCAATCTAAAAAGCAAACTTATAACTGATAGCAAACGGAGCTAACGTAGTCTACATTTACCAGTTAAGTTAATTGGAACTCAAAAAACATTACTTTCCCACTTCATTGGTTTCTTATGTTATACTTTGTGATACCTTTTTTTTTCCTGGTAAAGAGATAGAAATGTATTAAATTAAACCACCAGCCTACAAAATCGCCGGCCAAAAAAACCACCTACAATAACTAACCAAAAAAAAAAAAAGACTAGAAAAGGAAACCTTTTACCTTTTAAATGACAATACTATACCTTAAAAATATTAAATAAGTCATTAATGTTGCTTATACTTCAAGGCACTGGGATCCTGGTGTGCAGCGTTGATCTTAACAATCAACAGCTCAGATTTCATCTTAGCAATGGAAGGCTCGGATCTGCAAGGGCCCAGATGAAATCAAGACTGTTGAAAACACATCTGATGGCTTGGATGCCACACAACAGGGAGCGCACATCAGGTTCCCATTTCCTTTCCCTCTAAAAGTATCTTCATTTGACACTTTGAGCATTTAAGGCACTTATATTACCCCACTTGATTTTTCCCCATCTGTAACATCATGGTTAGGTAGCAAAAAATGGTCTTGATTTTGGAGTCATTTGTATTCTATGTTGCTAGGATGTTATATATCAAGAACCTATACGTAAAAGAATCACAATGGCTTAACATTTTTTTGACCATTTTGGCCTGAAATACCCCTTCTATGGATGTTGAGTGTGTTACATGGAAGAATTTTTGGGAATAAAAGTCCCAAATTTGGGCCAATGCTTTCTTCCTAGTGGATTTACTTGAAATAGTTGTCTCCTCCTTAATACGCCAGCTTATTCCGTCCAGGCAACGTTGAGAGTCATCACCGACTCTCCGGGTTTCACTAGAATATTCCAAAATGTTCTGGAATGTTCCAGACTCTAATAGAAGGTTTCGGATCCTATTAGAATGCCCTGGCTTATTCTAGAACCTTTCGGAAACTTATGGAAGGTGATGGAGTCTTCGGGGTTAATCTGGAATCTTCTAGAGTATGATGGAAATATTTAGGGTTTTCTAGAGACTTGTAGAATTATTCTAGGGTAGTCCTACTCTAGAAAGTTCCTTGGCTCTCTATAAATATGGGATGGGAGCTATGTGTGTGATGAGATACACCAAGTGAGAGGTGAAAGCACCAAGTGTGTGTGCATGCGAGTGACACTCAAGTGTGAATAAGGTGTCATTGAGTGGTGTCTAGTGTACAAGTGAGTGTTCTTGTGTAACCTTGTTTTGTGTACAAGTGAGAGTTTCAATGAAAGTGAATTGTTTGTTGTGTTCAAACTCAACATGAAACTCTTCCATAATTCAACAACTCCTATAGCTGAGACACTACTTAACTCTATCACCAAGGGACCTTGCACTACAAAGTGACAAGGGAGATCGTCTTGGCACATGGAAGCAATGAGGGTGGTTTGTCGGCAACTCGGCTAGACCTTCTCACAGCGGAGAGGTCCACTAGTTGCCGAGGTATTTTCGGCTTCACCCGCTTCATCTGTATGTCATAAAATACAAAACCCATTAGTAATATTCTCATACAACTCAGTGTATGTAGAGAGAGAACGGATAGGAGAGGATTTAGGGGTAGAAAGAGCTTGACCGAGTTTATTGAGATTGAGTTCTTCCATTTTTTTCTTATTCTCTTCCAACCTTTTCATACGGCTTCCCTCGTACGCTGCTACCTTTGACACCACTATTTTCTCCCTCAATCTCTCTTTTTGTATGCGCGCGCACAAATGTATGTATCTAGAGAGGAGGAGGAAAAAAAAGAAGAAGAAGTGCAGGGAAGGAAGACAGATAGAACATTAGGAAACAGGGAAACCCACACCTTCCTTGCCACAAAGGTTTATAAACCCGTTTCTATGGGCACCACTTTACTCATTTTAAACTTTTGAATTCAAAAAATTTTGGCCTTTTCCCTTCTTTTTTTTTCCCCTATTGGGAAAAAAATATTGGGCAAATATCAGTAACATTTGCCACCTACACATTTGGGAAATAATTTCTGCTCCCTGAGGTTTGGTGTTGTGTTTCAATTGCACCCTAACCTCTTTAAATAAGGATTGTACTTAAAGTTTCCCTTATCTGATGGTTACGGTGTGATTGAAACGCTGCACCAAACCTCAGGGGGGCAGAAATTATTTCCCAAATGCGGAGGGGGCATCTATACTTAAAAGGAAACCTCGAGGGATGTTAGTGATAGTTACCCAATAGTTTTTTTCCATATAGGGGGGAAAAAAAGAAGAAAAGGCTGGAAGAGAACAAAAAATAATAGAAGAACTCAATCTCAATAAACTCGCTCAATCTCTTTCTACCCGTAAATCCACTCCTGTCCGTTATCTCTCTCTACATACACAGAGTTGTTTGTGAATATTACTAATGAGTTTTATATTTCATGACGTACAGATGAAGTGGGTGAAGCTGAAGATATCTCGGCAAATGGTGGACCTTTCCACTGTGAGAAGGTCTAGTTGAGTTGCTGATAGACCACCCACCAGTTTTTTTTTTTTTTTTTTTTTAAATTTATTCCGGAAAAATTGAATTTTTTAAGGAAACTTGAAAAGGGGTACATTAACTTGGGGGAGAGGAGAGGGGATTCCAACCAAGGTTGGAGAAATTTAGACACCTATTGGGTCGGAGCCCAAAAAAAAGACACTCAGTGGGCCAAGCCCGTAGCCCCAAAAGGGAAAACTTAATATTACATTGAAGCCCAAAAAAGTAGCAACCCTAAAATCCGCTGCCACCACCCAGACGCCACACCACTAGCACTGCCACCGCCTCCACCCAACATCCATCCACAACACCCATTGCCGTTAGGGCCCAACCGAGAAACCCAATAGAAATGTTTGGCGGGTGAAGACAGATCTGCAAGACGAAAAGCAGAGCCAAGCCAATGACACCCGCCAACTACCACGGTCACCCTTGCCGTTAAGGACCAAATCGGAGACATCCTGCAATGTAATCGGTGGCCACCAGGGAAGCCTACGACACTGATCGGTTTGACGAGAGGGGAGAGGTAAAGAATTGAGTTACCACACCCAGCGTTGCTGCTGCAAAGCAACGCCAAATAGCCACATCAAGATTCTGCATGGTGGAATGCTAAGAAGCGTTGTGGATTCCACACAGGCTCTTACTCCGAAAGAGATTGCTTACATCTGCCATTCTGAATCCCACAAACGATCGGGAAGCAGAGCACTGAAGTCCCATCCGCTGCCGCTAGTCTCTCAAAAAAACAGACATTATATACATGATGTTCTTCTCCTTCCTAGTCAAAATCATGTATCAATTCTTACTTTCGTCTAAATAAAAAAATATTGTAACCTTATACTATTAGAGCTGCGTTTGGATCTTGGATTTGTGAAGGGATAGATGGAAGAATGAAATATAAAAAAGAAGAAGAGAACGAATAGTCAACTCTAGAGTTTGCAGAGGGAAAGTAGTACTCCATGTTTAAGTATGTTGTGGCTTCCCAATTTTGGTCACAGAATCCAAGATTCGAACACAGTCTAAATGAAATCAAAAGGGCAAACAACTTACAAGCCCTTTGGATTGCGAGAAACGAAAGGGATGTTACAGCCTGATTGATGGAGGGGTTTGGTTAGAAAAGAAAATAAATGAGAATCCAATCACTTGATTAGAGAAATGAAAGAGGACGGAAATAATGGGAATTCACATAAAAATGTTGGGATATATGTTAAGCCACTTTTTTTTTAATCTCGTCATTTATCTGGTGAAATTGAGCTTATAATTGTTTCTATTCACAAAATGATGAAAAATTATTCATGCTCCCAGGCACCATGGTGCTCCAAGCCACCACCACACCATTGACACAATGTTTCAATTTGGCCCTGCCGAGCTTCTTTAACCGGTTGAACTGTCAACCAGGTTATGGTACAGTCTAGGCTTGGAAAACCGGCTTCCAGAACCGGTAGAGCTCAATGGTTGAACTGTCAACCCAGTACGCCCAATAAGGTCAATCGAACTGGTCATTGTAAAATTTGAACTTCTAGGTGGGAAATATACTCTTCAACTGCCCTTCTAATGCCATAATGTTGGCAATTGGGGTCTAGTTGTATGCAACCCCAGCCTTGCGATGGTTTCATAGAGGCAAGTATTTCTCATGAGTTTTCTACCAGAAACAAGAACTGTAGGGCAGCATCCAAGCCGGCACAAGTGTTTTCAACAGTTCTAATTTCATCTCGGCATTTTGCAAATCCGAGCCATCCATTGCTAATATCAACAGCTTGGATGCTGTCCTACAAGGCAGCCCTTCAGGACCCCCGGGTCCCTTTCTATCCGATGTGGGATTCCGAAAAGCATGTTAAAAGGAATGTAGTCTCACATTCCTTAGGGATTGAATGGTGATCACTTAAGATAATGGTGGGTCTCTCTGCCCATTGCCAATTGGTTTTGAGTTGGATCTAAAGTTTCCACAGGGTATTAGGTCGAGGCCCATTCCATCCCACACTTTATAAAAATTCACAGTCTACATCCCACGATGACAAACCAACATAAAGACCGCACGACGATAGACCCAAAAAGACGCTACACGTGACAAACCTTAAATGCGGCTGCACGTGAGAGGGGGCCCCTCCACTCATTGCCAATTAGTTTTGAGTTGGATATAAAGTTTCCACAAAGTACATAGTGCACACTCAATTCAAAATTAACCACTTCACTTTCACTTCACATAATAGGACATACATGCACATTCCAATTTTTTTTATGAAGTATATTTTCCAGTTACATTTTTAGTTAATTTTACATTGTTGATATATATTTTACATAATTATGACATCAAAGTTCGAACCCGGTTGACCGCGGTTGAATTGGTGACCCATCCACCCATCCCTTATCTAGTTTGTTCACTGGTCTGGTTTTTGAAACATTCCCAGACGGCACAACCAAGGGCACTAAATAATCTCTACAAAAGGATAATGTCTAATAGTCTTTCGTAAATGTTGTCATTGTCATTTTTTCTTATGCTTCTGCTTTTTTATTTTCCCCTTGGCTTGTTCATTTTCAACTTTAGATCAGGTATTCCATATTCATAGTTATAAGCACTTCATAATAGTATGGGAAATGAGGATATTGTAATTTGTAGGCATTCTTCAATTTCAACACTTGCCAAACTATTTTGTGCTTGGTTCAATACAGGTTTCCATTTGATGCAGAACTTTTTGAGAATGTTGTTGATTTGGACTCATTTCAATTGGTTACAATGTTATTTCCTTGGAAATTTGATTATCAAATAATTTACACGTGTAGCAAAGTGTGCGCTAACCCTCACATCTGTTGATACTTGACAGGAACCTATCTACCATTGGGGAGGCGAAGGTTGACATATTTAACACAATAGTTTGTTCAATATACCATTGTGCTCTAATAAATGTTAGATTAGTTGCTTGTATTTTCATATTTCATGATGCTTAGTTATAGCCTTATAGGCCTTATTGCTACAACAGAACAAATTTGGCAAATCGAGTAAATGCCTCAGTACATCATTGGTAGAGCAGAAGCCTTCCAATCAAGCTTAGAACCCAGTTTTCCTAGCTTTGTAAAGCCAATGCTCCAATCACATGTAACTGGAGGGTTTTGGCTGTGGCTGGTAAGCTCTGTAGCAAGTGTTTCAACAGTTAAATTTAAACATTTCAGCTACTGTTTGAGCTTTGGATTAGTTGGACGTACTTTTCCTTCTATAAAGGGATAGTGTATTAATTCACCATGCCATTTGTACGTCTGCAATTCTTTACAATGGTTGCAATTTTTATGAACTTCTTTTAGGGCCTTGCTATTCATTTCTGTGAAAAACATCTTCGAAAGCCATGAAGAATTCATTGCTTTGTTGGATGAGGATGATAACGAAAGCCCATGAAGTACCTTGCTGACAAACATGGACTTAGCGCGGGATGGAGAGGGTTGGGGGTTTGCCATTGATCGTGAATTAGTCAATGGGGATGTATTGGTTTTCCAGCTAATCGAGCCTACAATGTTTAAGGTGATCTTCCGAAGCCAGAAATAAATTGATTCATCTTTTGAAACTTACCTCATGAGATTTATAGTGGTCATGAATTTACATTTATTGATATGATGCTACAAGTTTACATCGCTACTTGAAAAATGTAAGGTACTTTACGGGATATTTGTTCTCTTTTGTATAGCGTTATCATTTTCAAGACCCTATCCATAAACACACACTACTAAACATGAGTTGGACGCATATGAGGCATGAACTGCAGGATACAAGTATGAAAAAATGATCATGGTCAACATTGGATTAAAGCAAATTAGTTACTTATGTGCATATGAAGCGTGAACTGCAGGATACAAGTATGCAAAAAATGATCATGGTAAATATTGGACTAAAGCAAATTAGTTACTTAGGCAGCAGACAAAATATTTCAATTAGCTTTAAGCTCCCTTGGGATTTGATGTCTCTTCACTGGTGTTTCTTTACCTTTTATTTTTTGGAGATGTCCTTTGAAAACCTGTATTTTCCACAAAATGATGTATCCCCAGCATCATCATCATAAAATTCGTGTTTCAAGTTATTTTGTGCTTTAATTGCTTTATGCCTGAAACAAATACTAACTGTCACATGACTGAACTTTTTTCTAGTGAGCGTAAAGTGTCCCGTATATCATGATCTGACTTTTGCTCATTTTCATTCTTTGACGGAGAGGAAATTATATGGATAACTTTTGGTTTGTTCGCTTGATGTTATTTGTGACAATGAAGTCACTAGCCCCTTTCATGGCATTTCCATAAAATTCATTCGTGATCATCAAGTTTTCAAGCGTTTCAACTTTCAATCTCCATTACTGATAAGCCATCTTTAATTGAAAATTTTAAGCTTTACTTGAAAATTTTAAGCACCCAAATAACGCCTTTTTGTCAGCTCAACTTATTTTCAGATTTATTTAGTAAGGATGAAGGACAAAGATGAGAACGATGAGGCTCCCAATGTTACGGACCTTGAAGTTAGTACCAAAAGGACTAGAGCAAGTGAGTATTGTAAAAACTTGAAGCTTTTTACAGTGACTTACATTTGAAATCCTTTTAGGATTAATAACTAAAACGAAGATGTGGCATAATTTTAACGAAACAGCAGATAACCTCAGTAATTGACTTGAAGAGTGTGATTATATGATAGTCAATCATCAATAAGAACTGGAAAGCAATTTATATCACAAGCTTGCTAAACTTGTGGACTTTGAATTGTTTGATGAGTTAAATGCATACAAAAAGGGGAAATGAAGTTCTCAGACCAATCTGACTTGGGGATTCAAAGCTAGAATTTATGAAGTCCTCGTAACATTATAAATCCTAAGCTATTTGATTGTTTAGTTGGTTGGAAAACATAATATTCTTTGAAGCTTTAATCTATTCTTTTTTTTAGAGGCTTATATTTATGACTAGAATCCGAACCAACGCACACCGAGATAGATAACACTTGTCATCACACGCAAGTCATGAACTCTTCAACTCTAGTATAATACTATTCTTAATTCCAAAGCTTCAAACTTCTGCCTGAAAATGTAATTAGAGCAAATGAAAATGAGCATGGTTATTTAAGTAAAAAAATTAGGTATCAACCAAACATATGCAGGAAGTAAAAGCTTCTACACAACTTGTGCATGCTTAGTTTGCAAGAAAAATAATAATTGATAATAGACCTCTTTAACTACGAAGTTACATGATATTTGAAATACAATTGTGAATTGAAAGTGTCTTCTGACGTCTTAAAATCATTTTAAAATTGCTTCCAATAAAATTTAGGGGAGAGGAATATTACTCTTTTGGCTAGTTCACATTTAAGATCAGAAACAAATGGAATTTCAGAACCTATTTGACTTTGAGATTCAGAGCTAGAATTTATAAAATCTTTGTAGCTTTATACATTTAGAGATGTTTGGTTGTGAATTGTTCGGCAAATAATGCATTTATTTGTAGATTGAATCTGTTTTCTTTTTAGAGGCTTGGTCTTAATGACTGAATTGGAAAAACTGCATGCCGAGATAAATTATTCAATTACACTAGCCATATTACGCGCATTGTGACATCTTCAACTCTAGTGTAAAATGATTCATTCCAAACCTCTCAAACTTATGAACGAAATGTGGTTACAGAAAATGAAAAGGAACATGGTCTCAACTAATCATACACAAGAACTAAAGGTTTTAGACAGCTAGTGGATGCCTGTTGCCTAGTTTACAAGGATTAAACAACAGACCTCTATACTAATAGTTCGCATTTCAGATCAGAAACAATTGGAATTTCGGCTCTTTATACTTGAAACCAAGTTACCATACCTTTGGATGTAGTGAACTTCAATTTTTGGAAATCCATTTTCTTTTGGTAGCATTTCTACATCACATCTGTATCTTGAATCTGTGGCATCCATGTTGTAAAATTTAATTCCATTTGTTGAAATAATGTGATTGACTTCCCCAATTTTCTAAAATCTTTGTAGAAAATTGGTCAAAAGTTGTTTATCTACATTTTCGAATTTCAATTTAGATGTTTAAAGTTACTTTACGATCTCACATAATTGCATCCCTTTGTGGAGTGTTTCTCTCCTCTATGGAACTTTACATTCCATTAGGGGTTGTGTTTCTTCGCAAACTTTATAGATTTCATAAGTGCTGCTATTTTTGGTTTGAGCTTCTCATTTTTTGGGTTCTCTACCTCCTCTACTCCCCTTTTCTTGATTCCAGTGTTTCGCAGTATGTGTTAAAAGAGCACACGAGAGGCTCGCATCTAGTGTTGTGTTCTTTCCAGTATTTGCGAAGACATACTTGCGTAAGTGTCGGGGCATGTTGAATGAATAATATGCCTGATGATAAAAAAGAAACATAATTGCAATCCAATTGGTTAAACTAGCAGCCCATATGCTGCTTTCCTCTCTTTTTTCGTTAATTTTCAGGCAAAAAAGCAGCACCAAATCTGCAGGCTGCAGGCTTTGATAATGTCATTTGTGCCCTTATGTTGGTGTGCAAATTGTTGAACTAGGTCATCTTATTCTAAGAGGGAAAGAAAGGGGGTTGGGTGACCCCATCCATTGAAACTGAGGGGTTTAACATTGATGTCTAATTATGAGATATTTTACCATGTAAGTGCAAGCTTGATTCAACTTTGTTTTGAAATGAATGTACCCCTTATCAGGTAGGTAAATTTCTGTCATGGCAGGTTATGATTTTATTATCCATTGTAACATGCCCATATATAACCGACTTCGAGTGTGTTTGAAGTTGATTCCCACAATGAAAAGCCGGGAAAACCCAATAGAGCCAACATTTTTATGAGATGAGATGAAAATGACATGAGGGCATGTCCCAGTTTTTTCCCCCTTTTCTTGCATGCGAGAGAAAATCAGCCTGATATAGTTTTCAAGTAAAATAACCAAAACACCACACTAAAGAACCAACTTTCAAAGAAGAAATTTTTGTGGTTATGTTTTCATGAGATGCCATCACCCCTTGCAACTTAATTTGGTAAGCTGTTTGAATAGCCTCAATAGTCAAGATAAAGTCTTGAAATTTTGAATCATTATTCTAGGTAAGTTACTGTTTTTACTTTTCATTCGTAATGCTTAATGCTAATGTTTTTTTTTTGTTTTTCTATAACTTAATACTAACGTTTAACCGTCAAGGTTTCTTACATCGACTATGGATGCCGACACTTTTGAGTACCAAAAATGTACAATGGTACGCGAAACCCATTTTTTGGTCTCACATAAATAATCTGAACCGTTCATTAATTTTAAACTAATTTTTCAATGTCCTTACAAAAATAAGCTCAATTGGATATACATAAGTGGTTGATTCAAACATCAAATATTCATTTAGAATTCAAGATCCTAAATTCTGAATATGAAATTGGAATATTGGACCACCCAACCATATTCAATTGAGTTTAATTTTTGCAGAGACGTTCAAAAAATATTTTAAAATTAATGAACAGTTCAAATTATTTGTATGGAATCCAAAAATGGGTCCCGCCTGCTGCTATTCATTTTTAGTACTCAAAAGGTTGGTACCCTTAGCTTTATTTTTTTTTGGTCCCGTCCCAAAAAAGATATCGATCATTCATTGAGTTGGGCATTTAGAGTTTGTTGTGTAAGGAAGAAAAAAAAAACTAATAAGATATTGCTAGTTAAATGATTGAGACACATTTGCATCATAGAAGTTTATTCTTTGCAAAGTCACTAGCTGTAGTGGGCCAAATTGTATGGTCCTCAAGGGCCTAACTGATCAATAGCCTTATCAAGCTCATCCGTCAAAAAGACCAAATCAACAGTCCGAACTTGAGCATATGGCCAAAGCAAAGTAATTGTCCGAACTTGAACACATAGACCGAACCAAAATACATATGGCTCAACCGGAGTACATGGCCAAACTAGAGCGCACGATCGAACTGAACCAATGGGCCAAACCAGTGGATTCAAACCTACTCTTCATGTCATCAAAACCGAAGTGAACAATACTGTATGGTCGAACCAAACTTCCAAATCCAATCTCGATCGGTATAACACGTGTAATACTCAGAAGGCATATCTCTGGCACATGCACCTGACTGACTTGCCCAATTTGTCATGAGTAACGTCAATCGAACGATTATCGTGCCTGTCGAACACGTGATACTTGGAGGACAAGTCTCTCTCTATGTACTTTCTCCTAGCCCCTAATCTCTCATTAATCGTTGGAGTGCCTTCCCGGTCGAACTCTGACCAATTAGGTGCTAATGGAATCGCTATCTGCGTAGGCTAGGCGAAGGCTCAAGTTAGATGCTTAGGCAGAGCACTGAACCGCTAGGTAGGTAAAGCTATTGTTGGGTCCCTCCTTATTCTATTTTTTGTGGGCCCAATAATTTTGTGCAAACCCAAATTATTTGTCTTGGCCCAAAAGATTAATTTTTTGTGGGCTTGTTTGTGGGTAGATGTTTCTACACATTTGGAGATCACATGCTTGGCTCATGTCATTTTTTTTGTTAGCTTACCTTGGAAGTCTAATAGATCTTGTCTCTTTGGTAATATCATCAGACCATTGGTTAGCCTTTTGCTATCAGGAATCTCGAGACTTCGAAAAAAAAGAAAAAAAAAAACAAGTGAAAAACGTCAAGTGCTGCCGTTGTTCTTTGGTGTGCTACGGTCCAAAGGAGTTAAATTTGCAACCATTTGTTTGCTCTTTGTTCAATCAATCTTCAACAGTTTGTACGCCTACTTTGGGGCAGATTGGTTCACTGTTTCAGCTTTCCATTTGCAGCAGTTTGGAGGGTTTTGTCCATCTACATTTGGTGAGGTCTTTCCTTTTGTTATCTTGTGATTTGTTGGATACACCTTTGGGTGTTTGTGAGATCTTTGTATCTCTTGTAACACATTTGTACGAACTTTGGTGATAGTGGAATCGGACTTCGGTCCCGTGGACGTACCTCATATTTTTTGGGGGAACCACGTAAAAATCTCTTGTGTCTTGCTTGCGCATTTTGATTCTTATTTGCTACGCATTTTTATTTCTTCCGTGATTTACTTGTGGGAATTTTGGGTACTCTATTTTTTCCCAACAGCTATTAGGTGGAACCCTCAAGCAAGCTTTATTCTGGACCAGAGGTTCGATGAAGTTTCATTGTTAGGATCGCAGCCTCTGTACTAGCCATTAAATTTTTTTTCAAGACACGCGATCTGGATTACTTTTTCGGGCCTGAGATGGGGCTCATATGATGAAATATATATTTGGATAACCTCTAATTTCAATTTGAAAACATGATGAGTTATTGCCAATATGTGATCAAAAGAAGTTCCTCATGCGTTGATGGCTGCATGCTGATTGATTTTAAGCTGCATATTAGGCCATGTTTGGCTCCCGGATTTGTAGAGGAAAAGCAAACAATTGAAATAAAAAATTGTAGGAAGACATTTCTGAGAGAGTAGATCAGAAGCTCCAAAGTCAACGGAGAAATAGAGATGGTGAAAACTAACATAGCATTATCACACAGACTAGATCAATCAATACGTTGTTAAACCTTACATGAAATTCCTCTTATCAAACATTTGTACAGAATAAAAATCAGCGCTGCATTTGCATGCGCATACGATTCGAGTGGGGGGAAATGAAAAAAAGTTAAACCAAACAAACAGACCTTAAGATTTCTACATTCATTCAAACATGTACTTCTATTTAGTATTAGCATCCAAAAATCCTCCATTCCTCAAGACAATGCACATGCTTCTGCATTGCTTTTCCTCCTCCATTAGCCAATAGTCCATCAATTAGGTCCTGCATCAGAAGAAACTAAGTAAGGACTAGTTCTTACATGTGTTTATTATATATATATAACACAGTATCTGGCTCAATGAACCGACTAATTCGGAGATTGATCCATTATCCATTAGCGGAGGGCCATTTAAAGCCTCAACTTCTTCTTCCATATGAAAAGTTTTCAATATGTTTTGAAATACCTTTTATATAGCTCCTGGCCCTTATCAGCTTTCTTAGGTACAAATTGAGATCTCTTGAGACCCAACTTCTCCTTCCATCGCCCGGAACTCTTTGGCGGCCTCTGGAAAACATGATCATACTCATCATCTTCTTCATCAGCAAGGAGTTCCTTCAAAGGCAACAACTTGCCCTTGACTATGAGCTCGTCCGCGGCAATCATCCCAAAGTTGGAGAGGGAGAATTCGAAATCGGAGGACACCGGGGGCTCTCTGTAGCTGTTTTCATGTTTGATCCCTTGTTCTTGTGAATCAGCAAAGTCACTGGAGAAGGATATCCTTGGGATAGAAGTGCAGTGGCCTTGCTGTTGATCATTGTTGAACATGTTTATGTATGCCATATGACCAGAAATTTTCCCAAACACCACCTTAGTCTTTGTCTTTTGCACTACTGATCAGTTTAATGAAGATGTTGGTATTTATAAAGGAAGGTTCTTGTCTTGTGTTATGTCCACATTTCAATCTTAGAAAACAAAATGACAGCTTTGCTAAAAATGAAGTCAGTAAAGGGCTGTAGATTCTCTCTTAAAAAATTTATGACAGCCTAATTGTGAGAGAATTTAAGTTTTCTCCCGTCTTTGAGCAGTGCCCTAGTCTCTTACACAATTAGGCTGAGTTTCCACTAATGCATTTTTTGTATTTTTGAACTACAAGTTGTTAAATCAGTTATTGTAATATTTGTGAAGAAAATGACTTGTTGATTTGACAACTTATAATCTAAAAATACCGAAAATACTATCATAAAAAAAAAAACGCAACTTATATTGATAAAAATCATATACAAATTTTGTTGATGTGATGACAATTTTGAAATATGAAGCTCGAAAAATAATTGTGTGCATGAGTTGGGTGCATTGAGATAGCGACACGAGAATCTTCAAAAACGCAAAATACATCCCGTGTTATAAGAGTTAATTGTGTTAAGTGGACTCAGGTACAATTGTGAGGTGCGTATATGTACCCAAATGTCAAATATATTCCCTATTCGTTTTCCAGTTTAGTTTTAGTTTTAGTTCTGATGATGTCATCATTTTTCTCATTTGTCTCTCTATCTCTCTCCACTCATTACACCTAATGATATCATCAAAACTAAATTAAATTATCTAACCAAACACAACTATTAAATTTTCAATCCAAAGACACGAAGAGCATGTCAAAATATCCATATGCCTTAATGCGAGTGCATATATACACATTACACATGCATATTTCCACCGAACATATACTGTTTATAAGACGTGTTACGACAATTCATGCCTGATAGAAAAGTTGTATGTAACTATGTATAATAGTCCATATAATTTCGGTATACAAACAATTTGAGCGTCGAGTATCCAATATGTAATTTTTACAATTTTCTGAGGTGAGTTACTTTTTTAATTTTCCCATTTAACTTGGATGTTGAGCAGTAGACTTTCAAAGTTTATTTTGGGTTGTCAATATATTTTACCAAAAACATCTACATGCCACTATTTTAAGAATTAGGTTAAACATACCAGACATGTGAACTCCATCAAAATTATTGGTACCATGTCTAAATGTGTTTTTATATGTATCTGCTTTCCTTGACTGGATCTACTGGAATTTGTCTTTATCCTATAAACTACACAACGTGCGCGATTTGTCTTTTTCTTGTAACTGCAGATTTGTGCACTAACTACTACTATAATTATCACTTGAAGGAAAATAGTTCTTCACTCACTTTTTTTATTATTTACATCAAAGTGTTTTTTTTTATAAAAAAAAAAAGTGTGTTGAGTTGAATGTAATTGGAAGATAAGTTTTTATATATATTTAAAAAAATTGAAGTAAAAGAATCGTTTTCCTTGTAAGAAATTAGAATAAACTACCACCTCTACTTGGAATGCAGACAAGTTGAAATGGATAAGATAGGTGGTAAAGTGGAGAAAAGAACCAATCCCACTACATAGTCTACATAGATTGGTTGGGTTGATCTATGAGGATGAAGTTGGTTTTTTTTTTTTTTTCTATATGATTGGATGTTAGTGTATGTTAGATTATTACAATGGTCATCTCCTGTCCATAGGAGTCGAATACAAAACCCTACTCCCAAAAGGTGCAGTACATAACGATTTAGCCAAATCCCAAGATCTCTATTAGGACAAACCTCAAGGGGTTGGCAAAGTGGACATTAGAAAACAATAAATTCTTGAACATGTGGTTCATGATCGAATCTCATAGAGGCCAATCATCCTAAACCTTGGGGTCACTGAGGGTTATGTCTGGTCGTTACCTTCAGGGCCCCGAATTAGTCAAGGTGCGTGCAACATGGTCCGGACATCCGGTTATTGAAATAAATAAATAAATAAATAACCTCTATGAAGATAAGTTAGCTACCCAAAATTTATGAAATTTAAGTGACTTTTACTCAAAGGAGTTTCTATACCACATGATCAATCACATGGCAAGGTAAGTAATTATTGAAGACAAGAAACAGATCCATGGGATTCGGAACCTCGTACATAACATAATCTCACATTAATTGGATATGAAATAATCACTTGATATTATTGGGATTTCTCTACTCAAAGCTTTTGGTTGGTTTTAAAACTTTTACATAGTATCAATCGAGCTAGGATAATTCCCTCCTATAATTTACGCAGTGTAAAAACTTAAACACCCACTATCGAATCCAACAAAAAAGTTACACGTTGATATACCTCTACAAGAGCATGAGAGGATGTTAAATGTGTCTCACATTGGTTGGGAAAATTTTTAGGTGCTGATGTGATACCTTCTTACGGCCAATCAAAACACACCACGCAGTACCAAACAGCCCCACACGACCTGTGTGACATGCACCACACTATACCGAATGGAGGACCCTATACCCACCAGGTTTTGATTAGCTCTTGAGTACAACGTCAGACGCCACGTGGTACCCGTTCAGCACTGAAAAACTTCTTCATTGGTTGGGTTAGGAAATGAGTGATCATATATTTTAATAGATCTCTCCGTCTAATTGCTTAAATTTAATTTTTTTAATTGAATGTGAACGTTATACAGAAACAAAATTCTAATCTTATAAAAATATTTAAAATCAACCAAAGCACCACCTCGTGTGGTGAGTAAGTTCCGACAATACAAGTTACAATAAAAGGCTTTTTGTCATTGTTTTTTCGTGCTCTTTCAATTCCCCAAGGATATAAGTAGAACAATAACAACAATAGTATAACCCATTTAGTCTCTAATAATTGGGGGTATGGGTGGGGGATAGATAAGAGACAGACCTAATCTTTGGCAATAAATGCACAAAGTGGTTGCTCCCAGAATACCACTGAAACAGATAGATTGGAGACAAACCTAACCTTTGGCAATAAATGCACAAAGTGGTTGCTCCCAGAATACCACTGAAACAGATAGATTGGAGACAAACCTAACCTTTGGCAATAAATGCACAAAGTGGCTGCTCATAAAATACTACTAAAACAATTGGCCCCCCTATCTTGAGTCCACGCTTCTGAGATAAATCGCCTCAAATCAAAACTAAAAGCATTAGAGATGGTAGGCCAAAAATCATTTTGATTTTATGCCAAGACATTAGTTTTTTTTTTATTCAAGATCGGAAGATTGGCATTCGCGACAATTTCCTAAGGATATAAGTGCTGTAATAAAAGTCAAGGTACTGCATGCTGCGGCTACAATTTCCAAAGATCAAAATATAATGAAAGGGACTTCGTTATTGATAATTATTCCGAGGTCTATAAGCACCGGGACATGTTTCAATACCCTCCATGATCGGGTCTCATGTCCATGTTGCGCGATAGTTACGGGGCCCATTCGGAGTTCCATTGTTTGATGCAAACAGTTCATTTTGTCAACTACACAATGGAAGTAAAAATTCAAGTTAATCGGATATGGGTGGCTATTTGATTGGTAATCATTTAACTTACAATTTTGTGAAAAAAATCACCTTACAAGCGGTTCTTTAAATGTTTCGTTTTCTTGAAAAATTGGTTACCGAGGTCTGAAAACATGGTTACCAAATACCCATGAAAACATGGTTACTAAGGTCCGATCAACTTGATTTTTACGTGGAACTATATACTCGACGAGACGAACAAAATGAACGCTTCAAATCAAACAACTGGACTCTGTATGAGCCCCATAAATGCCGCGCAGCATGCGTGTTATGCGGCAATGCACAACACCCATCCCTTACCCCTCCACAATAACACATTTATGTAGGATTCATACGTTTACTGTCGAGTAGTGCAAACCAAACATTTTCGATCATCAAAATGATTTCAAACAAAAACAGAAAAAGTTGACTTGGTTCATTTTTTTCTCAAAGGATCCTCTCCATTTAAAACAACTTTTTAATATGGTACAATGATTTTTGCTTTCTGAAATTGAAAATCCTTTATGTTATGGATAGTAATTATACAACCACTCAAATAAACTAAAATCTCTCACAAGTCCAATTCATCTTCCCTCTAGCTTCATAGGCCACCTGTAATACCTCGCTTCCGTATATTTTTTAAGTGTCTCACTTTAACTTTTTGGAGATATTCTCATTATTACAGTATATTTACCCATTAATTGTTTTTAAAAAATGAAATCCACTTTTAAGGATAAAAAGGAAAATCTACTAAAACTTTTACTCATTAACTTTATAAAATGAATACTACTACTTATTAAGAGATAGTACAAAACGGAATACGAACTCTTAAAAAGGAACAGATGGAGTATTACAATTAATTAAAAAAGATAACCTCTGCATTTGAAAATCACACCTATCCAAAAACTAATCCCAACTATGGTTTTTGGGTGCAATAAATTAGTAGCATTGACTGGCATGGAGACTCACATGCAAAAGTCTGGAAAAATAAAGTACACAAATTCAGTGTGCAGGAGATGTATCTGAAAAGTTTGGACTTATACAGAACCAACCTCCAATAAAAACCTCATAGTATTAGTATATTATTTAAGCACCGAAATTAGCTGTAGATGCCGGGCTTGAATTGCAGGATTAGTGGGTCAAAACTTGAGTTTCCTTCCGTAAATAAATGAAACTTCAAAAGCAAACCACAATTTGCCTTTGGCATCACGAATTATTTCATATCACATTCCTTACGCGGTACTATCCGAAAGTAGGTTTGTTACGGGCACTAACAATTATACAAACTCTCTCGCATATATGAGATATGTGAGACTCATATATATTCCACGTGAGAGAGTTTGTGTAATTGTTAGTGCAAAATTTTAGTGTCTTTATCTTTTCTCATCTGAAAATGAGCTATCACAATCTACAATGTGGTTCACCCCTCGCTCCCAACAAAAGTTATTAATGATATCTCACATAGTCACATGCAAAAATTTTCGTTGCAAGATTAATTAGGAGTAACCCCAAGGGATTGGCAAACTAGTCTTGTTTTGAGACATAAAGGTTTACTTCCATCTAAAGTCTTAAGTTCAATTACCTTTGCCAGCAAACACTTGGGGCCATTGGGACATATGCCCAGTCATTATCTCAAGGGCTCTGGAATTAGTCGATGTGCACACAAGTTGGCCAGAGCATCCGGTTATGAAAAAACAAAAAAGATTTATTAGGAATACCTTGTGGAAATATTTTTAGTACTTAACTACTCCCTCTATCTCTTTTTAAGTGATTTATATTGGAATACATGAAATTCCAAATCTCTAAAAAAACATATTTCTTTATATAATTTTTTAAATTTTTTATACCAAATTAAATTGCTCATTGAGTACTTTAATTTGGAACAATTTTTTTAAAAAAAAAACATGCGACGGAAGTGCATTTTTTAACAACTACAAAAATACATGTTTGGTGCATTGAGTACTTTATTGTGGTGCATTTTTTTAATGAACAAAATATATCCACCTATTTCCAGAATAAAAACTTCTAGCAACTTGACAGTCTCTGTAACCTAAGGTTTTACAATAGGTAGGGCAAGTCTCGAGTGCTTAGCATAAGGTCAATCAACGTACCTCAAAAGTTGGGTCTACTGCCTAAAATAAAGCCTTCCCCAAAATTTATATGGTTCTTTTCTTCAGTGCTATTTTTTCAAGTTCTGAAATGGAAGCAGTGCAAAATGCAGAGGTATTCTGTAATTACTGGAGTAAGAACTTTCTGAAGCCAGGCACTTGAAGCACACACATTTCATATAGTCAATGGAAGCATGTACTCACGACAACCAAAAGATACCAAAAAGGACGTGAAAGTTTTCCAACTGCCATACAACTCATTTCCAAATATCCATGTTGAAAAAATTGATGACAAGTCAGTTATAATCCTAGTTATTATTCCATTTTCCACAGTATATGGAGGTTGGGAGTCCAGTTATTTCAACATTAGACTAGTTTTATAAAATAAACCAAGCTATTCGGGTTGTGATCGAAGTGAAATCCCTAAGAACTTAGATTGAATCAACTTGTGGTACAAATAATCCAGCTTGAACCCTAGTCTATAACGACTCGAACGCTCTCATAACAAGCTCAATCAATTCTTGTTCTAGACTTGAATGAGAATACAAAAATAAAAATGAAAAACAAGGCAATGATCGATTTGAATCAACAAATATGTAGTCTCAAACAACTTAATGAGCGCTTCAAGCTGTAACGACCTAATTTCAGCATGTAATCAGCTCAATTAAAACTCATTCTAGACTAGAATGAAAAACTTATAAAAAAACATAACTTTTCAAATCAAACTTGAACAATATATCACTAAAATCATCCCAGGCTCGTTTACAAGAATCGTTGTCAAGCTCCCTAGTCCCTAGACCCCATGTGTACTTGTGCATGTCTTCTTATTGCCAATCTTGCATACTCTATTAAAGTAAAAAAGTAAGGCTAGTTTTTAGGTGTAAGATTTGCTATAATATATAGCAAAACCAGAGTTTTAGATCTAGTTGTAATTTGGGTAATATAATGAAGGGATTCCCACTTCTTGGACTGCACTACTGACCTGCACATGGTTTATCCTCTTTTTGAGTAGGAATTCCAGCAGATAGCCAAAAGGGTTTTTGGACAGGTGGCTGATTCCCCCACACAACAACTGTGAAAACTTCTTTGGACTGGTTCCAGGACATAACAAGACCAACCCCCATAAAGTAGTGGCGGAAAAAGCTCGGTCAAAGGGGAATTTGTCTCCCAATTTGCGAGCAAGTTCTGTTTTTGTACTCTCAATTTAGAACCCCTTTCCTCCTCTATATCATATTTCTATTCTCAACACGTATTATCAAGAGCAAAACCCTTTGTTTTCTTAATCTGGGTGCTTTGAATGTTCCCCAGATACAACAAATAATTCTCTCTCCCCATCACATGACCAAAAAAAAAAAAAAAAGCCCCTCTCTCTCCCTCTTAAACAGTATAAAGAATGTTCACCATCCTGTACGACTACAAAGAATGTCATCTTTCTTTTACTTTTACTGTGTTAAAACTTGTGACTCATATGTTAGATACGGAGAGATACCAAGAAGAAGTTTTGGAGAAAAGATCACTTGCGGAGTGGAGCAGAGCAATACATTTGGCCCATCACAGATCCGGTAGAGTGGGCTGGGCCGTAGGCCCTTTGGTTTGGCGGGGTGCGGGGGCTATGGCCCCCATGGTATGATACGGTGTTATAAGGGTATTATGGAAAGACAGGCCATATATTCGGATTAGGGTTAGGAATAGAGTGGGATATAAATACTGTGTAAACCATGTTACGATTGATCAATAAAAAACTCTCACTCTCGATCCTGCGGAGATATCCTGTGTAGGTCTTTCCTAATTCACAGGCAAAACAAAGGGCCTAAGCATCAAATCGAATTATAAACTAGACTTGGTGGTTCTAGTCACAAAATTCCAACTAGTTAGTTTTGTTTACAAACAATGAATACATCCTTCAATAAGGGTATGTTTGTTGTAGTGGTCCTCAACCCATGATACGGACAAACTGATGTGACAAAATTTGAAAACCTAACGCTTAGGTTGGTTACCACATGAGTTTCTGCCCCAATATGAATCAGCTTTACAATTGCAAGTTCTATTTAGTTCTTGCTTTTCTTCTTTCTGGATTAATTCGACCTTATATGAAACACTGACGGGCTAAGTGGTTGTCGTATCCATCATGTTGGACACGTGGGGATGTGTATGGGACATGCTAAGTAGCGCGTTCAATTAGTCAATTACTTATAATAAAATTTAAGGATGGGCACATAGGGGACGCGCGTCTCACTTGAGACTAATATCGGAACATAACGTGGTGGCACTTCATAATATAAAAGACTTATTTTCAGGATTAAAATCTATAACACTTTAATTACTTTTGGGATGAATCATTTCTTAATATGTTGAAACTAGAAACACTCCTAAAAGGTAGGCAAGGGAATGGTCAACAATAACAGCAAAGGCACAAAAACAAAATACTGCCCCCTGTACAAAGCAAACATACAACTCAACTGCCAAAACAAGCATAGAGACACGTTCCACTTCTTCTTAAACCCAGTCCAGGAACTCAAGGCAAGCTCTAACATCCCTAATGATGTTCCGAAGCAACACCATTTGGTCCCCCGGAATGGACCTAAAACTCCTAGTGTTTCGTTTACCCCAGATATAGTACTGCAGCAAAAACCAGCATAGTCACATGCCTAGCAATCAAACTATAGCAAATACATGTACGTATTTAGTTTGCCGTGTCTCTTGTCATGTCAGTGTTCCCCTCTAGGTAGAACTACCATGTCACATGTCTATATCCATACGTCTTAGGATCAAAGCCCATTTAAAATGTGTACAATAACATTGGAGCCATTTATATGAAGTTCTAAATGAGGCAAGAAAACTTTGTTATGCCTTGTCAAAAGGAGGTCATTGTCGCATAACTTAAGCTCACAACCCCAACTAGAAACAAAGGGAGATTACACCAAACAAAAACAGAAGATAAAAGCCTTCCTTTTGCAACGAATGCATCTAAAATACAAAAAGTGAAACTCCAAGCAGCAGTCAACTAGGCCACCCCCACTTTGGCATTCAATCTTTAATGCACAACTTACACATTTAATTACTACCACGAGCGACAACTACTTTTGACAAGGATAAAATCGACCTTACAGTTACAATTTCAAGACAAAAGTGGCGCAGATGATGGCACTGTCATTGACAGAGGAGCTATAAAATTTGAGTGAACATGTAACACAAGCTTGGCTATGGTGCCAGCTACGAGGCCAGGCTCCTATAGAGAGTCACCATAGACATCCGGCTATGTTACAGGGACGTTTGAATGCGTGGTAACAAGTCCCACATCGCTTGGTGGATGCAAAGTTCAGAGCTATCTGTAATAGACCATGACCCAACCTTGTACAAGGCCTTTTAAAGTTCCGAGGGCGCCAAAACCCTTTAGAACTTCGCAACTAAGCATGCTCGTCCAACAACAATGCAAAATGGGTGACTTATTGGGAAGTCCATAGATTTTGGGCGGCCAAAGCTGACAATACTGTACAAGGTGGGAGAGGCGTTACAGAAGATCTGAGGCCATCCATGAGGCAGCTCACAGATGATAATTCTCTAACAACTCCTATAAGTCTAGACTTTCGAAGGTTGAATTTCAGAGGGCAGTATAATTGTTGAAGGCATGTGATTCTTTGTACTTAAAAGGATGAATGTAGTCATAGCTATCCTTTTCTTGTCAGTCTAAGTAACTTTTTCTAGTAGAACGCACTGGTACCCTAGCATAACCATGTAAGAATTTTTTTTAAGACAGATAACATATGATTCACCCAACTTCTTGTTCTTTATTGCAGAGCTGTCGACAACATAAATTTGCTTAATGTTTGATCTGCATATGGAATATCATGGCAAATTTAGTTGCCAACAGTTCAAATAATGCAAGGGCCACAAATGCCTTATAATCATATTATGTTCCTGAAAAAATGCCATTATCCTATCATACTAGCCAAGTCCCCTTAAATTCTGTGAAAGCTATCAACAAACTTAACCAGCACTGCAGTAGGAAAAACTAATAGTCAAATTTTTATTTATTTTTTGTTCACTTTGACTGGCTACAAGAACTTTATCTGTAGGTAGGTTAGACGCCTAATGTGTTTCAAATGTTTCTGCTATTCTCTTTAACCAGTTCAAGATCGGAAGGAAAGTTTTGAATTCCTGCACTAACTTACTGCCGCTTAAAAAAAAGATTTATACAATTGATTTAATGGCAATTAAATTTCTTAATAACAAATCACAACTTAGATACTAGAGCTCTTACTGCAGTGAGTTGTTGGCCATGGAAGCCTAGGAGTCCGCTAGGCAGTTAGAACCTAGGGTGTCAATTTTGACCCAAACTCATAAACCCACCCAAACCTTCTACTATAATATCGACGCCCAATACGAGATGGGTGATAATGGATTCCAACTCAATTTGACCCAATCAAATGAGTGGATTAAATGTTGAAAGTATCAAAGCATATCACCAAATAAGTTACTAACTAATAGGACAAAATACCATTACATCACATTCGCTACTACAACACCATATTTACTACCGCCACATTGTAAATTACTACTGGTACACCAAAATTCACTATCACCTCACCAAAGTCACTAACACCACCAAAGTAAAATTTACTAACTTCACGTGACTTTCTACAGTGTGAATATACATTTGATAAATGAGTGTAAACATAGATGTGTAATGGGCAGATTGGGAGTCACTTTAAGTAAATTGGTTGGCTTGGGTATGGGTAATAGGACCCAGGGGTGCTATAGAGCTAATTTAATTTTAAATGGGCCATTGACCCATTAAAGACTTACACCCATTTACACTCCACCCAAATCCACTCATTTGACATAATGAAAGAGCATAATAAAATTATTTGAACCACGCAAATGCTTTATTGAAAATCATCATCGTCTATAGGTTCAGGAGACAATCTTTTCTGAGGTAATTGATTTTCAAGACAAAGTATAGGCTTCAATGCTACAGGCAGTGTACCTTTCAAAGAATTTCTCACTGATATCAAATTTGACCTTTGCAAAGGCTTGCAAGAAGTAGGTGGAATGCTGGAGACAGAACCAACACTTGAAGAAACTGATGGTGATGAGTGTCGTTTTGATGAGAACATGGGCTTTTGTCTCTGGTTTCCTTTTGAAGAGGGATCATTCCGAATTCCTTCTACTCCATCAGCCCTTGGGCTTCGCACTGATTCAACGGGAACAAGTTTCCCACCTATTTGATTTGTGAAAACAAATGTAACCTGAAAAACACAAAAAAAAAAACTGTCATGAGAACTCTATGATTAATGGTATGATCATCATTGTTGAGGGTTTTTTACGTTTCACTTTAAGAAAGTACATGAAAGAATTTTCTACATCCATACAATTGCTAAAAGCAAAAAACAAAAAAAGAAAAGAAAAGGGATTTGTCCCAACAATCACATGCAAAAGTCAGAGTCGAGAATTGGGGTGTGTTATGCTTCTCAGATCAGCATCTGTGAAAGCATGTTATGCACTACAAAGTACAAACCAAGAAAGGGCTATGGCAGGTGTTTCCTAAGTAATAAGCAGATATTTATAAGAAATGAAAAACGTATCTCCTGTCATTCTCCTGCACACTTGAGATTCATTACCTCTAAATCGGGGTCAACATGCATACAATGAGATGTTGCATAAGATTATATCCACTATCTTATCTTCTTTATGAGACAAAATACAGAAAGATTAAAATTAGACTAACAAAAGAAAAATTCACACCTCAACCCTAGAAGACAAAATTGTAAAATTCTTCAGGAGATATTTTAGCACCAAGAAAACGAACCCTTGTATCTGCCAATTGATGGGAGCCGGTGACCTGAATCTTTTTGTTTTTTTTGGTTCCAGACCTAAATCTTTTTCATTCATTTAATAACATATCCTTTTATCACCACATCCCATGTCAGTATAGGTCTCCCCCCATCATACCCATCAGTAATATTATCACGTTTATTTACTGATGCAACTTAGCATTTTGTAATGCTGAATTATTTTATCATGTTGAAATTAGAATGAATTAGGGATCCCATGATTTACTGAGAATGATTATTTTATTTCGTGATATATTTTATCATGATGAAATTAGAATGACTTTCGCCCACTTGTTTCCGCCTTTGATTGTTTCCTTATTTGTTTGATTCGATTTCAGCCTAACTGTTTTGGCCTTCGATTTTTTCCTTTCTTGGCCTGTCATGTGGGTACTATAAATTACATGGCGGATCCCTCTTTGTAGGTAAGCCAAATATACAGAAAATATTGGTTCCTATTTGATATCAGAGCTACAACATCAAACCCTAACCAATCTCTCTACCCCTCTTTTCACTTAAGGTTTCTTCCCATCCCAATACGGCAGGAAGGGGAAGCAAGGGGCCAAATCGAAAAGCTCCCCCTTCCCATGTAAGTCCATGCTTCCTTCTTAGTGATAGGTTTCCATCTTCCCTTGTGAGATTTGTTTCTATGTTTTCTCCTTTTTCTGTTTATTCGTGTTTGGGACTCCTGGTGTAATAACGGTAACAATATTTTGTTCTCAAATTTGCTGATGTGGTAAGATATACCATGTTTCTATCCTTTTTATTTCTATTTGGAGCTACAGGTGTTGTTTCAGTAGCAATATTTTGTTCGTTGTTTTGCTAATGTGGTAAGTAATTTCTGTCCTTTTTCCTCTAGTTGGGGAAGCCTATGTTGTTCCGGTGGCATTATTATGTTCATTGTTTCTGTAATTGGTAAGCAAGCAATATTATGTTTGTTGTTTTGGTGATGTGGTAAGCAATTTCTGTCCTTTTTCTCTTACCGATGTTGTTTCAGTGACAATATTCTTGGATCTACCATGTCTTTGGCGGTCTTTGTCGATATCATTTTGTATCTGTTGGTGGTTTATTGGACGCTATGTCTGAACCAAGTGACATCAAATTTGCCATTATGCTTTCCTTGAATTTAGTTCTTCATTAGTGGTCCTTCCCCTGTTTGATTTTTCATCAAAACAGATACAGATGTTTCACTAAATTTTTCGGACCATCACTAGTCAAATTCATTAATTGTCAAGCTGGGTTTGATTGGCATCTTCGCACCAACTTGAGAGAGAGTGTTGGAATTAGAATGAATTAGGAATCCCATGATTTACAAATCACAGATCATAAGGCTTTGATTTTGCCCTACTTGTTTTGGCCTTTGATTTGTTTTCTTTCTTAGTTTGTCCAGTTGGTACTACCAATCCCTCTTAGTAAGTAAGCCAATTATCCAAAAAACGTTGGTTCATTTTTATTTGGTTAAGATACATGATGGAACTGCTATCAAATCAAGGAAAGCAGTAAAAAAAATTGATAGCAAGCAACTTTGTATGCGATGGTAATATGTTTAGTACCTCCTGTCCTGCGGAAGCTTGAAAAATAGCATCAGGCACTGAGGTTGTGAAATAATGATGCCCCCAACTACCTAAATCCTCCTCCAAAGGAATTCCTACCTGAAAAGGTGAGTCGAACAATTTCCAAACTCTTTTAGAACCAAGAACATAGTAATGTTAACTTCAAACTTACGACTACAACATTTAAAGAGCTGAGCTTAATTAACCTGTTTCTCTGAGCTTCGTAACTTAAAGCATCCAGCAAGGCTTGCAAATCCTCCTATATCCTCTTGATCTGATTGACAACTTTCAATTGTTGAGCTGACACCATCTGCATCACCTACTTTGTCATGCCTGTCATCTACCATTGCATCATAGTTTTGACAACGGACACAGCTCATCTTTTCATGAATTTCAGATCTAATGCAGATAAGAGAATAATGAAATCAGTAAAGAAGAATGAGGTATGAGTCAATGCTGTACAATAATCATCTCATCAGAGCATGAAGTCACGGATGAGCATACTTCATCTCACAGTTGCAAGGAAACTGGTAAGAAAAACTTGGAAGCTAGTTATGCAAAAATAGATTCAAGTCAGAATAGTTTCTGTTCAACAGTTTATTGTCCACTACAAAATCCCTATTTATGAGAAAGTTGTATTATTTATTTGTAAATCAGTAATGGATATCAGCAATTTCTTTACTAAACATTTAGAACAAGTGTATCACATATGGTCTGGTGCTAAGGCAATAATCACTGTGTTTCCTTAAGAAAATTTGAAACCTGTACGTATTTTACAGGTGAGCATATCCCAGGCCTTATATCTATACTTTCAATTTAATGTCTAATGTGATAGAATTGTTCATACTAACAAAAGGGTATGTTCATTAGACATTAGCACTTTATTAATTGACGATGGTTTTTAGAACTACAGTCCAGACTTGTCTAGGGCAAAACTCATGGTGTTTTATCAAGGAATCTGAAAGCCCGTATTTTCTCTTACTGTTTCATCATTTGAGATAATTTATTCAATAGCTAATACAATTAGTAACACCCTCCCAGCAGTCTGTGTCAAATATAGTGTCTTTGCTTGTTTTTCTAGTTATCATCTACTGTTTTAACTAATTTTCTAGTGATGAATGAAATTTGCTTCCTTGAATTGCTTCACTATCGTTTCTTGTTAGCTATATTGGTGCTTGCTTGTTGGTGGTTTGAATCACAATGCTAAGCAGGTTGCTTTGGATTTGTTGGGAGCTTGGCATGCCTACAAGGGAGTCTTGGTAGGAAGCCACAAGTGTTGCCTCTTGAGCACATAATCTTGCTTCAAGGGTCACCCCATGACAGTCGGCTTTAATGCCCAATGTGATAGAATCATTCATAGTAACAAAAGGGTACGTTCATTAGACAGTAGCATTTTATTAGCTGATGATTTTTAGAACTACAGTCTGGACTTGTCTAGGGCAAAACTCATGGTGTTTTATCAATTCCCATTTCATCATTTGAGATAGTTTATTCAATAGCTAATACAATTAGGATAAAGCATGTTTTCGGTGAGTGAGTGAGTGAGAGAGAGAGAGAGAGAGAGAGAGAGAGAGAGATTGAAGCTTTCAGCATCAACATGTATTGTTCCTTTTCTGCTTTAGTTTACATTCATCAAGCTGCAGTTCATGAAACGTTAAAGGGAAAGTTTAACACAACACTTTTCACAACAATATGCACAACATGCTTTGGTGGCACTGTATCATTGGCAAAACTTTAACACAACAATATGCACAACAGTGTATCATTAGTAGCATACTTCTTAAGGTAATTTTTTCCATCAAGTTAATTGTTCCAAGGTTGCAATCACATAGAATGATAATCTAGTAATGCATTTGAGGAAGAAATTGGACATGAGGAGACACTGACCTCGCATTCTCGTGAAATGTAAACAGATCTCGTAGATCTTCTGCTGATAGAAAGTTTCCCTGCAGTTGTCTCTTGGTGTCATACATTATGCATTTTTTTGAGGCGTTTTCAAACAAGGAGGCATTAGAACAAGTACCTGTGCCATTTTTGTAGCTATTTGTTCATGCTGAATAACGTTTTGAAGCCCTTCTTTTGACATCTGACGTTGGTAAACCTGCCCATGATCAGAGCAGTTCTTAAAGCTAAAATAAATTGCTCAATTATGCTCAAAGCCTCAAACTGATAATTAAATGCAAAAAAGAATAAAAGATACTGATAATATTGACAAAATCACTGCTGTGTTTATACCTTTTCTTCGATCGTTCCGGTACTAAGAAATCTATAGATATAGACTCTCTTTTTCTGGCCATCTCTCCAGACTCTTGCAGCAGCCTGCATAGAGACGAGGAGAAAGTAAAGGACTATAAATACTTCATCAGATGCCTTGGCCTAAATGCCGGCATATCATTTTCAAACTTCCACTTCACTGTATGAGGAGGGGTGAGTGATTACTTGTTTGTCATTGGCAGGATTCCAATCAGGATCAAACAAGACAAGTCGATTCCCACCTATCAAATTGAGGCCACAACCACCAGCCTTGCTGCTCAAGAGAAAAACAAACTCATCCTGACAGAGGCAATTGAAATTGATTTACCAAGTGAACTAAAAAATAGCAGCGTAATCAAATAATGGACCAAAAGTTAAATACCTTGGATAAATCATTAAAACTGTTCACCAGCTTTTGCCTTTTACTGATTGATGTTGTTCCATCAAGCCTTAAAAATGGATATCTTCTTTCCCGACACAATTGAGCAAAAAGGTCCAGCGTCTGATAAATTACAACTAAGATATTTAACTCACACGAAAACAATATCACAGGAAAATGAAGTACAAGCAGCTACCTGAAGGGAAATTAATTGGTACTTATCAATAGCTTGATGACTTGGACAGCAGTAAGTGCCCTCATAAGCACAAAAAAATCAATTTCACTGACCCTTGAGTTCGACCAATTTTCCAGAATGCAAAAACTACAGAATCCTTGTAGCTCCCACACCGCTAGACTTTGTCGAAAACAATGCATTTTGTGTGGGATGAAAAGCATAAGCAAAAAGTGATTTCTTTGACTTGTACTCCAATCTAGAAGTTACTTCATGTGGCAAGACTTGTAAGCCACAATCACAAACTTACCTGTGTATAGTTTGAGACCAGGACAATTCGGTCATCTGTTCTCTGACGCAGATGGGCAAGTAATCGGGCTAAGACATGCATTTTTCCAGATAGTTCAACCCAAGACCCATCACCGCCGGTCCAACATCCAGATCTAACAAAGCAGACAGTACGTCCATGAGAAGAATATTAGACTACACAATTCAGGAAACAAAAAACAAATATAAAAAAAAGGAAGTGACCTACCTTGAGGAGAACATTTCTGCAGGGAAAAAACGCAAACAGTCCTCAAATCCTGCTGTTCCTGGACTTCCACTTTTCATAGTATCATAGATTAGCTTCAAAATAAAACTACCTTGAATTAGAACCAGTAACTGATTATTAAGCATAAACAATGACAACGAAGAGAAGACATCAAAATGGTCATAGTAACATGACGTTGAGAGCAGAGGGCCTAGGAATCAAACCCACACCACTACTCTTAAATCACCTAAGATGAAATATAGATTTGATGGGTACACTAAACCATTAACACAAATCGTTGACAATTGACACGCAAACATTAAGGATCAGAACTGTCTGGGGTGAAGCCAGTGTGTGCTTGGTTGCATGGTCACGAGTTTTAGTGTGCTTTGTTGGACAGATGCACCATGGCCTACCTTTGCCTACATTTACTTCTGCCAATGATTTCCTACAATTGAGAAACTGCGGATACAAACAAGCGAGTAGCTTTTGGAATCGTAGGTTTGTCCCTCATTTATGTTGTTCTGTCACACTAGAATTAGATCTCCACAGTTCAACGTTCTAGTTCCTGAGAATGCAGGCTGGATAAATGCCAATCATATATAGTAGGAATCTGAAAAGATTTCAACATCTTTAGGGCGCAAATCCTTTCCCACTCCAAGATAGAGTGCTAGAGAAAATAGAAAATCTTATGACTTGTACAAGTAGAGGTGCATTACTCTTTACTTACACAAAAGCATTAAGAAAACCCACAACAAAACACTTCAGTCCACGCTTATTAACCTTCAAGTACAGTGTACCTTGGGATGGTTGCAAAGCTTCTTGAGAGCAGTAATGTAAGCCAATATCTGTGATTGCTTCATTTCTTCTGTGATTGCTCGCTTAACCTAGATTATATGGAAAGCAAAAACTTGAAGTAATACATAAAAATTCCAGTTACAGTATTATCAAAGTTTTGTACATGAAAGCATAAAGAAATATTAGTAACTAGAACTTACATTTTTGGAATGTACAAAATGGTTGTATAATTGTGATTGTAGAGGAGTCAACTTGCAACAAACAACTTCAACTATCTGCTAGCAGAAATAGAAAATTAGGAGGTTATTTTCAGTTATATAAATATGCCGATTCTCCAAAAGCATAAATAATGGGGGATATGTACTTTATCATTTTATAGACAAGTCGAGAATGAATAAAGCTTAACAATGGACCGAATACATTTTTTAAGGAAAATATACTGCAAACGGCAACAAAATCAAAGGACATTCACTCGATGAAAAAACCAAACCTTTGGTGGTAAGTGATTTGATAACAACGCATTGGTCCTCCTCAGTATAAACTGAAAACAAACAAACATGTGAATTGAATATTAGAGATTGAAGTTGATTCTTGCTTATTGCATGCACACCTAAGCGGTGCATGAATTCATAAGAATCTCATCTTTTTCTGAGTAGAATATATTCATAGTTGCTACCTATGTTACAGGGACTCTATAATTTCCCCCACGTTACTTGGCCCTATTGACATGGTTAAGGGTATGCTGTCTGGAACATGTGCCCATACTTAACAAAAAGTAAGAATTTCACATCTCTCCCTTGATAAAAGGGATAAATCTCTTTGTTGCCATAAATCCACTTAATTTCAAGTGCATCCCCTGTCAATAACATAGAAGGCAAAGTTCTATACGAGGTTTATTTATTTGGACTGCCATGACTTATCAACGTAATTGTATCTGATTTCACAGAGATATCCCCATCTCTTGAGCTTAGGGGATTAGGGGGATCTAACACCTCGACACAGCCACACCAGATATCTGTAAAGTCCAAAACAAGTCCTTATAACTATTTTCCGAAGCACTAAGTGGTTGAAGCCAGGTTGCAACATTCTACTAATTCCTAGGGGAAAAGAAAAAGAAAAAATCACCTGATTTACTTTTGCACTTAGTTCTGCAGAGCGGTTAACACCTAGCTGCTTCTCTTCTTCACCAGCAGAAGGTTCTCTTCCACAAATGATTGGTGTCTTCATTAACCATGTTTAAAATTGGAAACAACAAATCAAGAGAGAATGAAGCAAATAACCCTGAGGTATCGCTATACACCTACACATTGAAATTTGTGAAAGTTCCATAAAATCAAAAGTAGTTTCGAGCAAGGCAAATTGATACTCTTTGTCACTTGATTGTTGTATCACATAATTATACAGATATTGCTAGAAAATAATCCACATTTATTTTTGGTAGATAATCAGTCAATTTTCCTATAAGATTGAAATTGTACAAATAAACTTTCAAATCACACATTAGCATGGAGTATAAAGGAAACATTCTTGGCCGTGGCCATAATGTTCAAATTGTGAAGCAGTTAGCTCACCTCATAGTACCGTCGAAAATATGCAGCGTCACCTAATATTCCAGGATTTGTGAAGTTAACCATTGCATAGAACTCTTCTAGGTCATTCTGGAGGTAATGAAATTAGAAGGAAGAGACAGCACTGCAAGATGTGAATACTATCTTGATAACAAGAAACAAACACGAATCACGAATGAGTGGCTCTAAACCTGCATTGGAGTTCCTGACAATAATATGCGACGCTTGCATGGGAGAGCAGCTAACGCCTGAGGAAAAACCTCCAACAACAATATCAGCAATCCAAACAACAAGATCCATAAAAATGAAAAACTTAGGATAAAGAACAAATTTTGTGCATTACTCGATTTGTCAAGGTCTGATCATTTTTCAGTCTATGTGCTTCATCACAAATAAGAAGATCACAGGATCCATCATGGCTGAATTTTGATGAATGCATCCGAAATGTTTCATATGAAACAATCAATACCTGGAAGGTTATCAAGTAAATCACTTTTACAACACACCCAAAAAAAATACCCTATGGCTATTCAGATTTACCTGTAAACGGCTGTGAGTACTTGTGAAACTATCAATTCCGGAAATAACATCACCTCGACTGCTTTCACACAAGGCAACAAGTTGAACTCTTTCTCCAACCCACTTACTAATTTCAGCTTCCCAATTACTTACAAGGCTGGTAGGAGTTACAATTATAGCTTTTCTAACCATTGGTTTTCCATCAAATCCCTGACGAAGAAGAGTATATAATAAGGTGATTGACTGCAAAGTCTTTCCCAAACTGCAAAAATGTAAACAAAACAATGATAAACTTAAAAACTAAGGTAAAATTTGACAACTGCAGATATTGTCCAGCCAAATGCACAATACAGATGCGGTCTTACCCCATATCATCAGCTAGAATGCAGCCATTTATGTTGGCCGCACTACATAACCCCGAAACGCATTCAAACATGAACTGTACCCCCTCTCTGCAGTAAAAGTTGTGAAATAGCCCTTCGGTAATTACAACATAACACAAGCATACGCAAATATAAGATGAGACAAAAATATTTTTCGATGATATTGCTACATAGAAGAGTTGCATTAGATCATCTCTAAAGCCATGAATTTAATGTGCAGAGCGCATAATTTGCAACAGCACTTCATAAATAGAGATGCTTATGCAGAAGATTTCATAGAATCATAGTAATATGGTTATATTGATTTATAACAATGAACAAACATGTCTCTTCTAGATTTCATAGGTCAAATTTGAACCACGGGCATGGGAATCACCCTCAAAACTTTCACCACTGATAAATACCTTTGATGGGGCCGAAGGAAACGGACAAGCAAAGGATCCACTGATATTGGAACATTACCAGCTCCTTCGTCACATTCTTCTGGTTGCCACAGGACCAGTGGCTCGATCCCTTGTGGAAGACTTACAGTCTCTTCCGACACTCCTTTCTCAGCCGCAGAAGGTAGGTTTGAAATATTGGTAATTGCAACCAACGCAGGTCTCGTAGAGCCCCAGGGAACGAACCGTTTACGAGCCCAAAGACGGCGACTGAGCTGTTCGTTCTCATCACTGTACCCATTAGAACAGGGAGGCTTGAAGGGCTTTCTAACGACAGCTGCTCTGTCCGTTACTGAAAGTACCCTTGGAAGCAGTGACTGTCTTTTCACAAGGAGATTGCCTCTGATAAAAACACAAGAATAAATTATACCCCCAATCCATCCAGATAGAATCAGAAGGAGAACCTCAGACCATACAAGCTCCAATCATAAAGGGTGTTGTTTTGCATATTCTCATTGACGCATATACAGCTGCATACAATGAGTATTTACTCAGGGCAGGGAGGGTAAAGTAGTAATTCATATCATTATTCACATCACAGCGCAGTGTTTTTGTTCATCCATGTTCACAACCAACTTACTATTTATATCATTTTGCATTTATGAACACTACATAAGTGCGAAGTTATGGAAACCCATGCAAAAGCACATAATGTGTGCATAGTGGTGAGAGATGTGGAAATCCAAAATGACAATTTCACCTAATTGCATAGAGATGTCAAACTTAAAGAGTGGGATTGTGTGCATTCTTGTCCCTGTGTTCTGTAAATAGTATCAATACATAAGGTAGAGAGATGTGGAAATTACAAGGCATTTTATCTAAAATCAATAAAAGCCCTAATCTTAAAGGGTGGAATTTTGCGTTTTCTGTTTCATACATAAGTGCTTCTGCATACAACATGATACGTATGTAGTGGGAAGGTGAACCTATAAACTACAGTTTTGGAGGTAAAAGAAATAGAATACAATAGTATCCATGTAACTTTAGGATACCTACAACAAATGCTGCACCAGCTCAAGATGCCCATGGAACATCCAGCACCAGGGGACATGTGGCATAACCAGCTGAAAGTAACGAGAATTTCTTATTGTTTGGTCAGTTAGCTGAGTAGTGTGATTGGTTTTTAGAAATTAGCGGGAAGGTTGTATGCAGAGTAGCAGAGTTAGGTAGAGGGATCAGAGCTGTATGATGTAAAGACTACGACGGGAGTTCCTACAGTTCTCCCTATGTGTTCCTTTGAATGAATAAAGATTCTTTTCTTTTTTCCTGGTTCCAAGTTCAAACCCCATCTCCATTCTTATCAGTAACTGATTGGACCACAAAACTTTCATCCGTAACCAAATTCCAGAAAGGTGCAATCCTAGGTTAAAACAAGAAGCTTCCACAGCAGAAAACAATATGTAATTATACTTTAGCTTAAATCAATCAAATATGCATCTTCCACATACTAAGAGCATCTCTAGCCCTTATCCTTCTTCTTCTTCTTTTTTAAAATTTCCCTCAAACTCGAAATTTGAGTAAAACCCCCTTAAAATCCATTCCAGTCCTTGACTCAAACCTATACCAAATTGAGTTTTAAGTCGTATTTTTACTCAAATCAATGGAGACTCAAAATTCGGGAGGCTATATTTGCCCTTTCATATTTACAACCATGAAGCTTTTAGTCAGATAAGTGCTTGGATTTGGATTTTCCACATCGAGTGCTCCGTACCAAATGAAGCTTTTACTCAAATTTGAGTAAGGGTTGTAGATGCTCAAAGACAGATTCGAGAAATAACCTAATAATCGAAACCTTAAACAACCATCTACGCTTTTAAACTAATGCCTGGATTGAAGCAAAAGCTTCCACAGTACAAAACGAGCAAACAAAATTAAAAATCAAATGAATTGAAATCGGAACCTACGTCACAAGCGCGGCGACGTTTTGAGACTTCCGGTTGTCCTCCTTTAAAGGAACTCGACGGACGGTGGATGGTTCGTCGTCATCTTCTTTACCACTACCTCCATCATTGCCATCAGATTCGGATTCCGATTCGTATCGATCGTTTTCGTCGCCGTCAAGATCGAAGTCTTCGGTTGAATCGCTGGCATCGGACAGTGAAAGGACTTCGTCGTCCTCGTCTTCTTCTTTCATTAGGACGCCTGCTTCGTTGTGGCAGACCAGACTGTTCACTAGCGAGGATAATCAGACCTAATTTGGCGGTTCTTTTTTAAATCGGAAATAAATTGGCGGTAAATATATATATTTCGAGGCAAGATTCAAGAAGGATGTGTTTGAAGGGATTTTTATTTTTATTTTTTAAAAAAATCCACTGTGGTGGGTGTAATTGATAGATGTTGTCATACTCTTTCTGTTCCAATTTATTACTACTTCTTTTTTGATATTTCAATCAATTAAAAAAATATAACCATTACACTTGTCATAATTTCTCTTTTCTTCTTTTATCCTGAAAAACATAGAAAATCACTGTGTTCGGTTTCAAGTTTTCATTGCGAACTTTTTTGAAATGCAGATTTCCAAAAATTTAAATGAAAGGATGGGAGTTTGCCGTGGGCCTAAAAAGTCAAACTTTTGTCACATAAGAGCATCTCCAACAGGGTGTCATATGGGGAGCCATACTCATTTTTGGAACCCCATGCCATTTTCAGGGGCTCCAACGGCAGGCTATTTGTGGGAGCCAAAAATGGCCCCAGCCATTTCTCTGGACAAATTTAACTGAGAAAATGGCTCCAGCCATTTGATCCACGTCACCATTTCCCCTCCATTTTCAACAACCAAACCCCCAAAAAAAAAAAATCTGAAAAACCAAATTTGATTTTAGATTCACAAAAAAACTCCTAAAAATGGCTATTTCTTTTACATTCCTAGAAATCAAAATTAATTTGGAAACACAAAACATACCGGATTGCCAGACTTCATGCACTCCCAAAAGTCGCCGGACTGTCACTCACTCCGGAAACTCGTCGGACCGCAGGTGATAGTAGAGATCAGCGTCACAAATCTGTGTGTATGTGTGTGTGTGTGTGTGTGTGAGAGAGAGAGAGAGAGAGAGAGAGAGAGAGATTGGCCGAGAGAGAGAGAGAGAGTTAGTTTCTGCCTTTTTCTTTCTTTGGGAATATGAAAGATTAAATGAAGAAGATGAAGTTTCCAGAGAGGCGATGTAACCAAGGTTCTCATTGGAAATGATCCTAGTGGTACAAAAAGTAGATGAAGTTTTCTTTCTTTGGGAATATGACTGTTGCTCTAAGATTTTGCCCGTTGAAACTCTCACCAATGGTACAAAAAGTATCTGTTGGATCCCTTTTTTTTTCCCCAAACGGTAATAATGTTCCCTTTAAATTGATTAGTTGTGTTGAGTTTCTCACACAAAAATTATGGACCCTTCATACAAACAAACTACAAAGAGAGGAAAGGCATTTTCAAAAGCAGAAGATGTTGCGATTTGTAATGCTTGGTTAAGCATTACTCAAGATCCGATCATAGGTAATTCGCAACCCCAATCTGTTTTTTGGAAGCGAATTTTTGATAATTATGTTAGTTTCACTAGTGATACAACAAGGTCACCATCGTCTATCGAAAGTCGTTGGCAGACAATCAGTAAGTGTTGTAGCAAATACCGTGGGTGTCTAACGCAAGTAGAAAATTTGCATCATAGTGGAGTTGTTGAAGCTGATGAGGTGAGACTTATTTGATTTGTTAAAGTTTATTTCTAATTAGTTTTTTTTTTTGTCATGTTTCTTATTTTAATTTTTTTTATGACTAACATATATAGATTCGGCAAGCCAAAGAATTATATTTGCAAAATGAAAAAACGGAATTTCGTTTCAATCATTGCTGCGAAATTTTGCAACAATGTCCGAAGTGGCAGGAGCCTCCTACCACAACCAGAAACTCACAAAGTATGGAGTTTGCATTCCAATCCCCAACTTCTTTCTCAATTCCTGAGACATTCCTTGATATGAGCTGCGATCAAGCTACTAGTGGAGGTAGTGTTGATTCACCGAGGAAGAGGATTAGAGGGAATAAAGCTGAGAAAGAATCACACAACAAACAAAAGGTAGCAGATGGTGTTAACTCTCGATTTTGCAATTTAATGGAGCAATTTAATACACATAATGAGAAAATTGATAAAGAAAAGAAGGAACTAGCTGAAAAAAAGGTTCAAGTACTCGAAGAGATGCAGAAAATGGAAGAGAAAAAAGAAGACGATGCCATCATGTCAATGGACATCTCTGGCTTGGATCCTCAAGCACAAGCTTATTACTCTATGCGCAAGAATGAGGTCATGGCAAAAATTATGGCACGGGTTGATTGTTACCATCCTCTTTCTCCAAATGATTTTGATTTGTAATGTTTGTTTAGTATGCCAAAGACTTTAAGTTAGTAGTATGCAAAAGTCTTTGTTATGCAACAACAGTCTTTATTGTATTAGAACTTTAATTCAAATACAACAACTACTACATCAAGTACTCCTGACACCCATTACACACTAAACATTATTGAATTACAACAACTACTACTACTACCACGACTACTACTGACACACCATTACACATTAACCGTTATTGAATGACAACTACTACTAACACACCATTACACAAAATACTTTATTCCTGTTCTCCTGCTAGATCCCACAAGTGTTCAATGAGGTCATTGCGGAGTGCATGATGGGTTGCAGATAGGGATGGCAATGGGGCGGATTGGTTTGGGTTTTGGCCGATCCACACCCAAACCCAAAGGGTTTCAGTTCGGTTTGGGTTCGGTTCGGAAAAGGGAGAGGATGAACCATAACCTAACCATTCGGGGTACGGGTAATTTCAGGTTATTTCGGGTAACCGATTTTGTGAAGGAAAAAATAGCTACCCATTTGGGTAATCGAATTATACCCATCCCGCCCCGCCCCAAACCATACTAAAACATGAATAAATTGAGTTTAGAATATTTTATTATCTCAAAAAAATTGAAAAAACATGAAAAAAAAATAACAAAAGGAAACTACAAATATCAGTCAAGAGTCTCAAAATGTACAGAAGGGGAAAAGGGTAATTTTCAAATATATATAGGGTTTATGTAATATTTATATATAATATAGGGGGTCTTATGTAATTAATATAAGTTCGGTTCGGTTCGGTTCGGGTTCCAGGTGAACCCATAACCGAACCGAACCCGTTCAGTTTTCCATCCATCGAACCCACACCCGCACCCACGGGGCAAAAATTGGTTACAGTTCGGTAAAAAAACCAGTTTCGGTTTGGTTACCCGTCGGTACGGTCAATATTGCCATCCCTAGTTTGCAGACGATTGGATTGTTTGGTGACGAGCAAGAAATTCAACAAATACAGGTGTACGCGCTCTTGACACTTGAAATGAGCATGGCACAGGGGCTGGTTGATTATCACGCTCGTCTTCAATAATCATATAGTGTAGGATAATGCACGTCTTCATGATGTAAGTAAGATCTTCCTGATACCAAAATTGAGCTGGTCCTCGCACAATGCCGAATCATGATTGAATCACACCAAATGCCCTTTCAACGTCTTTTCAGCATGACTCCTGCCTCATTGCAAATAATCGTTTCTTCGTATTATCAGGTTTAGAAATTGTCTGAACAATAGTTGCCCATTTGGGATATATACCATCAGCAAGATAGTATCCCATGTTGTATTGGTGTCCATTGACAGTATAGTTGGTAGGAGGGGCATGCCCTGCAGCAAGGGCAGAGAAGAGATCGGATCAATCAAGAACATTGATATTATTAAGGGACTCAGGCATCCTGAAAAAAGCATGCCATATCCACAAGTCATAAGAGGCAACAACCTCAAGAATGATTGTAGGTTTATTGACACGTCCAGTAAATTGACCATGCCACCCGGTTGGACAATTTTTCCATTCCCAATGCATGCAATCTAAACTTCCCAACATACTTGGAAATCCACGACTCTCCCTCTCTTGTAGAAGTCTGGCGACATCTGCCTCATTTGGGGATCGAAGATACTCCTCTATGTAGATGTTAACGATCGCTCGAGTGAATCTCTTTAAAGATTCAATTGTCGTGCTTTCACCGATTTTCAAATAATCGTCAATGGAGTCAGCAGGCATGCCGTATTCAAGCATCTTAAACGCTGTAGTCATTTTCTAGTGTCTAGATAAGCCGAGATATCTTGTTGCGTCTACTTTTTGAACAAAGTAGTCGTGTTGTTGGACAGTGTTGAGGATGCGAAGAAACAAGTCGCGATTCATGCGAAACCGCCTTCGAAACAAGTGGGGAGGGAAGAGTGGATCTTCAGCAAAGTAATCTCTCTCATGTTTTCGCTTTCGTTATTGAAGGCTCTATTTCGAGGGATGTGTTGGCGGCCGATTGAAGAGCCACCATGTTTGCTTTGATGGCTTGATTGCTCTGTTTCCATTCTGTGGTACTCCATTGCCACCGTAGAGAAAAAATTTCTTCTACGATCATCATCGTCATCAAAAGAAGAGTCAAAATCTCCTCTGAGAATTGCTTTTTTAAGTTTACTCATTGTTTTGTGTGTTTTTTTATTCAACAAGGTGTATGGTAGTATATATAGCCTTTTAAAAAATTAGGTGAAACAAATATGTTAGGGAGGGAAAGGTAGGTGGGTAGAAAGTTAGGTAGGAAAAGTTAGTTGGGGTAGAAAGTTAGTTAGTTAATTAAAATCGTCATTAGGAGGTGGTTAAATAATCGTTAAAGTATATAATTAGGTGAACCAAAAAAGTTAGGTAGGGAAAGGTAGATGGGTAGAAAATTAGGTAGGAAAAGTTAGTTGAGGGTGGAAAGTTAGTTGTGGTAGAAAGTTAATTAACTAATATCGTGATTAGGAGATAGTTAAACAATCGTTAAAGTATATAAATTATTGCTAGGAAATTTAAAAGTTAGTTGAGAATTAGTTGTTGGAAGGTAGTTGAGGAAGGGTGCCAAAAATTTTGGCACCCACACCACTAGAGCAGGGTGGCCAAAAAAACACTGTAGGAGTGCCAAATTTGGGTTTGGCATCCAAAAAATGGCACCCACCATTGGAGATGCTCTAAGTGGGCTCCACTACCCACTCACCAAAAGGTTGTTGATGATCACTATTCACCAACACCAGTGAATTGCAAAAATGGGTAAAAACCTGTTTGTTGCAGTAACTTTCTTTCCTTTCATTTTTCTTTTAATTATTGTTCTCGATTTTTTTTTTGGGAAACTAAAATGACATGTGTACGTGTGCCCAAAAAAATTTTGATACAGAAACTAAGAAAAATTAATCAAACAAATTTTAAATTACATCCCAACATACCATGACAGACATCGCTAGGAAATGAAGTTGCTAGAGACTTCGCTCGGGGATCACGTTGCTTAGTTCGCGAATATCCTTCAATCATTTTAGTTTATTTTTTGCCAAACTTAATTTTTGAATGATTATTTATCTATTTTCACCCTATTTTTTCTTATCGCCAATTTCATTTGAGACTTGAAATTGGTACATAAAAAATAAAAATAAATAAAAAACGGGAACATAGTACAAACATTTAAACGTGCACAACAAAATATCCAAATACTTGTTCGGTTTCAACACCATCAATAAAAAAATCATAAATAAAATAAAACAAATGTAGAACCTAGAAAGAAAAGAGGTTTTCATATTGCAAGTACTTATGCTAGATTATTCATCATAAGACTTCCACATAGTCAAAGCCATTTGATGCCTCCTTTGCGCCATCAACTGTATGTTTTGAGGAGACATGTTGATTGACTCTACCCCATCCACATTACCGGCATTCCCTTGGTTGTCATTCCCACCTGCCCAATCGAAGGGGTCAGTGAACCCATCAAAAAACTCATCTATCCCCCTAGACATTAATATGAAGTTGTGAACAACACTATATGTCGTGACGATTCCAGGTTGACAGGCTTCCAAATAATTTGGCATGTGCTTGAGGATTGGAAACCTTCCTTTCAGAACCTCGAAGCACCGTTCTATGACATTCCTCTACGACGAATGGAGTTGAATAACTCCATTGGAGTGCGACAATACCATATTAGCCCCGTTAAATTCATCCCTTTGATATTGGCGTCCTCGATAAAGAGCTAAATATCCCAGCATGATCGTGTATCCAACATCCACCACATAGTACTTATCTAAGACATCGAAGTTAGAAATGTGAGTGGAAATATTATTTTTAAAATTAGAAGTTTTTTTTTTTGGGTTTAATTTTCAATACATAAGCCAAGTTTTTTAAGATGAACTTATTGAAAATAATTTATTAACCACTATCAATTTCTTCTAAGAACATAATCCGCAATGTCATACCATTTTGCTGTAAGCTAAGTTTTTGATTTTATTTTTATTACACATCTTTGCATATAAAAAACATAAAGAGGATATGTATGATGCTAATTTACTTGCATAAGGGCTGACTATTACTTACTAATTGGGGGTACGGGAAGTTATTAGCTAGGTCTAATACTGCCACTTGGAATACACGTCCATCGTGGGTACTCCCTTCCCACCCATGTTACATGTTAGTGAACTTCATGTCGAAAGAATAAACAGCCATAACATTTTGTGTTATTGTGGGCTTCCTCCCATGGACCCAAGCTTCTATCTGGGTTCCATCTATAGGTCTGACACAATCCTTAAAATAAATAAAACCAAACATTAAATTCATGTCACATTCGTTGGCCAAGTAAATTAATGAAGTCCTTCCTTTGGGCAAGAAAAAAATAATACCTGGAACCATGGAAAATATCTATTGTCATGTAAAATTTCAGGTGGCATTACATGGAGGTCTAGTGGTCGGATGATGTGCAGTGCCAAGTTGCAAATAGCACGACGCATTAACTTGTAGTGCATGCTTATGGTGCTCGTAGAGCGTTGGAAACGATCATAGGCCATTTGATGCCTTTGGCTATGCCCACATTTGTATAAAAAAAATTGCCAATGACTCTCTACACAAAGATGCTTATGATCCGTTTGCAATTGTCCTCTAGACACAAGTTCAGACACCAACGCTATAAATGTAAATGAATCCACATGTAAAATGTCTTTAATGGTTTGAGGGTGTCTATCCAACAAAAAATTTACGTATGCCTAACCAGTTTGTTCGAAGGTTCGTTGCGACATTTTTTTGAACTCATCCTCCAAGCTTAACTCTAAAAACTAGAGGTCCAGGAGATACTTATCGATGTCGCTGGAATAGGTTTCCCAAATGTTTTGGAGTGGAATTGCACTAGATGATCGACATGGGTTTTAGCTGGATGAAAAACGTTGGATACACAGGATATGAAATTCATGTTCACGGTGTCCTTCGAAAAAAATAATTAAAAAATATTTACAATACTTAGAATGTGAAATCCATATACAAACTTCTAACAGATTGCTCTCTCAATATGGACCAAATTCACAATAACAAACTATCAAATTTATAATGAACAAGAAGTTTGATTTGCAAAGTCTAATAATTTAAATAAATAAATAAATAACAGCTATGCCCAGTGATCAATTGTTGAGCCTCTTGAAGAAGCTCTTTTAGCATACAAAACTGAATTGGAAAAAATGTAATAGAGGGATGGTCGAAGTCAATAATAGGAAAACATCTATTTAGGCTGTGTTTGGGACGTAGAGTTTGTCTTCCTAAGCAATTATCCTTTACACGACCCAGTGGCTATGTGCGGTATGTAAATTGCATACACATGGTGTGGAATGCTGCTTGCTGGAATCAGGGCCGGCCCAAGGGTTTGGAGTGCCCTAGGCCAAGTCCAAAAATTGTGTCCTTCAAATACAACACTTAAATAATTTTTTTTAGTAACAATCACTATACGAGAACCAAAACAATATAAAGTTCTACAAACATTACATAATAATGGAAAAATCAAAACACGAAGTCTCTAGATACATATAACACTTGAGTATCACTTGAATATTACACATGTTGCATTTTTAGAAGCAAAAGTATTAGTTACACTTGCATAATCCATAGGAATTGTTTTTTTACCATAGGAATAACATAGGGAAAAAATTGAATAACATAGGAATTGTTTTTTTACCAATACTTTTTTTTTTTTTTTGGTAAAACAAGATTTTTACCAATACTTAAACATCTACTTGCAATATAATTTTAAAAAACGGGGAAAATCAAAAAAGTGTTTTCTCACATTTAGATCAACAGACAACGATGTTTGGCAAACGGAAAGTGGAAATTGTGGTTGTGGAATAAAGTCAAGGCATAAATGATAAAGCTAATGTCTGGGCTCTTTTGATACTGGGCCACAATGGTTCTTGGGCAATTTTTTTAATATTGGGCCACAATGGCTGGGCTATTTTGTAACTTATAACAAATTTTTTTCTTGAGTTGGGTCAAAAAAGAGTTGTAATCAAGCCCAATTGTATAAAATGGTGGAGTGCCCCAAATAGTAGCCATTTTTGAAGTGCCCTAGACCCAGGCCTTGTGGGCCTTGGGCTTGGGCCGGCCTTGGTTGGAATTGTTTTGAAAGCTGTTCTGGTTTACTGTATGCCCAGTTGTGATGGCAAATATGATCCTATTTTAGGTGTTTCCAATTGTTTCCTCCTGACATGTGTTTTGGAGTACTTCTTTTGATTTGCAAAAAGTTTTTCCAATATAAATGTTTTCAATGTGAACCGTTGCGGTTTACTTATAGACTACCTAGAAAATTGGGCATCTAGACACATATAAAAACCCAGAGGTTACAACTATATCCCTTCGCTACTCCGAAAAAAGCAGATAAAAAGGCTATTCCTCCTATGAATGCTGGCAATAGTCCGATTTTGCCCAATTCTATGTGTATATATATACAGTTTGCCTGATAATTGACCTTTGTAATCCATGGAGTTTTCTTTGATATCCATCTTTAAGCTTCATTTAACCTGTATTTGTTTAATCATACAAAAAAAATTGTTTACAAACATCTAGGCAATGGGGCCTCGAGGAAGTGACTGGCCGTGAGGCCTACTGATCTTTCTTTAGGTTTGCATCTAGTTGAAGAATAACTCATCTTCTCTTTCTTGTGTGACCATTGTTTTCCGGCTAAGCAATCGATAGGCTTAGGTTGCAACCCAAACACCCCAAGGTGGAACTTTTCGCTACTATACCATAACTAAAAGCAAGTTAAGAAACCATACTTGACTCAAACAGTAGCAAGAGTCGAACTCGGGACTCCAAACCTTTTCATTTCAAAGTTGGACATGCAAATTCATCACATTAAGTGTTCCACTTGTATATCACTTGTAACTTTGGATAATACTATCTAGCAATTTTTTGTTGTTCGACCCCTGACAAATTCACCTGAAAGGGTTCCTGTTACATGTAAATGCACCTCTCTTGTTTTCAATGCATATATCCACACTCAGTTCTGGGAAAATTGACTATGAATACAACAGATATGATTCCAATGCTACAGGAGTATTACCATCAACACCAAATTGAAATCCTTGTGAGTCAAAGAAACAAAAATAGTGGTGGATTTTGAAAACCTACTCTATTTGGAAGTGATTTTGTGAAGCATCTTATGAATTGCTTTTGTAGAAGGATGAATTGGATCTTACTTGTGTATGCCATAGCGTGATCATGTTGCTAGGGATTTTTTGTCTATATGCATTCTGTAGCGTGATCATGAGTCTTATGAACTATTTATATATATATATATATATATATATATATATATATATATATATATATATATATTTCTTATCCACACCTCCCGGAAATAAGAAAAAAAATGTTTTTTTTTTGTGTTGCAAATTTTTTTTGGAAAATCCGATCCGTCCAATGTGTTCAGAAGGTGTTTTCAAGGGTTCACGCGGAAAATCTTCAAATAAAAAAATACCAGGAAGGACTTGATCCAAGCAGTTTTAGCAAAAACTGTATTTATATATTTTTGTGAAAACTGGTTGGATCAAGTCCTTCTTGGTATTTTTTTTTTTGAAGATTTTCGACGAGGACCCTTGAAAACACCTTCTGAACACATTGGACAGATCAGATCGTAAAAATTTTTTTTGGATAAAAAGTCCGGAAATCAAAAGTCCGGATAAGAAGAGGAACCTATATATATATATATATATATATATATATATATTGAAATTAACTATTGCTAATGGTAAGAATTCCATATTTGTTGCTAGAACTATTATAATTTGCTGCTTGTAGCGTGATCACACATCTTTTGAAATTAAGTGCCGATGGGTGGCTTGTAGGTTATTGGTGATTCCTTTTAAGTATTGCTTCCATTTGTTTAACTGTGACCAATCAGCAGGATAAGTGCAGTTATGGGAACCTAGAGTTCAGCAATCTTAAGAGCCTCAGGTAAGAAAAAAGAGTTGTTTTGCACAGAAACATGGTGTCCATTATTGCCATTTCTGATGCGTATGCTCTTGTTATTATTGTGTCCTCTTGGGTCAAATGCTTAGTGACTAAAGCATGGATTTTCTTTGTTTTTGACCAAGTTTCCCCCGCGTATACTTTTTTTTTCTTAGTTGCATTCGAGGCATCATATAGGTTAATGATGTACTACATTTAACTATCACTGCTGCAATTATGAAGCATAAATGAGTATTTGTGAATTGTTTTTCTTGCTTCTCATGCCAAACTAAAATTCTAGGTATCAGCATGGGAGTTTTGAGCTATGAAACCACCGTTCATTCACACTATTAGAGGATTATAACATTGGCATTCTCCTACATAATTATTTCTTCAATTTGTTTTTTATATGGGAGCACTTTGGAGGCTAAATTTGAAAAGCAGTTAAGGGCCATTGGTATTTTTCTATTTCTCTGTATGATTGATTTTTTATTTCTCTGTATGGTCAAGTAGTTTGGTGTTCATGAAATTGTTGTCCCACCAATCCTGGCTACAAGATTAATGGACTAAGGCTGTTTAGTTATTCAATAGTGTAAAAGACGTATGCTATTATTGCTTCGTAAAGACGAATTGACATATATATTAAAATAGGTAACAATACAAATTGACATTAATTTTAAAATAGGTTACATTGTCAACTACAACCACGAATAAAATTTGAAGTCACAATAAAAACCTAAAGGCACATGAAAAACTTAAAATGACGACAATGAACATTTAAACACTGAAATGTAGAATTGTAATGCCCTACGACTAGCTATATAGTTCCCACAAGTGCTCGACAAGTTCTGATTGGAGTTGAGAGTGAGTTCCCCTATCTCTGATGTGACGATGGCGTTGAAGAAACTCCATAAGCTCGATTGTGTTCTCATGCAACAACTGTGTAATAAAAACTTGATCACTTTGCTCATAATCCAGTGGTAGATTTTCATCTTGTTCATCCTCAACAATTATATTATGAAGTATAATGCAAACATTCATTATATAATTAAGAGTCTGAAAATCCCAAGGTCATGCAGGACCACTCAAAATTGAAAACATGCTTGAAGCACCCTAAAAGAACGCTCTACGTCCTTCCTACACGACTCTTAAGCCGTCACAAAATATTTTTCCTTTCGCGTTTGAGGAACTGGAATTGTTTTCACAAGTACTGTCCATTATGTATATATATACCATCAGCAAGATAAATATCTCATTGTATAATTATTACCATTAACTGTATAATTGACTAAATGAGGGTGCCCTTAAGCGAGTTTGCGGAACACGAAAGACCTTTCTAATACATTGATATCATTTTGAGAACCAGGCAATCCGAAAAATGCATGCCATATCCAAAGATCTTGTGGAGCTATTGCCTCTAAAATAAGGGTTGGTTCATAAGCGTGACCAGTATACATACCTTTTCATGTAGTCGGGCAGTGCTACCATGTCCCCCAACATTCTAGGGAAGCCACGACTTTCACTAATTGCTAATAGCCTAGCAATGTCATTGCCATTTGCTAACCTCAAGTACTCGTCAGAAAAAATCTCAACCACTGCTTTGACAAATTTCCTCAGGCTTTGCATTGTAGTACTTCCTGCAATCTTTAAGTATTCGTCTATAAAATCAGATGTTATTCCATAAGCGAGTATTCTAAATGCGGCAATCATCTGCTGAAGGGAAGACAAACCAAAGGACTCTAGCGTTATTCCTCTTCTGGACAAAATAAGGATCATGAGCTTCCACCTCCGAGTGAAAAAGAAGAAAAAGAGAACGTTTCATTCGAATCTCCTCCGGGACACATTGGGAGGAAATATTGGTTGATTAGCGAATTAGTCGAGAAAGAGCCTTTGTTGTCCTGCCAAATAACCGCGTCGAATAATAGTGCAGCGTTGCTAAGATCGCGTCGAACTCTCAGCTAGCAATCGTTCTGCTTCTATAGCAGCTGTTGCAATAAACTCCAAGTCATCATCAAAATCAGAGTCATTGAGAATCGTATTGTTTAGAGACTCAAGATCCATATTTGAAAATGAAATATTAGGAAAGAAAATGTAGGAGTATATAAAAATTAAAGGCAAATAGTAGTGGATTCAATTTTGGTCCTCTTAACTACATTTCAGCTTTTGCTGCTCCTATTTTCTTGCTGAATTTTGGTTGTTGTATTTTTGGTTTGTTACGAGAATGTGTACTAGAGTAATTTTTATCTAGGGGGCATATATTTTGTGGGGATTTTAATCATCTCTCCCCACTGTGATGCCATTTTGGCCCTAGTCCTCCCCTTTTTTTTGGTATCCTCTCTCTTTATCTATATATTCTTCTTTGCTAAGCCAAAAAAAAAAAAAAAAGGATTCAATTCTATGTTAAGCTTGTAAACATTGAGCCATGAGAGAGAGAGAGAGAGAGAGCATTTTTGTGCAAAAGCCAAGAGAGGATTGGAATTTGATTACTAAGAAGAGATCTAATCACAGATTCTTCTCTTCGCCGGAGAATGCTAGATTCTTTGGTGGCTCTAAGGTGGTTACTTTGTACGTCGGTAACTTACCAAAGGATATGGATGCAGAGGATATGGATGCGGAGTGGCTAGGGCAGATTTGTTCCAAGTATGGTAGAGTATTGGATGCTTTCATTCCGAAGAAGAGAAACAAATACTTTCAATCTAAGTTTGGCTTTATTAGGTTTAATGTTTTACGAGAGGCAGAGGAGGCCATTGCAGATTTGAATGGAATCATCATCAGAGATAAGAAGATGTTAGTCAAGCTGGCATCATTCATGGTGGAGAAGGATCAAGGTGGCCCTTTCATAACCACCATATCACTTCAAATAAGAATATAGTGAATAAGGTTGGGAAGGAATACAAGGTTAATAAGCAAAATGGGGCTAATCTGGGAAAGGTGATCGTGAAATCTTACGCAGATGCGGTGGTGGGCAATAGAAAGTTTGAACCGAAACGGATTTCCGTCAATGCTATTGGCAATGAATGGCTTACTAGAAGTGTTGTGGCTAGATTGAAATCATTATCATCTTTATATTCCATTAGAGATCTCCTTCATTGCAAAGGTATTCCACAGATTGAGTTTGTCACACCCTCATTTTTAACAACCGAAATTTATATAAAATCCACATAGGATAGATCAAGATCATAGTTAAAAAATCAAGTCAATAATACATATCCAAATCAAATTCCACGTCCTCACCAAAGTTACCCCTATCCAATTACATAAGTACCAAAAGAGTTAAAATATTTACGTATTTTAAAGATCACCAAAAGATTGAAGAAACAAATGTTACAAAGTTATTTCCCAAAAAACAAAAATAATACAAGTATGGAAAGGATAAAATTGGCTTCATGATAAAAAAAGGCTTCATGCAATGCATCCACACTCCAAGCATTCAACACATGTTCCTTGAGCGTGTACTTGAAAATTGATAGGTTGAGCTACACTAGCCCAAGAGGAAACCATTCTACAAATGCTAGGTGTATGAAGTATGATATGTGCACATGAATTTGGATACCAAGAATGATTTGAGCAAAGTATGAAAAGGAGGACTAAAGTAAGAGAGTAATGATCACAAAGTACCCATGTGTCCAAAGAAATACCAAAGTGTCCAATAATAACCCAAGTGTCTGTCAATTTTCCTGAAAACCGTTCCAATTCGTGTCGTGTGTTCGATTTCTTCAAAACATCATGTTTTTCATAAACTTTCCATTTTTCACCTCTTCACAAAAAAAAACCTCTTGTTTTTAATAAGGAATGAATCCCTTTGCTGGATTTCATGGGCTTCGTGCACCCCTGTCGGATTTCGTGGGCTCCATACACCCATGGCTAGGGACGCACCGAACGGTGGCCCTAGTATTAGATCACCATCATTTTTCAAAAGTTTGTTAAACCTTTAAGTGTCCAAAACTGCATTTAAGTTTGTTTAATACATTTCATTCATCAAAACATTTTGAAGGATCGTATTTCGTTCCAATCGTTCCAACTTTATCAAAATGTCAAAAAACCAACTCAACGAGGCATGTGTCCCTGACGTTACACCATCACGTATCTAGTGTCTAAGAATATACTCAAATATCACGAAATTTAAGAAAAACAATCAACGGTACGAGATTTTAGTTAGAACAAGGCTCCCAACAAATTTTGGAGTGTAATTAATGAATATGAAAAATACACGGGCAAACCACCGGATCGGGGTCAAAGGAGAGCTAAACGCACAACCCAATCATCAAGGTGTTTGATAAAAAGTATGATTTTAAGTTAACAAGTCATTTGAAGATAATCCAAAAGCTTAAGAGTTAAGGAGAGGCCTAAACAAAAATAAAGATCTGAAGCTGTCTGGTATCAATACCCTAGAATGGGGTATCAATACCAGTCGACTAGAATGAGAACAGAACGCGCTGGTATCGATACGAGATTGCAGGGGTATCGATACCAGCGGCCTTCTCACAACTTTTTCACAGCTTTTCAAGCTTCAATGGGGTTTTCAACCCAAGCAAGAACCACTTGAAATTAATCAAAAAATGGATCAGAACACTACCCAAACACATAGAGGGAGTAGAAGTCAAGATAAACATGATCAAAACCCATTTTCATGGTCATAACAAAGATCAAAACCCTCATCCATGGTGATAAACAAGTTTAGCTAGATATTTGAGAACAATCCAACATCAAATGCAACAAATCAACAACATACAACTAGAGGGAGTAAAAATTTGTTCCCTACCTCAATGATTTAGCTTGAAAAACCTCCAAGAAGTAAAACCATCACTCTAGCTTCAAGATCCAAGAAAAATTCTTCAAACACCGGGGTGAAATAAGCATATCAACGCGTAGAGCACGAGATTTTATGAAGGTTTCGTGAAGGGAGTAAGTTTGGAGCTTGAGATTTGGCTAGGTTTGTGAAGAGAGAAGTTGGAGGAACCATGGAGGAGAGAGAGGGAGGAACGGCTAGAAATTTGGGGGAAGAAGATGACTTTTGTCTCTCTCTTCTCCCACCACACACACATATACATCTCACACAATTACACCCCAAGTCCAAATGTGGCTTATGTAATTCAAATACACCCAAATCAACTTATACATCACCTATAATCCAACACTTAGTCAATTTTGACATTTAACACAATTCCTCACATTAACCCATTGTTATTTTCAAAAAATTACTCCCTCCGTCCCAATTTCTTGGCACCTTTTGGGGAAGCGGGTTTTTAAGGGGTGTGAAAACTTTGTATGAATTTTTCTATTTTGCCCCTAAATCCAGTCAATATTACTGTGACCAAATTTGTGAGGCTTATTTATTATGTGAAAGTCAAAACATATTCAATATGGATCTTGTTTGATAGATATCAATTAGTTTTATTATACAAAATTCTCAAAATCATAAAAACCGTTAAAAAATAAAAGATAATAGGTTAGCCAATTAAGATGGGAAAAGTACTTTTTAAGGGTAAAATTGGAAAGTGACCCAATTTTGATGGATGTTTTTAGAAGTGGAACAAATATTTTGGGACATCCCAAAATGGAAAGAAGGACCAAGAAATTGGGACGGAGGGAGTATATTTTTTTAAAAAAATACAGGTCTTTACAGAGTTCAAGAATATGGGTGGATTGTGGATTGTTTTAACCTTCCCGATGATTGAACTGATGCAATATGTATTTAATGGGGATTATGAATTGGTTCATGAAGGTTAAAAAAATGGAGCCCAGATATAGAAGATGTGCGGAGAAGAAACATTTGGATATCTTGCTACGGGGTACCCCTTCATGGATGGAGTGCTAAGACATTTCGGAAAATTGCGCAGTTATGGGGGGAGGTCATAACAATGGATGAATCTTCAATTAAAGGATTATCTTTTGCGCCCGGGAAAATTATGATCACTACGAATAAATGGGAGAGAATTAACGAGAGTATTGAGATTGAAGTTAATGGAAAATCCTTTGAAGTGAGGGTGGTGGAAGAACAAGTTGTGATTCATGGTCACTATTCCATTTGCAGTTTCAGCTCGTCCGAGTCTAACAGAGTTGACTCATCTAACTTAAAAGAGGAATCAGTGGATGAGTTGAGGTATGTGCACGAGGTGGTGCATGAGGGCTGGACAGATAAGAAGCTAGCCACATTGGATAATTCTATTGGGATCTTATGCGTTAAGGATTCAATTTTGGAGGCTTCGGGGAAGGAGTTGACGGCTGAAAAATCTGCAGGCATGAAGGATGTGGGTGTTCCAAAACAGGTTCATAGTTCCAAGACCAAGAGTATAGAGGAGGGGGAGATTAATGAAGGCATGAATGAGGCTGTGGGCAATGGGCTTATTAATGGTGTTGGGGACATTGGTGTGGAATGGATGGGTCTCATGTGTTAAGGATTCAATTGCCTATTTACAAGGAGCCTAGGAACATTACAAAAGAGCTTGGGCCCATTGCGGACTCCGAGCTTTCTAATTCTTTCGAAGTAGAGGATACCGTTTTAGCCATTACTAACAAGGATGAGGAGGTAGTGAATTTTGATCACGGCTTTTGGAATCTTTCCGAAGTGGGATTCTTTAATTAAAAAGATGTCTAAGGTATCCAGTTAGTTGTGGATCTCAATCCGGCTAATGCGGTGGAAGATATTGGGAAAGGAAAATTGAAACAGAAAAGGATTGAAAAAATGTTGGGATTTCCCAAAGCTAATAAGAAGGGTCGTCGAAAACAGAAAAAATGCGTTGTGTTCAGATTTGCTATACCTGCTGCTGCATTATTTGTTTCTTTTGATAGCATTAACAAGATTCATCTTAATACGGATCAGACTTCTCAGTCAATAAGCAAGATCTTGAGTGAAGATTATTCAGGGGATGATGAAGAGATCTTAAGTATTTTTTCTGTTGCAAGCTGAGATTGTTGTCGGTGGTGTCTGTTTGAGGCGTTTCAATTGGTTTTTTTGAGGCATTGGTTTTAATGTATTTTTTCGGGAGTGATTTCTTGTTGAGGGGTTTGGGTTGGCTTCTTACCAACTTTAGGTTATATTTTCTCTTTGATTCCTAGATGCGTGTGTCTTTTGTTGTGAGGAGAGTTTTCTTTGTGGATCTTCCCTTCTTTCATCTTAAGGCCTTTTCTTGGATCCTTTTAATCTTTGTAATTCGTTTTCAAAGGTTAATAAAAATTTTGATGTTAAAAATAAAATAAAATTAAAAGGCAAATGATAATGCCACGATTGAATTTTCTCCTACCACGACAATTGATACAAACTGACAATATTATCCTCCTTCCAAACCGACACACTTTCCTCTCGTAATCTCATTAGCATCTCATTTCCCTTTCTACAATTTTCCAGTCTCACTTCGCACTTCGTTCTTGTGCTTAAACCCATTCCCCTCTCACTATTTTCTATAAACAGCATGCCCCATTCACAAAATAAATACATAAACTGCATACGAATACAATTCATCCCCTCCATCTCCGTCCCTCCGACTTCCTCTGTAAAAAATAAATCACTTCATCTTTTTTCCAGTAGAAGTTAAATCCACCACTATACCGTTCTTTTATCTCAAAAACTTATTGATTTGATTGCCCTCTGAAACAACAAAGAACAATTACAAGTGAGTTCCGCACAGGCCAAGCCAAAAACAAAAAAAACAAATGAGTTCCGCACATAGAATCATTTTTGTTCTTGGGATTCAAGTTGTCGCGGTCATTCGGAGTTCCAAAAACAAAAAGAAATCATAGAGATCCACTGATGGTTGCTAATTTTTTTACAATTTCAGTTATGGCCATCTACCGTGCGTCTTGTAGTCGCCAACTGAATGGGACGAATGCAGTGTTTGAAGTTAGAAGAATGGAGAGAGAGGAAAAGGGAGTTGTCATGCAAGGGGAAAGATGTCAATAGCAATAAATTGCCGTGGCTCTGGCAAAAGTACTTGTGGCGTTAGAGCCATGCACCTAAATGACAAACTTTCTAGTTTATAGTAGTTAAGAGAATATGACCGTTAGAATATAGCCGTTGAGAATATAGCGGTTGGGAATATAGCCATTGGGAAAGTATTAAAAAAAAAATTCATTGAAATAGGAGTAGTAAAATTAAAAAAAATCTAGAAAGATATTTGAATAGAAAAGTAGAAATAGAAAGAAAAAAAGAATAATTTAATATAGTAAAATTAGAATATAGAAGTTGATTTTGTGAACTTTTGCAAAATTGACTTGCTAAATTATAAAAAAATGTTTTTGAAGTTAAATTTGGTGTTCCTGATAAAGATGCTCTAATGGCTCTTTAGTTTTGAATTGAGACAAAATTTAGGATAACAAAAAGTCATATTTAGTACCAAAGATTGGGAACGGAGGGAGTACAAAGTTGACACTTGACATCTCACAATTTCAATTAAAAAATAATTGCATTTCTAATTAGTACGTATTTTATTTTTTTGAAGATAGCAACCTTTATTGGCTATATTGCTACATAGTACTCCTATTTATTTACTTAATTAAATGTTTTTTTTTAATCTTTATATGTTCAAAATAAACGAATATTATTGATAAGTACAGTACATTGTAAAAACCTATTAAATTGTATATAATGTATGTATACGATCAATATATCTATGTATTAGATGAAAGCGATTCATCCGAAACGGTACCCAAATTTTTTTTAAAAGGTACTCCCTCCGTTACAAATAAGTATCCATTACGAAAAGTGGTGTCATTTTTCAAATAAAAAATTATATGCTTCCGTGTATCGTGTTTCGTATTTTTTCGCATCAAATATTAAATTTTTGAGAAATTTAATTAGGCATCCTCTTTTAATATTATCCTTAGGATGCCGCCCCATGACATTTGAATCTTTATGATTCCATCCTGAAATTTGAATTTGGACCATTGTGCCCCTATTATGTATTTTACTAGTATATTATGTAATAGCAATTTATATTTTTGGAAATATGCACGTCCTATTGTGGTATTTCCACGTAATATTGTATTAATTACATTTCCGTAATAAGTTTGTTATTTCCACAATTCCATGTACAAGGTTATTCCTAAATGGAGGCATTTCATGTACAAGTTTTTTCATAGAACATTTAGTAATAAGTTTTATCAAATAATATTTCCCATAATTGTTTTAGTTTATTCCTAAATGGGGGCATTTATCACATCCCTAAATGGGCGGATTTATCCCATAACTGTTTCAATCTAATTCAATTTCTCTCTCTCTCTCTCTCTCTCTCTCTCTCTCTCTCTCTCTCTCTCAAGCAAAAAAAAATGTAGAAGTTTTCACGTTTTCGGTTTTGTGGATGACAATGGGAAGGGAATATACCTACAAGGCCACAAAGATGGTGATCTAGATCTACATGAAGATGGAAATTTGTGAATGAATAGTTGCATGCCTCCTTGGTTGCCTATGACCTCATATTGGTATTCAATTTGAAGAACAGTAATGATGATGTGGATGAGACCTCAATTTGGTATGTGTTGTCCATTGGGTTGGTGATAGGGACCAAAGCAAGTATGTTTTGAACCAAAGGTTTGTGAGTTTTGATGTTTTCGTGAGATTTGTCGTGGATTTGTATAGGGAGTATTTTTTTCCGGGACAAAAAGATTTGTGGTTTTCATGATTCAATCACATATTCGGTACAGAAAAAATGATTCTTCAATAAGCCATGTTCCCAATTTTATTTATTTTTAACATGGTTCATTGATTCACCATATTGGTGGATTAGATATTAGGGGTGTACACTGTCCGGATCGGATTGGATTGGTATGAATCCAATCCTAATCTGCGAGTCACGATTTTTAGAAAATCCAATCCGTGTCTGGACCAAAAGTCTCACGGTCTGGTTCCAATCCGATCTGCGAGTCACGGATCGGTTCCGATTTTATCCACGGATTACGTGTCATACATAAATAAGTAACAAACAATTTGATTAAAATAAAATCCTAAAAAAACTAAAGTAGAAAATGATGGGCGCGTGAGAAGCTTGCGCATAAGTGCCCAAGTAGGGGGTTTTGGCTTAGTTTACATGCGGTATAAGCTTTATTTTCCAATTAATACGTGCATGTGGTGTTTTTGTGTTGCAAGTGTGATTTGCAGGTAATTGAGGGGCGCAAGTGCGATTTTAAATATTCTGGAGGGCCATGCACGTCGATCAGAAGTTGAAGGCAAGTGTGTTGTGCATGGGGTGGTCGAAACACGTCGGGAGCGCTACCCCAATACCCTGGAGCGCTCAAGATGGCTTAAAAAGGGTCTCAAACTGGACAGAATGTTCTTGAGCGCTACCCCAGAATAGGTGTAGCGCTACAAGCGCATTAGAAGAGAAGGTCAACGGTCAACAGAGCAGTCAACGGTCAATGTACACGCTAAGCGAAGCGGTAGCGCTACCTGTTTTTTGGTGTTGCGCTACCGAAGCGTTATGGATGGATGCTAAACGGTGCCGTTTTGGTCAGAACCATGGTGGAAGGCGAATTTGTAGCGCTACCAAGAAAATAGAAGGCGTATTCACCGAAGCGGTTAGAAGGCGGTTCTAGCGTTGCCGTTTTGGCCGTCTTGTGAGGGGGTGTTTGAATTTCGTTTAATTCTCGTAGGTTTATGAGGGTTTAATATAAATACTCTTGCTTTAAGTTGTTTTAGGGTTCCACGAATTTTTACCTAGTTTTAGTTTACGAGTTTTTCGGCTATAGATCTGACTGCGTGGTTCGTTGCAACTGTTTTCAAATTCAATTTCCGAAGTTGAAGTTGGAGGATTCGTTTTGCAAATTCAATATTCAGATTAATCTTCGTTTTGCAAGTCCGGTATTAATTTTCTTTGTTTCTATTCATTGATAATTAAAAGCATGAGTAGTTCTTGTTTCAATTCATCTTCTGCCAATTGTTTCAATATGTGTGAGTAGTCATATAGGGTGCACTCGCGGGACGAAGGCGTCCCGTGATTGATTTAACCATTAACTTAGCCTCGGTTTGAACCTCTCATTTTTCCAGCAATTTTGGGGTGCAAAAAGATCACGTTTTCGATAAACGAAACCCTACCGGGTGGGCTTTTGTTGGGAACCCCACTTTTTCTTATTCCAAAGTCAGTGAATTGAGTTGTTGTGTGCCAAGCACAAGTTGGTTAAATCAGTCGCGGACGCTGGGTTCCCACGACTGTACTCGCTTTTAATTTATTATTTTTTTTTCCCATCAAATCGTTAATTAGTTGAATCAAGCCAAAAGTTACGGGTGGTTACCGATAGCCAAGTAAAAACTAGAATTCGCATTCTTGAGTCCAAACATAGTCCGTCCGTCTTAGTGATTCGACTCCGGTACTTCCGAATTTTTACTATGCTATAGTCGATCGTGAGTCTTACGCTTGGGACATTTTAGAGTCTTAATTTTAATACACCCGGTTGGTCAAGCATTTTTGGCTGCCGGGACGCACGGAACGGCGGCGGCTTAAGTGTTTTAAGAGTGTGAGTCTTTAGTTTGTTTTTAGTGAGTCACCATAGGTGGTAAGAAAAAGGATTTCCCACTCCGGGATCCTCTTTATTACCGTGATCCGACCCATCGTTTAGTTAGAATAGAGTCAGGGTCGAATCAACCTGTGGCGTCTGGTTCATCATCTTCTGGTTTAGAGTCAGGTCGTATTCCGGTTAGCGGAATTTTCATAGATTTACCATTCGAGTCTAGTAGAGTAGATAACCCACTTTTCCAGTCTAATTCAGAGTCAAGTTCAGAGTCAGATTCAGTTTCTTTTGAGATGGCGAGACCATGGGTAGCTAACGACCTTTGAGGCAAAGACATGCATCCTCGAGAGGACCACTCCTCCGGGCCAATTGTGTTTCCTCGAGAAAACCGTTGGCGAGGAAATGCTTTCTTTGTCCAAATTTGGTGTCCTGAACAATCTGCCCCATTTTCATGGGCGAGAGTGTGATGACCCGCACGAGCATGTGCGGACTTTCGAGTCGTTGGTGCATAATCTTGCCACCAGCACCCAGTATGAGAACGCGTGCCTCAAGCTGTTTGAGGCAACGCTGAAGGATGGCGCGCTCACCTGGTTTAGACTTCAAAAGTCTCAATCTTTCACTACATGGGCCCAGGTGCGTGACGCCTTCTACAGGAAATACTTCTCTGATGCTAAGGCTAAGAAGTATAGGCGAATGATTCAGGGGTTTAGACAGGAGAAGGGGGAGTCTTTCTTAAAGGCATGGGAGAGGTTCAAGGAGCTGCTCCTCAGGTTGCCTGATCATGGGTTCGAGAAGATCCAGCTCGTAGAGTTTTTCCATATAGGTCTCAACCCGGTCTGATCCAAAGACATAGAGAGTACTCCTGCAAAGGAGATGATTTCATGTCTAAGACAGCCGAGGAGGCTTGGGATTTCTTGGATGACCTGGCAGATAAGCAGAGGGCTTTAGAGCCCTCAGATTTTGAACGGTCCACGCCATTTGGGACCACCTCGGTCCCAGTGGCTCTTCGGGACCAGATGCTGTACACTCAGCTAGAGAAGATTACCCGAAAGTTAGAGGACTTAGAGGTGAAACAATCTAAACCTGTCAAGGAGGTCAGTGTCGTAGAGATGTGCGAGATGTGTGATTGTAGGGGTCACTCCATTAGTGTCTGTCCAGAATTCTTAAATTACAAACAAGCAAAACAATCGGTCGGCGATCTAGTCGGATGAGTCGGGAGGATGTGAATGCGGTCGTGGTCTATGACCCGATTTCCCAATGATACAATCCGGGGGAGAGATAACCCCGTTTGGGTGGAGAGATAACAATTGCCGTGGAGGCCCGGGCAACACCACGCACCTCTCCCACCACAAAGAATACCACAGCGAGAATGGTCATTAGGCAGGCTGAGGGTCATTCCATATCTCAAGACCGACCATTGAAGCGGCTGGGGGTCGGGTCCACCCACTCGTGGTCCACCCCCAGGGTACTCGCAAATGACTGCCAGAGAGCACAAGTTAGAAGAAAATATCACTTCTGGATCAGATCCACGGATGTCATTCCAGACCAAGACCGATCAGCGGATAGGGGACATTCAGACCCAAATGTCACAACTCACTGCTATCTTGACACAGATGAATCAGGAAAAGGGGCGTTTTCCATCTCAGCCCCATGTTAATCCTGCAGGGACCCACATGATAGAGGGGGGTAGTAGTCAGAACCCTAACCTTTGGGGAGGCTAATGGCCGTGACCACTCTTGGTGGGGAAAATTATTGATAAGTCTATTCCCCCTAAGAGTCAGCCTGCTCCACCCAAGGAACCAGAGGTTGCCCCTGTAGTTGTTCCAGACTTAGGAGAGGAGTCTGAGGAGGAGGATGAAGTAGAGAAGGAGGAGTCACCTGAGGTAGTGGTGCCTGCACCTGCAGCCCCTACGACTCCGGCAGTACCGGCCGCCCCATTTCCACAAAGATTGGTGGCTAAGCCGAAGGTCAATGCGAACTCCCAAATTATTGAGCTGTTTAAGAAGATTCAGTTCCCAATTTCATTGATGGAGGCCATTGACACTATTCCTCGGTTTGCTAAAATCCTCAAGGACTTGTGCACACCCAAGAGGAAGGGCAAGAACCAGGACAAAGTGTTCCTTGCGGAGCAAGCGAGCTCCATCTTTTAGACGGATCTTCCTGTGAAGAGGAAGGATCCAGGTTGTCCCACCATCTCGGTAACCATAGGAGGCCAGCAGTTCGACAAGGCATTACTTGATTTGGGGGCAAGTGTAAACTTGCTCCCATATTCGGTTTACTTGAAACTGGACCTCGGTGATCTTCAGGACACACCCATCACGCTACAGTTGGCTGATCGGAGTGTGAGAGTTCCTAAGGGGGTGGTGGAGGATGTGTTAGTGAAAGTAGGGGATTTCGTGTTCCCAGCAGATTTTATCGTGCTAGACACGTGTCCCGGTCCAGAAATTTTTGAGAGAACCCCAATCATCTTAGGCCGGCCATTCTTAGCTACTTCTAAGGCCATGTTCGATTGCTCAACTGCCCAGGTCCAGTTATCTGCAGGAAAGTCTAAGATGGAGGTAAACATGTACTCCATAGAGAGCCTAGAGGAGGATGATGGGGAGTACTATGATGTGAGTCTGATCGACACGCTGGTTCAAGAGCATGTCGAGAGTGTGTTGTTGAGTGACCCACTGGGGAAATGCCTGACAGCCGAGGAGAAGGCCTTCATGGATTCTCCAGAGATGGGAGGTCTGTTTGATATGTTAAATGTTGAGGATTTGTGTGCTGCAAACCCTTGGGTTCCAACTGTGGAGCCCCTGGAGGCGACCTTACCCAAGGTCCTTCCTTCATCGGTCCAGCCACCAAAGCCAGATCTTAAGCCATTACCTGCGCATTTGAAGTATGCATTCTTGAAAGGTGATGAGACTTTTCCTGTTGTGATCTCCTCCTCCTTGGGGGCTGATCAAGAGGCCCAGTTGCTAGATTGTTTGAGAGAACATGTAGGGGCCATTGGCTGGACCATAGCTGACATTAAGGGGATTAGTCCCACAGTATGCACACACCGCATATACCTTGAGGATAATGTGACCCCTTCTAGGCAACCTCAGCGCCGTTTGAACCCGCACATGAAAGAAGTTGTGAGGGCTGAGGTTTTGAAATTATTAGATGCAGGCATCATTTACCCTATTGCTGATAGCAAATGGGTAAGCCCTGTTCAGGTTGTGCCTAAGAAGGCGGGAGTCACTGTAGTTCAGAATGAGGCAGGAGAGGATGTTGCCACCCGAGTCGCTAGTGGGTGGAGAGTTTGTATTGACTATCGGAAGCTCAATCGCGAGCACAGGAAGGATCACTTTCCTTTGCCTTTCATTGACCAGATACTAGAAAGAGTAGCTGGTAAGGCTTTTTATTGCTTCCTGGATGGATACTCGGGCTACAATCAGATTGAGATAGCCCTGGAGGACCAGGAAAAGACCACGTTCACTTGCCCATATGGTACATTTGCCTACCATCGCATGCCTTTTGGCTTGTGCAATGCCCCTGGCACCTTTTCTAGGTGCATGATGGGAATTTTTAGCGACATGGTAGAGAGAATTGTGGAGGTGTTCATGGATGACTTTTCGGTGTTTGGAGATTCATTTGAGGGTTGCTTAGACAACCTGAAACATGTTTTAAAGAGGTGTGAGGAGAAGAGTTTAATTTTGAATTGGGAGAAATGTCACTTCATGGTTACTGAAGGTATAGTCCTGGGACACATTGTCTCAGAGAGAGGCATTGAAGTAGACAAGGCAAAAGTGGACCTGATTGCCAGTTTGCCATCTCCCAAGAGTGTGAAGGATGTCCGGTCATTCCTGGGACACGCCGGTTTTTACCGGCGATTCATCAAGGATTTCAGTGCCATCTCGAGGCCATTATGTTTGTTGTTAGCTAAGGATGCGCCTTTCGAGTGGACTGAGGCCTGTGAGGAGGCTTTTGAAGTTGGGCCGAGTCTCACAACTCGCCCGATTATTCGAGCCCACGACTAGGACCTCCGTTTGAGTTGATGTCGCGATGCCTCGATTATGCGGTTGGGGCGGTGTTGGGGCGAGGCGAGATAAGACCCCCTGCGTGATATATTATGCGAGCAAGGCGGCTCCAATGAGGCCTGGTGAACTACACCACTGGCGAGAAGGAGTTGTTGGCTGTGGTTTTTGCTCTAGACAAATTCCGGTCCTACTTGGTAGGGACGCAGATCACGGTTTTTACCGATCATGTAGCCCTAAAGTATTTGATGTCCAAGCAGGATGCGAAGGCTCGCTTGATTAGGTGGATTCTGCTTTTGCAAGAATTCCACCTGATAATTAAGGATAAGAAGGGGGTAGAGAACGTAGTGGCTGACCACCTGTCTCGTCTGGAATTCGAGGACCCCTCCTCGGATGTTCCCATCAGAGATTCTTTCCCAGATGAGCAGCTGTTTGCTGCTAGTGAGTGCCCATGGTATGCTGACATTGTCAATTACCTGGTTACTGGGCAGATTCCTCCCCATTGGAACACCCAAGAGAAGCAGAGGTTTCTTAGGAATATCCAGCAGTACATTTTTGACGATCCATACTTGTTCAAGTACTGCGCGGACCAGATTGTACGTAGGTGTGTCCCTGAGTCTGATCAGCAGGGAGTTATTGAGTTTTGTCACAGTGAGGCCTGCGGTGGTCACTTCTCTGCGAGAAAGACCAACGCCAAGATCTTGCAGTGCGGATTTTGGTGGCCTGATATGTTTAAGAGGGTGCATGCATTTTGTAAGGCATGTGACCGTTGCCAAAAGCTTGGCAAGTTGACTGCGCGACATGAGATGACCCAGCAGCCTATCTTCACACTTGAGGTATTTGACTGTTGGGGTATTGATTTTATGGGTCCGTTTCCCAAGTCCAAGGGGTTTGAGTATATTTTGTTGGCCGTGGACTATGTTTCTAAGTGGGTGGAGGCGATTCCCACCAAGTCTATGGAGTCCAAGGTTGTCCTAGAGTTTCTTAGGGAGAATATTCTCTCGAGATTTGGCGTGCCACACGCCATTATCTCTGATCAGGGCAAACAGTTCACGGGTAAGTTGTTTGAGAAGTTAATGGGGGAGTATAAGGTTACACATAAGGTTTCCACTTCTTATCACCCCCAGACTAATGGGCAGGCTGAGTTGGCCAATAGGGAAATTAAGAGGATCCTAGAGAAGACAGTCGGAGTGACTAGGAAAGATTGGTCAACGAGGTTGACCAATGCGTTGTGGGCCTACCGGACCGCGTACAAGACCGTGTTGGGTGCTTCACCCTACCGGCTCGTTTATGGTAAGGCCTGCCACCTGCCAGTTGAGTTAGAGAAGAAGGCCTTTTGGGCCATTAAGAAAGTAAACGAGAGTCTAGAGAAGGCCGGTGAGCATAGAAAGTTACAGTTGTGTGAGCTCGAGGAGCTTAGGAATGATGCTTATAAGAACTCTTTGATTTACAAGGCTAAGGTTAAGGCGTACCATGATAGGAACATTCAGCGCAAAACCTTTAGGGTGGGTCAGAAAGTGTTGCTATATAATTCGCGTCTCCATCTTTTTCCTAGTAAGTTGAGGTCACGTTGGGAGGGTCCCTACATAGTGATTCATGTGTATCCTAATGGTTCAGTAGATGTCCGAGATCCTAGGGATGGTCGTGAGTTTAAAGTGAATGGGCAGCGTCTGAAACCATTTTTGGAGTTTGTTGAGGTAGGAGAGCCCGATGAGGAGTTGGTCGATCCTGTTTATTCGGACGATCCGGTTACTTAGGCTTTTTCAGCCAGATTCCACGGGTAGCTTACGCGTACCATGCTCTTAATTGAGTGTGGACCCGGCCCCTAGCGATAGGGATACCCATCATTGACTTGGGTTCTCATAGCTTTGCACGCCGCTGTTTAAATAAGGATCGTGTACCCAGCTCCGGTTAGTAAGGGCAAATTTTGAGTTACTTTAGTTTTACTTCATTTTTTCGTAATTTATGTTTATTCTTGTTTGTTTCTGTTAAATAAAGAAAGAAAAAAAAACATTTTGGTCTAGTATAGCCACCTAATTCTAGCCTTGAATTTGTGTATCTGGGTTTCTAACAATCTTATTGCTTTGTCTCGGATAGTCATAAAAGACGATTGGCTCTGATCTCTTTAAGGAGAAACCTTGAGTGATTTACCCTGTTGAGTCATGACTTACCCGGGATTGTTATGATGACCTTCTCTACACAAATTTAAGTGAGACATTAGGGAGAAAAGTAGTACTCGTACCTTTCACGTGACGAAGGTGGTGGTGTTTGTTATTACTTTTTGATTTGTTTGTGTGGTGTTCTTTTATATTTCTTATTCTTTGTTGTGGCCCGGCTTCCACTTGGCGGTGATCTTGATGTCATTTCTTTGCCTAGTAGGTAGTTGTTTCTTAAGTCTTTTTTGCGGGGCCCGAGCATGCTACCACACCAAACCTTGGTAGTTTGGGCCTCCGTCGGAGTGAGTCGCGGCATTCGGGGGCCTGGCGGGGGTGCCCACGAAATGTGGCGGTTGTTAGTCCTATAAAGCGGTGGCGGCCTGTGTGACTAGTTTGTGGACCTCTATGGGTCCGAAGGAGCAGATCCCAGGCGGTACCAATGGAGCGGCGGCGATGACGCAACATTCCCCATACATCGGCCGGGGTCATGATGGTTGGCTGCCATCCGTCGGTCCATTTCTTTCCCTTCCCTTTAATTTCTCTGTTGATGTTTTGTCTTCATGCTCTGAGGGCAGAGCAAATTTCAAGTTGGGGGAAGGGGTGTACTTTGTACACGTTTTGATTTGTTTGAGCGTTGCTAGTAGTTTAGGGGTCGTTTTCAAATTTCTAATTTTTGGTTAATTTTTGAGTCTGGGGATACGTTCGTTATGCTTGTTTGTATGAGTTAGATGAGCATGCCAGATTTCTGTCTCGTTAATTGCCTGTTCAACTTATTCACATGCATATATCCGACATCCATGTTTGAATACTTTTCACGCCATAGGCAAGTCTGAGTAGGTGTTTTCACGTTGTGCACAGTAATTCCTTAAGGCATCCCATGTTCCATTGTTCTTCACTTTCCGCACTCGCATAAAATAGTAGGCGTTTGTACCACATATCATGATCGAATGTTTCATATGCATGTGAGAGGGACGATGACGTGTTTAGGGGATGAAACAAGGCCGTTTTTGCATGATTAGACCACTAAATATATTCCCTCGATCCCTTGTTAACCAGTTCGTGTCAGTTCCTGCGTCAAACTTAGGAAACCGGTGTTTGGGTGGAGTGTCGTTTTGGTGGTCCAACTCTGTGTTTAATCGTAGAAGACCTCAATCAGGAGTATTGTTGTTTGGGATAACTTAATGTTTGCTTGTGGATGCCATGATCTCGAAAGTAACTTTTAAACATGAACCCCAACCTTGAAAAAAAAAAAACCCAAATCTTTTACCCGCCAAATAAAAAGCCCTTTAAGAGAGAGAAGAAATAGTTATGTCGTTTTGCAAAAAAAAAAAAAAAAAAAAAAAAAAAAGATGGCGTCATCTGTGGCGCTACACCTAAAATGGTGTAATGGGCCGCTCACTTCTGTATGCGGGAAAAAATAAACCCCCTCTCTCTCTCTTTCTCCCCTTTTTTCCCACTTTCTCCATACTTCTTCTTCTTCCCAGACCCTACCTCCATTGTTACCCAAAACCCTAGCCTTTAAGCTTCCATATCTCCCTAAAAACTTCACCAATCTTCACCAAAATTTACAAAAACACTCCTCTCATTCTCCTCTATCTTTCTATCCAAACCAAATTCCTTCTAACCCACTAAAATCTCCAGATCAGAAAACCCAAACTTTTTCACCCTAAACCCTTGAGTTATGGCATCCAAAAGGCACATTGGGAAGGGAAAGTACGTAGCGGGGGGGCCTCTAGTGGTGTGGAGGAAGTTTATCCGCCGGGCCAAACGTCGGGATCGGGACCAAATTGAGAGAGATAACCAAGCCAAGTGGGAGGCTTGATCAAAGCAGAGAGAGGGGTGAAGAATGAACGGCATATCATAGAGGATGGGTTGGGGCCCAACGATTTTTAGCCGTTTCGGGCCATCGGGATCAAGGTATGGGTTTTGGTTTGAACCTAATCCGGTTATAATCTTGCATTAGTTGAAGAATTTTATAAGAATATGGTTACCCGAAATTTTGGTACTTTTTATGGACCCCGCAGTTCGGATTATGTCTAAAATTGGTAATATCCCCGCGGGTTGTTGATGCTAGTGAGATAGCCCTTGCATGGGGCTATGTGAGGCCCTCTGGCGCCCACGACTTACCCTAAGCGGAGTAAAACTTTCAATGATGATGAGGTGAACCGCCACTTGTGCGGTGGACCGTAGGAATGCCGGGATTCCTCATTGGCGGTGAGGCTTTACGCAGGATTATCGTTTCATGAATCAGGTGGTTTGTTATAACTTGTATCCGAGGGGTAAGGAGGGTGCACCCCAGAAGTATGTGGGGAATTTGATGTTTGCATTCATGTCTGCTGATATTGTATGTGATTGGGCCCTATTTGCTTTTGGGCAGATTTGTGACTTTAGGGATGCCCCCACCTCACTGAGAATGCCATTCCCATGTTTGATAAGTAAGATTTTAAGAAGTAGGGTGGCTTTGGCTCGAAAATACCTGAGCAATGACCCGTTGAATCCTAAGGATATGGATTCCTCCATTCTCACTTTCGTAGTAGGGCCGCGAGGTTAGGAGCCCAGGGGTCGATGCTCACTCCGCCACCGCTTTAAGCGCCAAAGACTTTAAGACTTGGCTCGAGAAGATATTTGGGTGTTTGGCGGGTGTGGCAAAGAGCCACAGGAAGTTGAAAAGGGGACAAGAGCAGATAATTCGGAACCAGACAGATTTAGCAGATAGGCAGCGCCACTTGGAGGCACGACTTTCGGGGCAGAATCCGGGACCTTTCCAGCCTAGGCAATGGCCGGATTTGGAGGTGAGTGATGACTTTGCGGATCCGCCGTTGGAGGATGAGCAGTCTGATGCTGAGTTTGGAGGAGGAGATGATTAAGCACGGAGTTGGACGCAGGTTGGACGTGGTTTAGTCGGTGGTGTTGCATTTATGTTTTATTATTTCTTATGTTTGAGTTGTTGGGAACTATTTTGTTTTGTTATTTTGTTTATGTTGGCGTTATGACCATATGTGGTCGGTGGTTGTGTCAAACATTGGTTGTTTTATTTTGGTTCTGTAGGATGATTAACTTTGGTTATTTTCTATGTGATTTGTGGTTGTGTTTGTGTTGATCTGAGTGGGTGACGGCCAGTCTGGGTAGATTGACCATGAGCTTTTATATAGGCCGTCGCTCTTTGCATGTTTTTCCCTTTTTCGTTGATTAACCGCGGTCATTACAAGCCTGATAAAGCCCTTAGTTGACCCGATGCACGTTATTTGACCCTTTCGCATGCATGTATGATGTTCGTATTGTGAATGTGTGGTATCTGATTTCGTGAGTTTTCATTGAATATCTTGGCGTTGTTTTGACTGGCACGTGGTGGTTTGTTCAATCCACGTTGATCGCCAGGCGCCCCACATGGGATGTAGAATGTTTCAGTGAGTATGAGTGATATTGTGCCACGTGAGAGCACTTTATCTTAGATCTTGCTGAGGATTGAAATTAATCGACTTTTTGTTGGAGCATGCATGTGACTGGGTTGTGGGTAATTAGGAGACTATATTTTAATTGTTCACATTAACACCATACAGGTTGCATAACCCTCGTGATCCCTCAGGAGTCGCCAGAGTTATTTCGTTGTTTTTATTTCGCTCGGCACATAGGACTCAGTAACGCCAAGTTGGGGATGTGGGATGGGCGCTGGAGAGAAGCTTACGATAAGTGCCAAAGTAGGGGTTTTATTTAGCTTAGCATGCGTATAAGCTTTTATTTTCCCATTAATACGCATGCGGTGCTTTTTGTGTTGCAAGTGATTTGGTGTAATTGAGGGGCGCAAAGTGCCATTTTAAATATTCTCGAGGGCCATGCACGCCGCATCGTAAGTTGAAGGCAAGTGTGTCAGGTATGGGGTGGTCGAAACACGCCGAGCGCCACCCCAATACCTCGAGCGCCAAGATGGCTTAAAAGGGTCTCAACCGATAAGACGTTTCTGAGCGCTTACCCCGAGACAGGGTAGCGCCAAGTCAGCATTAGAAGAGAAGGTCAACGGCCAACAACAGAAAGGGCCAACGGTCAATGTACACGCTTTGCCGTAAGCCGTAGCGCACCGCTTTTGCGTTGCGCATGCGCCACCGGCGTTATGGATGGATGCTAAACGGTGCCGTTTTGGTCAGAACCATGGTGGAAGGCGAATTTGTAGCGCTACCAAGAAATGATCAGCTACCGGCCGGTTAAGAAGCGTTAGTTTCTAAACGCGTTGCCGTTTTGGCCGCGTCTTGTGGGGTGTTTCCGAATTTCGTTTAATTCTCGTAGGTTTATGAGGGTTTAATATAAATACTCTTGCTTTAAGTTGTTTTAGGGTTCCACGAATTTTTACCTAGTTTTAGTTTACGAAGTTTTTGGCTATAGATCATTTGCGTGGTTCGATTTCAATTGTTTTTCAAATTCAATTTCGGTTGAAGTTGGAGGATTCGTTTTGCAAATTCAATATTGATTAATCTTAGTTTTTGCAAGTCCGGTATTAATTTTCTTTGTTTCTATTCATTGATAATTAAAAGCATGAGTAGTTCTTGTTTCAATTCATCTTCTGCCAATTGTTTCAATATGTGTGAGTAGTCATATAGGGTGCACTCGCGGGACGAAGGCGTCCCGTGATTGATTTAACCATTAACTTAGCCTCGGTTTGAACCTCTCATTTTTCCAGCAATTTTGGGGTGCAAAAAGATCACGTTTTCGATAAACGAAACCCTACCGGGTGGGCTTTTGTTGGGAACCCCACTTTTTCTTATTCCAAAGTCAGTGAATTGAGTTGTTGTGTGCCAAGCACAAGTTGGTTAAATCAGTCGCGGACGCTGGGTTCCCACGACTGTACTCGCTTTTAATTTATTATTTTTTTTCCATCAAATCGTTAATTAGTTGAATCAAGCCAAAAGTTACGGGTGGTTACCGATAGCCAAGTAAAAACTAGAATTCGCATTCTTGAGTCCAAACATAGTCCGTCCGTCTTAGTGATTCGACTCCGGTACTTCCGGATTTTTACTATGCTATAGTCGATCGTGAGTCTTACGCTTGGGACATTTTAGAGTCTTAATTTTAATACACCCGGTTGGTCAAGCAGAAAACAAAGAGACCTTAGATGAAGCACATGATAGAGCCACAACTAAGGCCTAAAGAAGCACTAGTAGAAACATATAGCTTAGTTCAGTTACATAGTTGAATAGAAATAAAAGCAGTTTAATACAAAAAGAACAACTACTAAATTCATCAAAGTCCAATACAAATGCAAGGTAGTAGAATACATGAAAGTCCAATACAAATTGACAATGTTTATAAAAGATAATAGTATTACTCTACATCAAATTAACAATGTTTATAAAAGTGATAAAATTATTTACATATGCATACATACACACATGCATATATATATATATATATATATATATATATATATATATATATATATAAATTATATATAATAAAAATCTCACGGTCCGGATCGGTTAATTCACGGTTTCAAAATCAAAATCCGTGTCCGGACCACGAGTCACGATTTATTATTTTTTGAATCTGTGCATGGACCATTAATCCACGATTAAAATCCAAAATGTATGGATCGGTTTAGTTTGGACCGGATTCACGATTCACCGGTTTTTTTGTGCAACCTTATTAGATACAACAAAAATGGGTGGTTGTATGTGTTACAGGAAATTATATTTTTCGCTTACATTTCATCCTCATCAATTTCGATCAATGGTGGCTTTTTTTTTTTTTTTGTTGAGAATTTGGTTATTTCATATAGTAAATATGGTCCATTAATCTACCATATTGGTGGAAAATCAATAAACCATGTTTCCATGTCTTTTAAAAATAAGTTATTGATCAGCGAAAATGGTTCGTTGATCCACCATATTGATAGATTTGATACAATAAAAATGAAAAATCAATAAAAAAAAGTTCATGCAATGATCACGGTTATCGATTCACTACATTCGGGATTCAATCATGGTTAATTTCTTTACCATATTCGATGATTGGTACAGTGAACATGATTTATTATTAATTTATCATGTTTTGTGTATTTGTTGTTATAAGGAGTTTTTGGTTTTTTTTTTTTTTTTTGTCTTTTTTTGCGTTTATTAATTTATTGCATTTTCAATTTTTTTTGGTTGATATTTTAGGGGTGAGATTCTGTGAGCAGATTAAGAGAGAAAATTATAAGTTTAGAAATTCAAGATAGGAGAGAGATAGAGTTTGAGATAAATTAGGAAAGATTAGAAGAGAGAAATTTCAGGAGAGTAGGAGAGAGAATTATTAGGAAAATCAGGAGAGAAATATTAGAAAAATTAGGAGAGAGAAAGGGTATTTTGGGGTTTATTTGAATTTCAGGATATAATCATATAATCATAAGTATTCAAATCTCATAGAATTGAATCATAATGATTTTTTTTGTATAGGATGTCTAATTAACTCCCTAAATTTTTTGTTTGAAATATAGCAAGAGAGAGAGAGTGAGACACTTATCTCGAAACGGTTGGAGGGAGTATATTTCTAATCTTGGATGTCATAGAACTATGAACTTCTTCTTGTATTTTCTTGTTGTATTGGGTCAACCGATACCCATGGACAAGGCCCAGACCAGACCCGAATCCTGGTCCTCAGTTCACCACTCGACAGGCCCGGGCCGAAGCCCAAAAGTCTGCAATTCAAATCACTCTCTCCCAAGTCCCAACCTTATCAAGGGTTTTATCCGTCACTGCAAATTCCAAGGGTTTTACTCACTTGTCACTCCAACACAGAGAAAATGGCGTCTCTCACGGCGATACGACGAGCACCAACGACCTCCATCTTCGTTTCTTCATTCAAGGTTCGTTCTTTCCACTCTCCTCGCTTCACTTTCACTCACCCCAACCAAACCCTAACCCTAAAAAAACCCTTGTCATTTTCTTCTTCTGTTTCTGTTTCTTTCAACCTCCCTTTCAAATCCCTATCCACCTCAGCCGTTCCTAACCAGTTCCAAGGTCCACCACAACCATCGTCCGATAACTATTATCAAAGTCCTAATCAGTGGAATGGGCCAAATCAGAACTATAATGAGTATGGAAACCCTAATCAGGTGAACCATTTGAATCCGAATTACCCACAGCCGCAAATCTCCAATCAGATGAATTATCAGAATCAAAACTATCCCGGTCAGGGGAACCCTAATCTGGGTCAGGGATATCCCCCACGCGGAAGCCCTAATTTTTCCAATCAGGGTTATCCTCAGCGTGAAAACTCGAGTCAAAATGCGAATTATCCGCTTCATCCGTCTCATGGGAACAATAGCCAGTGGGGTTATCAAAATCAGGGATACCCACAACGAGAAAACCCGAACAGAACTCAGGACTACTCACAACGTCGTAACCAGAATCAAGCTTACCCGCAACGTGAAAACGCGAATCAAACTCAGAACTATCCACAGGGCGGTGTGAGCCAGTTTGATCGTCAGAATCAAGCTTACCCACAACGCGAGAACCCTCTTCAGGCTCAGAACTATCCACAGCGTCAGTTCGGTAATCAAATTCAAGCTTACCCACAACACGGAAGCTCTATTCAGCAGGATCAAACTCACTGGGGAAATGTGAATCAGTTGAATAAACAGACCCATAATCCAGGCCAGGTGGTGAACAATCAAGACCCCAGTGGCCCTCCGGCTAATGTTGATTTAATGAGTTTATGCCAAGAGGGCAAGGTGAAAGATGCTATTGAATTGATGGAACAAGGGGTATCTGCCGATGCTCGGTGTTTTGATTTCCTGTTTGGTTTATGTGGATCGTTGAAGGTACTAGACAACGCCAAGAAAGTGCACGATTACTTTCTACGATCAACTTTCAGGGGTGATCTTCAGATGAATAATAAGGTGATTGAAATGTACTCAAGATGTGGAAGTATGACTGATGCGCGGAGAGTATTTGATCATATGCCTGAGAGGAACATGGAATCTTGGCATTTGATGATTAAGGGGTATGCAGGAAATGGTATGGGTGACGATGGGTTAGGATTGTTTGAACAGATGAGGGAGCTGGGTTTGCAACCAACTGAGCAAACTTTTCTTTGCGTATTATCAGCTTGTGCTAGTGCTGATGCTGTGGAGGAAGGGTTTCTACATTTTGAGTCTATGAAAACCGAATACGGATTTTCTCCTGGGACTGAGCATTATTTGGGGCTTCTCGATGTTCTTGGACAACCTGGGCATGTCCATGAGGCTTTTGAGTTCATTGAAAATCTTCCGTTTGAACCCACAGCCGTAATTTGGGAGGCATTAAGGAACTATGCTCGAATTCATGGAGATATCGATCTCGAGGACCATGCCGAGGAGTTAATGGTTCTTCTTGACCCTTCGAAGGCCGATCCTAAAAAGATACCTACCCCACCTCCGAAAAAGCATTCTGCGATCAACATGCTTGAGGGTAAAAACAGGATAAGCGAGTTTAGAAACCCAACTCTCTATAGGGATGATGAGAAGTTGTTGGCAGCGAAGAAGGAACAAGGGTATGTGCCTGATACGAGATATGTACTTCATGATATTGACCAGGAGGCGAAAGAGCAGGCGTTGCTCTATCACAGTGAGCGTTTGGCGATCGCTTATGGTTTGATTAGTACCCCGGCTAGGACACCTCTGAGGATCATCAAGAACCTACGTGTGTGTGGGGACTGTCACAATGCCATCAAGATCATGTCCAGGATTGTTGGCAGGGAGTTGATTGTTAGGGATAACAAACGGTTCCATCATTTCAAGGATGGCAAATGCTCCTGTGGGGACTACTGGTGAGGTTACGTTGTTTTGGAATTTTGGTGATATTATCTCCCCATCTGCAGGTTAGTTTGTGGACTGCCACTACCAAACTCTATTGGTAGTAGGAGATGACATTATTGTCAACAGCGTATAGTGTACGATTTTCTTTCTTAGTTTTTTCATCTGAAGCTCAATGAATTACTCGTATCTATTAAAGCATGATTGCTTGCTATTTGTTTTGTCATTTCTGCTTCTTTTCAGTACCAATTATGTTGTTATTGTGGGCTGATTCATCATAAAAGTTATCTAGTATCATTGATTCTTGTTGCTTTTGCCAGCATCCTAGAAAATCTTAATGTTGCTGTTCATCTAGGATCCAATGGAAGATTACATACTAAGTTGACTATGCAGGAAAAATTTACTCTCAACAACTTGACAAATTTATTTTGTTTTATTTTTGAGAATTTTAGGTAGCAATTTAGATATATTCTTGATTTTCAACCCCGCGTGGGACTGGTTATTGGCCCGCGTGGGACTGGTTATTGGCTTATCGCATAATACCAAAATTTGACAGTTCTTAATTCTTACCTGGGAAGCATGAAAATCTTTGGACCAATTACTTGTTGCTACGCCCTTTCATCAGAATATAGAAAAGGATTTGTCTTTTTTTTTTTTTTTTTTCTGGGTTATTGTTGGTAAGAATTATGGTGTTTGCTTCTCCTTTTCTGGGTTATTGTTGGTAACAAATATGGTTTTATAACCGACATTTACCATTTTAATTTGTTATGATCAAATGCAGAGGCTGCCATGCATGAGAACATAGGTTGGACTTAAAGATGGTCAATTTGTCTACTTGGGTAAATTTTTGTATGCGAATATAGCACTCAACATCACCATTGGTTAACAAGGATATTACTATTTACTAGCATACGCGAATATGCTCTCTCTCTCTCTCTCTCTCTCGTGCTGTTTTAAAAGCCACAACCATCCATGAAGAATGTCTACGCCTCAAGCCCCTATTGCTTTTCTAAATTTTGATTCCTCTCCTTTGTTTTTTGCGTGTGGTCAATGAAATATTCCTTCTACAAAAGGAACGGGATTAAGATCTCCGTACCCGGGAATCCCGCTAAAGCTTACATGCTTACGCAAACCAATTACCGTAAAAGGGTGTGCTATGATTGATTCCTTTACGATAAGCTTAGGCCATAAGGCATCAACACATCAAATTACAGCCAAATGTGGAAACAACACTACTGGTTTCAGGTAATTGAATTATTTATATACCTCTAAACAATTTCTTAGTTGATAAATGATTTCCTCTCAACAACAGGTGGATATTTTTTTTGGCGGCGAAATCATCCACAGATGAAAAATAACGCTAAAAAGAGAACGAACAAAGTACAGTGTGAGTTCAAAGAGGGGGTTTAAAGAATGACTCTTGCAATCGAGTGACAAAATATGGAGCATCTTCTTATTTTTACTAATACACAGCTAGTAATCAATTACCGTCTTGGCAACATAAACATAGCTAACATGGCGCAGAAATAGTTCGATCCTGCATTTGTTTCTTGAACGCAGATTTGTTTATCGAACAAGGAGGGGAGAGAAAATGGATTGGATAAAGCTTAACCGAGCTTCATGGTACGAGTCATCATGGTGATAAACTCATCCATGTCAATCACACCATCTCCGTTCACATCCACAGCTCTAACCATTTTCCGACAATCCCCCAAGCTGCACTTCTCTCCGATCCTCTTCAACAACTCGAACACTTCCTCCGCGCTTATTTTCCCATCCCCATCCGAATCAAAATCCCGAAAGGCACGCTGTATGTCCATGGTCTTCACCCCACCTTCCTTCTTGTGCACTTCCAGAAACTCTTTGAAATCAATATACCCATCTCCATTCAAATCTGCAGCCCTGAAGATCTTGCTTAACTCCCTGATCATGTTTTCCTTCCCCAGTGCTCTCAGCATGGCTTTATACTCCTCCCGTGAGATCTTCCCGTCTCTATTGGAATCGAACTTGTTGAACACCTTCTTCATCTCAGCTTGATTTGGCTGGTAAGTGGGCAATAAGCTGTCGTTTTGTCCATTCCCGAACGACAACAGACGACTCGGTTTTGACAGGAACTTCTTCTTCGACAAATTGTACTGTAACTCAAGAAAACTAGGCTTTGACATCATCTTCCGTTGGTCAGAAAAAAAAAAAGAAGAAAGTTTGAGACCAGGAGATCGGTTATGTTTCGAATGTGTCGACTCGGATATCTTTATATCCTTTTTGAGGATCAAATCTTGCGGATTATATTCGGATGCTAAAGTTAGGAGGATGAAGCAACGGCTAACTTTAATTCTGTGGGTACAAGAATTAAGCAAATGTGGAACAAAATGATTCCAAAGGCAATAGATGATAAGATAAGCAAAGGAGGTGTTAAAATGCCCTCCTTTCTAACGCAGGCAAAGAATCAATTCCTCATTCTAAGAGCAAGTTGTTTTTAAACTTCTTTGGCAGTGCGACGATCACAAATTGGGAATAGGGACACAAATGTGTACGGAGCCATCCAATTCATGCAAGTCTCCCATGAAGAACGAGTGTCTTCTCGGTTTCAGCTCGCAACCGATGGACGAAGACTCACACACATTAACATTTCAAACACATTTGTGTCTGAACATTCATGTGCTCATCACTGAAATGAGAAGTTTCCTTCAAGTTCTTGGATGCAACGAAAACATACCCTTCTGTGACGGCTTGTTTGGATGGGGTCTAAGCTCCCGGATTATTTTTGGGCCCGGATTACACATCCTAGGCCCGCCCTTCATCCTCCGTATTGCCTGTTGATTGACCAAAACATTCACTGAGGAAGCAGAAGCCCTGAATGTTTCGGGTCGTGATTTTTCATTGTCCAAATTATGTGAATAGAAAAGTATGAAGTCCACGTTTTTAAGCCAATGTATTGTGAATCCAGGATTCCAGAGACAGCACACAATAACATTAGTAGTTTAAGCCATCAGTATGATATTAACAATTGCATAATTACAGTGAAAAAAATTAGAAGTATCCATATATGTAGACGACCCAATTTGAAACAGGAGAATTGGGGTCTATGTATGTTGCGCTCTCTGCAATCCTCCACAACGATCTTCTCCATCATCCATCTCATTTGAGCCTAAAACTTCCCAATTTCCTCAAAACCGATTCTGAATAATTCGCTGCACCTCTCTCACCAAGTTTCTTTAGAATTATGCTGCCCGCAAAAAGTTTCCTGGGGAAAGCCTGAAGCAGAAACATCAACAACAATTGTGTCTCATTTTGTAAGTAGCAGAGTATCCCGTAACAAGAAGGGATATGAGGTTATATTAGTAGAAATACAATTGAAGTAGGGAAATCTTCTCTTACTTAAGGTTTATGCCTACTTTCTCGGCTAGGGACTCGGGTACGCTACCGTTGAGTTTGTTATTTTCGAGAAACCTGGCAACCAAAACATGTCATCAATTCAGCCACCAAGATACAGTAAGTAATACTACAAACCCGAAATTAAATTTTCACGTGTCCGCCATTTTGTTGCACATTCATTCTGAATCAGGCTCACACTAAGCCACGACGAATGTGAGCAGAATTTTTCCAATGGCATCTTTTTTGAAAGTAAACTGGATTAGAAATATCTGGCTTTTTATCAGTCACGGAAGCCTACACTTCATGTAGTTGAGGAAGTCCGCCAAATGAATCAGGGATTGGTCCTTCGAACTGGTTATCCTCCAAATGCCTATGTTTGATCATGAAAAACACCAACTCAGTCGTCAAATTGCCAATAAGCGTAAAGCTGAATTAAGTTGACAAGAAGGAAACTGAAATTTGAAGGGGAACTTACAAAGTTTCTAAGGCTTTCAAGGAGCCCATATTTGGGAGTGGACCTGAGAGCTTATTGCCACCAAGGAAACTGTAAGCAAAACATCCCGATTGTTGGTTTCTCATTGAATGTGATTGAGATGATTCGCTTTGGTTGTCTTCCTAGCATTTCTTTTCTTTTTTTTAATAAACTTTCTTTCGCTTTTGAAAAGATTTCAAGATCTAGATTCGTCTCAACGAGAGAGTGTGGGAAAAAACAAGTACCATAAATGGACCAAATTGGAACAAGTTTCATCTTTTCAAAACATTTCTCATCCATACAGTCAAAATTTTAACTGAACCTGAACAATGTTTATACAGACGAAAATAAGACGTTTGGAAAAAGTTAGTCTAAACTCAGCTCTCTGGCTGCACTAGGCCGAGCTGCTAAGCGTGCATTGGGATGGAGGATGGAAAGACGATCCAGTAGCTATTGAAGATACAAGGAATCAATAAAATTCAGGAAGTAAGATAAGAGGGCCAAGTACTTACATGGCCCTAATTGCTGTTAAGCTGTTTAAGCTGTCGGACAGTTCCCCAGTGAGCCCAATGCTCGAAAGATTTCTTCCAACAAGAAGATATTGTGTCAGAAATTATATAATACCGAACTTGAGATTCAACCAACGAAGTATTTTTCTAGTCTGCACCATTATTTCATACTTCCTCTGTCCATTTTTTAGTGTAGACATTTCTATTTTGGGCTATCCCTTAATAAGTATGCGTTTTGAAAAGTTGATGGGTAAAAGTTTGTTCAATTATCATTTTGCCCTGAAAAATTAGTGGGTAAAGAGTTAACAGGTAAAAGTGGAGAATAATTTTGGAAAGATGAGGTAAAATTTGATGTGAAAAGAGTAAAGTGGAGACAAAAGTTGATGTGAAAGGTGTAATGATGATGTGAGGTAAAAGTTGATGAGAAAAGTGTAACGATGATGTTTCTTTAATAAGTTGGATTTACAAAGTAATACACTTAAAAAGAGACGGAGGGAGCATAACAGATTTAGTGGGCGTCTTGTTTCGCTTTTGTTGGTTAATTTGCATATAGGAAACATTGAGTTACTTATTTTGGTTCCTTTACGCTGCATTTGAATCAAGGATTTGGGTGAGGAAAAAGACATAGCAATACACTTAAAAAAAGATAAAAGTTAATGTGAAAGGTGTAATGATGATGTTTCTTTAATAAGTTGGATTTACAAAGCATACACTTAAAAAGAGTCAGAGGGAGCATAACGGATTTAGTGGGTGTCTTGTTTCGCTTTTGTTGGTTAATTTGCATATAGGAAACATTGTGTTACTTATTTTGGTTCCTTTATGCTGCATTTGAATCAGGGATTTGGGTGAGGAAAAAGACTTAGCAAAGTTGAAAGATCTGTTTGTTGTGAGCCATTAGATTGTTAAATTTTTCCACCTTCTCTTCCTGTTCTTTACACAAATCCTTGATCCAAATATGGACTAAGAAAATCTACTCAACTTACAGAGCAACAACTCGAGCATATTTTCCATCATCAGAACATACAACTCCGGTCCATGAATTCTGTTTAGGTAGGCAAGGATCCCCATACCAATCTGGAGGTGGGTTGTTAAAGCTTCTTCCCAAATTCTCTATAGCTATCACTGCAAAATAACCGAACATACTAACTAAACAAGACAAAAGAAACTGATAATTAATAACATAGGAGATGGAAATGAACAAAGTTGGGTACCATCTCTAGTGAGAGTCCTCCTTCCTAGAGGCATAATCTGAAAGATTTCCCCAGCATTGATCATGGGCCCAACCAATGCATCACTCTTGGGAGTTAACACAATCTCTGTCTGACCAGAAAGCGGCCATTGACCCGAATAGACAGCCACGCCACTTGTGGTGACGTTGATGTTGGTGTAAAAGTTGTTTCCATTCACAGAAACACTGAAAATTCTCCAGCTATAAGGGCTAGGGCTCCGGTTGTCTTGGAAGTATAGAGCAATATAGTATTCGCCGTTTGGGAGTGGAAATGGTGGCCACTTGATTGTGAGAGTCTTCCCGCGGCTTGTTGTGAGGGCACTTGACAGTGCCTTTGCTGGAGGGATGTTCCAAAAGTCCGAAGGAGATATGTTATAGTGAGATGTGACAACAGGATTCTCGTCCGTGAACGATTGCCAGAATCGGTTAAATTGGTCATCTGGAAAACTAGTTAAATATATTCAATATTCAGTATCAGAAACCAATCGATCATCTTTCTATGCAAACCCAAACAAGAAATAAGTAATGTTCAAACCAAGTCCACACTTGGATCATGCGACCTCTGCTCTTTAAGCTATGCAATATTGCCTTTTCTTATTACTGTAGTAATCATGCTCATGCAACTCAAGGCAATTTCCATTTTGCAGTGAACTCATGGCCTCATGAGAAAACTTACTAACCTTGTGAAACAAAGAGGTTAAAGCTACGAAATCGTATATTTATACATAATTATAACATGTAAAGATTAGCATTCTATGCCCCATAATTTGGGAAAAAACTCTGCTCCATCTTTGCGAATATATTTTATATACCATCTGTAACGAGGGATTTTAACAAACTCAAAAAATGATCCAAAACAGTATTAGATGTCCTGTTTCATGAGGTATTGGGTTATTTTCGCCAATTGTCTCTGTAATCATGCACTCTGGAAATGTGTCTCCTAAGTTATCATAATTGTTAGCTTGATATAAATTGTTGGAATCATTTTTTAACGCTTAAGCTTTTGTAACGACTAGTAAGTACACAAATTGCAAATAAAAAATAATGACAACTTCAAACCAAGTTACTTTACCTAATCATATCCCCTTCATATCCGAAGCTACTCCGAGCTACACTGGCCAAAGCATACTTCCCAAAATCAGTAGAATTATACATAGAGTCTTCCAAAGACTGCAATTCAACAGATGATATAAAGGGGCTTGAAGCTGTTTGGTTGTTCCTCGCCAAGCACACGCTCAGCGTCTTAGCCTGAGCGACAACCACAATATCATAATATGTGCTAAGCCCATTGGCATAATCCTCCGTTGTATTCACTATGCTCCACATGGTCCCATCAATGATCTGATCGAACAGCGGAGGCTCTTTCCCTCCATCGAAGCCTCCATAGTAATACGTCGTTCGAACGAGAAACTTCCCTCCTTTGATCACAGGGAATGTGTAGCAATATTTTCGAGCCGAAGTGTTTGGGAAGTACCTCAGTGTGGACAATACTGGAAGTAAATCTGGTTGGTTGATCGTAGATTTGTTTCCGACCGATATGAATCCTTCGTCGGTCATGTACTTGAGGCCACCTTGCACGGTTTCATTTGGTGAGCCACAGCTCAGCAGGATTCCTGCATCACAGTAGTCATGAGATTAGGGAAAATCATCCCTATTCCAAGGGCAATGCCCACGTGGAACGTGTTTGTGCGGCACTGGTCTACCAACGAGTACTATAGCATCCACGCATATCCGGCTCCCATAATTACTGGATCATAACAAGCCTCAATTAACTTCTGTAACATCAAAGACCAACCACAATCATGTAATTAACCCCGAACACTCCCATGCCTCCATTCTTCGTTTCTGTTCTAGTTGATACTGATTCGACATTCAATGTCCATTATATTTTGCCTAATAGCAACTTACTTTTGCCTCTGAATATGGCATATTTGATTCCATTCTCAAATTAGTTTCTTCAGCAAGTTCTACTCAGTTCTAGTATCAATAAAAATTAACAAAGAGCCAAGAATCATAACCAAAAGAAGACACCAAATTTAATGTGGTTCACCCAACTAGGCCTATGTCCACTTGTGTTAGTCACTACTGTTCCTCCAGCATACTGGCAGGCTTGTCCCTGAGACAGGGCGAACAAGGACTGGGCTTAGGGACCCAAACCTACTTAAATTTAGGGGATCCAAATCCTGTAGGGTGCTATACTGGTAAACAAAAATAAGCGCATGAAAAGCAGGCCCCGTATTACTAGTTATGCTGCTAACAATTAAAGAAAAGTGATGTGATACTTTGAAGTTTTTGGAAAGATCACTACTTTTGAAGATTTTATCTACTTGATATGTATTTTCTGATTTTCTAGATTGATTAGTGTTTATTTTCGCTCATTAATGCACATAAAGTTTTCCCTAACTTTGAAGTTCACTCCAGCCCCTAAAATGTCAAGAATCTTGTACACCTTACATCCAAATACTAGGTATTCACATTCCGGGTACCCATAAATCATAATACTATTACAAATCCTTCTGCATGTATGTAATATGTTAGGAATGTCGGAAAGTATTTTTAGGATATAATATTTTATTTTGGGTGTGAATATATTGACTCGATTTGGGCGTGGCTTTTTAGTGACACCTGTTCGCCATGGACGGACGCATCTTTACGAGCAGATGTGTCCCTCTTTCCTTGGTGACCATTCTTAGAGTCACCAGTTGGTCTATATATATTGCATCATTAATTCATTTTTAAGTTGATTTTCTTTTTCTTTCATTATTGGGTCAGAGTCTTTCATTTGAAAGAGTGCGAACACAAGATGGTTTGCCAAGCCCTACAATTAGTGATAGGAGACAGGTCTCCAATGCAAACCGCAAATAGTAAGCACCGTAGTGTGGACAAAATTTGTTTAAGTAAAGTGTACAACACTCGCCTAAATCACCATTTCGTTCTCATCGATTTTCAAGTTTTGCGTTCTGATTTTGTTGCATTCGTATTATCAGTTAAACACAAAAAGTAAACATAATTTTCCTAACAAGAAAATCAATATACCACATCAATCCGTTGTGTTTGCATGATAAGATTTCATGGATACAGAATCATTTCCAATGAACTTAATAAGGAGTCTCGTTAGGGTGCATTCAGTGAGAATGGACCCTATGAATTCGCTAACTGTATGTTTTGCCATTTAACCATCCAAACCGTGAATGCTTACCGGTTTCTAAATACATTATGATTTATCAAATTCCAAGTAGGATCTATACGGAAACATGTGAGTGAATATGGTCATTCTAGGCCAGCTTTCGTTCACCTCGACTAATCTCTGTTAACTAATATTAAAATCCACTAGAGGGCCCGATTAAAGCCGAAAAAACCCGTATGGCCTGGCCCGTAAGAGTTGATACTTGATTACACCCAGAAAACTATTCTTATGCATATCGTAATGTGCAGAGATAAACGGACAGAGAAAAGGGAGAAATTGGGAATGCGATTGTTACCTCTAGGTGGCGCAGGGACAGCGGCATGGACAATGAGAGGGATGCTAACAAGCCATAGGATGAAGAAGGGGACGGACATTGCATTGGAGAAGGCAGGGTAGCAAAAAGGATGATTTGGAGAGAGAGAGAGAGAGAGAGAGAGAGAGAGGGGAAATGGGGAATGGAAAAAGGAAGGTTTGGACATGGGTCTGAGAGGGGTGGACACGTCGAGGGCTGTGCATGAAGATAGTGTATCGCTGATACTTGACCCGGTCACACTTCCATTTCTCCAACACTAGGCTATACTCTATAAGTAATTACTATTCAATCCTTCCGAATTTGTTTATCTCACGTTCTATTGCAACTTGACGAGAAATTAGTAGTAATATTTTTAAATTAGTAAGTAACTATATAGTATCCCGTATGAATGTTGTTAGATAAATCTCGATTAGTTTTATAAATTAAATAAATATTCTAAATTATAAGATATAATCATTTGAAAAGTGACATGATATTTCAAAATAGACTAACAAATCAGGACGAAGTATTTTGGATCATTCAATCCACTACACTTTTATGTGAGATATGTATTTGTTCTCCTACCACTAAAATCAGGATTTGATTACTGTTTGGGAAAATGGTTTGATAAAATCTAAGGCTTTGTTCTGTTTGAGTTTTGAGAGAGAGTTTTGGGATAATGAGTAGAGAGAGATAAAAAGAAAATTTTATTGAAGACCGTGCAGGGTTGATATTGGGACTCAAACCGAACAAGATGTAAGATTTTTGTACCTATTTCTCAAAAAAAAAAAATCTTAGATTTTATCAAATTTCTTTCCCAAATGATAAAATCAAGTGTTGGTTTTATTAAAATTTTGATTTAGCAGTACGAGAACAAAGATTTAATCATAGACTCTATAGCCGGAGCACCGTGTTCTAGCCGTACTGAATAATTGATAGGCTATGTAGAATTAAGGAATCAAACCCATTAACTCGCGAGTCACGAGAAAGAAAAAAGAAACACCCACGAGAAATAGATGCAACTTGTTTTGGAGGAAAAAATTGCTCGAACCAAACTCACATTCATTCATAGAGGTGTTAAAGCAACTTGAGCCTCGAACCAAACTCAGAACCAATTTTTTACTTAAATTTGAGTAAAAAGCTTAATTTGGGTAGAGGCATTCCAATCCTCAAACTGATTCTTACTCAAATTTGGCTTTTAAAAAAATCAAAAATAATTTTACTCACCATGAACGCCCATTATCAATCGATTCTGCCCCTGACCGCCCATCGTCAGCCACCATCATCGTAGACCACCACCACCACCATAACCACCGCCGTCTGACCTAACCTTAACCCAGTCGGATCATACCTAGATCTCGATTCGTTGATTTCGAACCCAGGGCGAGCCAAGCTCCACAAAGAGAGAGAGAGAGAGAGAGAGAGAGAGATGGCGACTTAAATTGTAGATCTGGACCTTCACCGCTACGACGATCTCAACGACCCACCTGCTACTACGACCTTCACTGTTGCTTGATGACCCACCTGCCACTGCCGACCACCAACTCTTGTTTCCACCACCTCCATTGTCGCTCACCACCACTTGCTGCCACCACTAACCACTCAAAACTAGTCGTTTGATATTTGAGCAAGGATTTGGTTCTCCCTTGATTAGGGTAAAAATTTGAGTAAAACTCAATTTGGTATGGGTTTGATGCAAGGATTGGGGGTGGGTTTTGGAGATTTTTACCCAAATTTTGAATTTGGTTCTGAGTCTGATGCAGGGTTGCAGCTCCTCTTAGATCATACATCTTATGCAACAATAAGCCGAGCCGTAAAAAAGAGTTAACCTTATGAATAGTTGTGATGATTAAAGTTGCTCGTTAGATTGTTAAGAGTAAACGATCTTGCTGATCATTTCTTGGGTTAATAGGCTCTGTAATAGAGCAGTCCACTGGATTACTACTCATTTCTTTTTTGATGGTTTATCACCCGATTGGGTGCTCAACCCCCCTCCCCCCTTTTGTCCCAAATTTGTAACTTGGATTTTGCCTCTGGAGGAGGTTGATTTATATATAGCTATTTTCTAGTGTTCAAACGATCTTGCTGATCATGACCTTCTTGAGAGACGGACCTAGAGCAACTACCTTGGTGTACAGTGGAGGGACAAAATCACAAAATACTGAGAAAAAAGACAAAAAAAAATTGCCGAAATAACGGGGGCATTTTCATCTAATAAGCTTCTAAAGTTTGATTCTCATACTGTGGCGTGGCTTGACTTGGTGATTTGGAGAATTCATTATGGCATTATGCCTTTACCGTCTATCTACCAAGTAGCCAAAATGTAAAAAGCATAATTCAAAATGCAAAATGAGGCTTCCCAACAACCCCTAATTGTGAGATATAATTAGAAGTAGTCAAAATAGCCCTTTTTGAATCGTTCTTTTTGAATTCTATATTTTGCGTTTTTGGTATTGTTGCTGTTTAGGAGCCTCAGGTGACAATGTATTCTCAAAACTACTGAATAAAGACACAATTTGATTATTGGTCGTAGAAGAGCTGCATTTGCATTTTTCCCCATGAGTGAAAAGGCCGAAATAGTAAACTATAGCTAACCTTTTACTCATACATATTATAATACCATAATAAATAATCAAGGGCATCATGGTAAAACTAAAACATCAATACAATCAATATTGATGATTCCAAACACTACTCAATTGCAAAATCAGTCTATACATATTTCTCAAGCACTCCACAGATTTATAATCTATTTTGACAATAATTAAGAAATTTTTAGTTCACAATCCAAAATATAAAATAAAAATGACGCTTTCATACACCCTCTTAATTTGTCCTTAATCTGTCAAAATGGCCCTAACATGGTGAATGTTCATGTACCAAACCCGACTGACACCAAACCCGCCCAAAAATTAGACCAAATGAATGGTTTTGAACCACTCAATCTGTCATGGTTGGTTTATAATGAAAAATTCAATAGTTCGGTCAGGTGTCAAGTCTAATGGGAATTACCCGAACTCACTCGACCTGATTTGATTGAATTCTTAAAAAAAAAAACCCTAACTTTTAACGCTATACCATTCTCCTCTCTTATCTCCCACTCTAACATCCCCTTTGGATGGAGGCTTTTCAAGAGAGAAGAAAGGGATTCTTTCCCCCATGTGAATGGCACGAGAGGTGAGAGACGGAAGGAGAGGGTGGGAATCAAAACCCCCCATCAAAGCCTTATTTTGATTCCGTAAGAAAGGGGATGAACGGATTGTCGTTGACTTCTTGTAGCACGTGTGGTCTACCCCCTTGTCGGATCGTCGTCGTACTTGTACCATTGTCTTCATCTTGTCAAGGAGAAGCTACTTTTGTGATCAAAACTGAGTTTTGAACCTGTAATTTGGTTGCCGGAGTGAGTTTGGTCATCTGAATAGGAGGGAGGGAGTTTGATTTCTCACAGTTATTTGGATGACATGGTAAGAAACCACACCCATTTCTTTTCTTTTCTCACTAATAAGGTACATAGATTACACTCCTTTTATTTTCTCATCTCACTAGCCAAAGGGGCTGTAAAACCCCTCTCTCTCGCACTCTAGTCTTTTCGGCTCCTGCGGACTCTCCTGTTTGTTTGGAACTTGTGGGAACTTGGAAGGAAGAGAAAAGAAAGAAAAATTAAAAAAAAAAATCTTATTTGATTGTTTGGTTTGGAGAGAAAGAGGAGAGAATGTAACAATTTTGAATTTTGTCTATAGTAACGTTTCCCTTCTATTTTCTTGCCATTTTCCTCTCATTTTCTTCTCTTTTTTTTTTGGGTCCGCATTTTCTTCTCCTTTATTCTCCCCAATTTTCCTCAAGTTCTAAACAGACTAGCTAACCTGCCGCGTATTCCTTTTCCCTCCACTCTTTCTTCCGCCTCTCGTGTCGACGAACCATCCCTCGATTTCAAAACCCTAGCCTTTGTTTACCAAAGAGGAGGAGAGACATGAAGGTCTTCGAGATCGATGGAAGCACCCTCACTCTCGCCCTCTTCACCGACGTCACTAATTCCAAGTACTCTCTCTCTCTCTCTCAATTTTATATTTCTACTTGTATCTGTCCATACATATGCTGAAATGCGTACCATGTATTCAAACTCGGTAGTCTTTTCAAATTACTGAGATTTTGACAGTTTTAAGAAATAGGGTCTCATCTCATGTACTTAGCATTACATTCTTAAATTTGAATTTTGTCCCCGATAAGGTGGTTCAATTTCGTGTTCTGCTATTCGAAATGTGTATTGTATTCACCAAGAGATCAGGCTAGAAAATGAATTGCATGGTGTTCTTAAAGTTTCAAGGTGTTCTTAGCAGATGTGAGGGATTTTTTTTTCTTTCCCCCAATAACACATAACTGACCCACCAATTGCAGCGTAATGTCGAGTGGCCACACCGTAAATTGGGGCCTTCTACTTCAAACAGTTAACAAGTTTACTCTTGCTGGGAGGATGGCCTAATTTTTTTCTCTTAGAGGGAGGTTTTTTTTTGCTCAGCGAAATTCAGTATTGTTTGTTACAGTCGGGTTTGAACGCCAATCAAATGCGTGGGAGTATATGGTCCCTTACCACTCCTCTGGCTTCTTTTCGTGGGAGTTGAACTAGACTTGGGTTTGTAGACACTAGAGCTATTGTTGCTGTGAAGAATCCTTTTTTTGCTGGTTGAAGTTCTATATGATTCTTTAGTTGCTTGCTTTTCAAAGAAAAAGAAGTATAGAAGCATTTGGTTCAGATTTGACATTATTTGTATACTGGGCACTGCAAGTCTGCAAGTGATTTACAAATCACTTGGATTGGGCAAACATTTGAGCTAAGATCAGATATATCTGATCTCTCTCACTCAGTTTTGCAACTGAGGCTATGACTTTCATTCCGATAAGGAAAGGTGTCTTCATTCGTTCAGACTGATGTAAACATTTGCTATCAAATAGGATCACGATGGAAATGCAAACTTTCTGTATCTTGTCCAACCACTTCGTTTGGTTTTCCTTTTCAGATATTGCATTGTGCTGTGCCGATTATCTAAAACATTATGCTCTAAGCGTCAGTTATATTTGATGAATTGATGTCACTGATCTGTCATACAATTTCTGCATGGATTACTAGTTTCTCAAAAGATTTTATCAAAATTTGATAAACTCACCCCATGATTTTATCAAATGATGAGGAGGGTTGATTAAAGCTGAGATTTTATCAACCCTCCTCCTCATTTGATAATATCAAGGTTGATTTTATCAAAGATAAAATCAAACAGGAACTGAAAGAAGGATACTGTTTTTTCTTGAAGAAAAGCTGATTGATGATTTAAGTGCCCTTTTCTTGCAGAGAACTTCTTGAATTGATGCAAGCCAGAACCCTGGAACCAGAAGTAACGTTTCTTAATGCATCACTTGTAAGATTCCTCTTTTACCGGTGTCATATGTTTTGTTCTGTTCTTGTTTTATTTTCGTTCTGGGTGGTGCTCTGCTGAGCTTATCTTCAATAAGCTTTCTTTGACACTACTTTTTAACATTCCCAACAGATCCCAGATATTTTCCCAGTTCTAGCAGCTGCACATAAGAACCTTCTGGCCAAGTCCCGGGAGTCTTTGACAACACACGCACTCTTCATTCGGAGCTTGTTTACAGCTATTCAAGCTCTAAGAATGTATTTTTATGTGGATTTAACTTCAAATTCATTGTTCAATCTTCGTAATTTTCAATGGATTCGCCCCTATTCTTCTATTATTATAGATTACAGAATCATTCAAAAGGTATGGCATTTCTGAAAGCTCAACTTACGTTCTTGTGGCTTGTTTTGGTTCCTATGTTGATGAGGTGAGAATAATGATGCTGACTTTCTTTGACCTCTGCAGTAAAATCTAATAGTTGGTAGCCCAGTATGAGATTTAAGGTCCTATTCTTCTTCCAGATGAAAGCCATTGAGAAGCTTGTCAGGGGTAAAGAGATTGATTTGGAGGAATTGATAGGAAGAGCAAACCAAGCCCATATACAGAAGGTTCGTGGATTTTTCAATGGCTTGCTTTTGGGTATTTTCGAAAATCCATGTCTTCTTTACCTTTTTGCTTATCAGATAAAAATCCTGGTTTCTCTATTTCAGCACTACAAAGTACCAGGTCCAGAACTGGGAATATCTTCTCTTGCGGATTCTATCACATGCAGGATTGCTGCCCGCGATGCTTTGTGACGATTGAAGATTTAGCAATTTATTTTGGAATTCAGTCGATCGGTATTATCCGTATGCCTGTCTTGAGACCATACTTTTTTTTTTTTTTTGGGCATACAAATATGGAAGCATTGATGAAGTTTGTTATGCGACAGTGGAGACAATACAGGAGCAAGAGTTATCACTCAAATCTTGCTAGACTTTATTTATAAATTGAACTAGAGCTCAGTAAAAGTTTAACTCAATGTAGATTTATTGGATCTGAATCCTCTTGACGATTGGGGGTCGAGATCTTCGGCTGCAAAGGATAGTTTTTGGGGTATTGTAATGGTTATCGATGTTGGGTATTATCCCATTCAAATATTCTTTGTGATAACTTCGTTAGGAAGGGTTTTCTTGTTTTTCATAATGTATTTTAACTATGCAAAGTACATTGAGATTTTAGAGCCCCATTCGAAAAAGTTCATTATATCCTTCAACACACACAATCTAGGGTACCTTTAAACTCTGCAAGTATTCCTTTTTGGACATATGGGTCGATACATGAAGCGAGGGCCCTTTTTTTAATCTTCTCAAAGATGTCTACTTTGAGAAATCTTGCCATTCATTTTTTAATAAATTGTGTTTGTGTTCATTATTTCCACGGGCTCCTTATGTAGGAGCACCTAATTTCACTTATGCTTGGCTTAAACACCAAAGAACTTTTGAGAAATGCTCATTTTCCAACTGTTTATCCAGTTTATTGCAACAAAAAAGTTTAGTTAGAATTACGCACACTTTTACACTCACATTTATATGGAGTTCCCCAACTCTAAAATAGGTGTAATTTTTGACATTTTTGATGCAATAAATTTGATAGATGTTAGGTATAAATTACTCACTTAAAAACCAACTATGTGAGATCACCTTTTTGTTACACTTATCACGTTAAAATTAGTTCATTTTGGCTTAATAATTAAGTCAGACTATTATTTTTATTAAATGCTTTTTTTTTTCTTTGTAAGTTTTGCATCATTTTTTTTGGATTAAAAAAGGGCGATTCTATTCACAACCCTTCATTTTACTCCATGTAATCCACAAAAATCTCCTCTAGTTTCATTATTGTGTGAAGACCAAAATGTCCCTCAAACTCATCTTCTTTTTCGACATTCATATCCCGAAATATGTAAACGTTTTCAACATATTGATGTTGAAACTTTTCACTTAACTGAAATTCACATGTTTGATTTCACAAATTTCGACATTAAGAAGGTGAAAATATGATTATATTTCGACATGTTATTATTGAAAACAACAATATTTTATCCCCATTTATCTAGTTCGACATTCGAAAGTTGAATATAGATATAAATTTCAACATGAGGATGTCGAACATAGACAGGGTCCAAATTTTGAAAATCCGTCCTTCAATATAAATTGACATGTGGTTGTCGAAAATAAGTGTGTATTTCGACATTTAAAATATAAAAACTGGTCGCGAGGGTAGTTTAGGTGTATTTTGTGGGTTGTATGGAGTAAATTGGTTTGATGAAATTTTAAATGTGGGTTATATGAAGAAAATAAATTATATAGAGTAAATGAAGGGTTGTGGATATAATCACCCTTAAAAAATTACGAACCAAACTAATTTTTTATAAAGACATAAATAATCCAAAAAAATCTGTCTATTATGGATAATTTTGTCTTTATTGAACTTTTCTAAGATTTTGATCATAATTTTCGCTTTTTAGATTACTCTTATCGAGACGCACTAATAACCCAAAAAAAATCTACGCAAAACTAGTAAATGCCAAAATAATATTTGATATAGACCAAGAAAAACTCTTGAAAGTAGTGTATTTAGGCCTAAAGATTGATGAAATGAAGTAGCAAATAAATACTCTCCCGTCCTAATTTTATAGTCCATTTTGGGAGTTGGTGTTACTTTTCAAAGTGTTATATCTTATAATCTAAAATGTTTTAGGTGATCTTGAACACTTTGTTTATTAGATTAAATCAAAATCTATCAAACAAGATTCATATTGCATACAAAATGTATTATCGATTGAAAGATATAATCATTTTTTTATCCAGTTAGGATAGAATGAGAGACTATAAAATTAGGACGGAGGGAGTATTTTTCTCATGTTTTATTATCTCTGGATCGCTGTCGTTTTCATTTACTAATTTTATTCTCCATCCCTTTCACTCTGTGAATAAGTTGCCTTTGACGTAATTAGCACCTACACCAAACACAAACAGTGATTAAACGGGTTAATCGTGTGGGTTATATAGTTAATTAGACCTCGTAAGTAAAATCCACAAGTAATCCACTGAGTGCGATTACCGATTGCGGTAGTCTGTTAAGGTGCCTCACATTTTCAGAGAGACTCTATTTCGAGTTTTGCCATTGGTAAGGGATTATAGACACTTTTGCCCATATGTACTTACGTGGTGTCATGGTGACGGTCTGTCTTCAAAACATCTCTAGTCCAACTACCTACAAAATGTTGCTAAAGTGTACACCTAAGCACACGAGGGATCCTATTTTGTGTACGAAGAACTTAAGTAGATAACTAATGAAGAATGCACTTTAATTAGTTGGCTATATATATATGATAAACTTCTAATCCGGACTTTTAATTTCCGTACTTTTTATGCAAATTTTTTTTTGACGATCCGATCCGTCCAATGTGTTCAGAAGGTGTTTTAATGGTCCTTAGAAAAAATCTTTAAAAAAAACACCGGGAAGGGCTTGATCCAAGCAGTTTTCGCAAAAATATATAAATACGATTTTTTTGTAAAACCGTTTTGGATCAAGCCGCCTCTGGTATTATTTTTTGAAGATTTCTTGCGTGAACACTAGAAAACACCTTCTGAACACATTGGACGGATCGGATTTTCCAAAAAAATTTGCAACACAAAAAAATCTCATTTTTTCCTTAAATCAGGGAGTGTGGACTAGAAAATCCACCTATATATATATATATTCACTAACTTTAAATCTTTCCTTTTTCTCTCTCTTTAAAGTCATTCTCTCTCTCTCTCTCTCTCTCTCCTCATTTTTTTCTCTCTATTCAAATTTTTTTTGCATTTGTTGGTTTTCGGTTGATTTTTTGTGGTTTCTTGGCTTGTCTCGACGAGAGGAATCTAAAAAATATAAAATTATTAGCCAAACTTAAAGTTTTGTGAATAAAGATGAAAAATTATCCAAAAAACCACCTTCATCTTTATTCACAAAATTTTAAATTTGGCTAATAATTTTATAGTACTTTTTAGATTCCTTTCGTCGAGACAAACCAATAAACCACAAAAAATTGACCGAAAACTAACGAATACAAAAAAAATTTGAATAAGGACAAAACTAAAAAAACTAAAAAACTAATTTTTTCAATTTATCAAAACCACCCATAATTATGGCTTAAATCAAACATCCCACTAGCAGATCGAGAGCCCCTATAGTTACAGCTAGCGCGATCCACTGGACCCGCTCATCCCACAAACACCCACCAGTGTCCAATCACCGAGTGGACTCATATCACAGTTTTATTTTAAGAGCCCACCATTCTCCATTTCTCTCTGTATCCGTGTCTTCAAGTGGTTTCTATGTATCCAATCAGTGAGGGGAAAACTATTCTGTGGGAAACACTCGCGCGCACATGTTAAACATGACAATCCACTGAAGTACTTTATTGTGAGTTCTAACATGTGGCAGACTTCGAAGATCTTTCCTTCCCTTTAAAGCATGATGAGATATCTATATTGATTCTGACACATGTTTACATAGGTGTGGGACCCGGGGATTTGGGGGGCCCTGCTGTGAATCCGTTCATCCATTTCGAGAATGCACGACTTGAATTAAATCCTAAAAATCATTATTCTCTCTGGCCGTGTTTGTTGGTCCATTTTTGACATTTTTGTTATGTTTTCAATTGTCTATATCTTTCAATTTATAATAAGTTTTATAATTTTAAAAAACTCGTATAATAGAACTAGTTGAGAGCCATCAAATAAGACTTATATTGCATATTTTTAAAAATTCTTAATGACAAATATGTATAATTTTTTAATGTTTTACGAATAGTGAAAGTGGATTAACAAAGATGGACGGAGGAAGTACTTGGATTTGATTTGAGCCGTATATTTTTGCAACGAACGATAGGATAGAGTGCCATACACTTAATGCACAGCAAAACCCTTATTCATAAGACGGTGCCTTGGCGTGGATCAATTTTACAAACGATCAAATAGTGATACCAGTAAAAATGCTGATTTCGGGTTATCGAATAAAAAGAAACCTAGTAAGATACTACTTACTCCCTTTGTCTCATAAAGTTTGATCACTACGAAACTACGTGTAATTTTCAAGCTAAAAAATAACATGCTTACGAAAATAATTTTTTAGTCAATATGGATCTTATTTGATAGATTTCACTGAAAACTTTTAAACGATGCAAAAAAAATTCAAAAAATATTTTGGTACATACATTATTTTTAGTTTGAAAATTGCACGTAGTTTCGTAGTGATCAAATTTTATGGGACGGAGAGAGTACAAAACTTCACAGTAAAAAACAATACTCTACTTTTGAAATTCAAATTTGGATTTATAGCTAGGTTTACAAAAAAAAAAAAAAAAACCAGCTACAGATATAAAAAATAAAAAAAAAACAATTTTTATTTTTATTTTTTATCATATGATGAGTATATATGATCAGTAGCTAGAAGTGGTGTGAGTGTTTGCAGTAGCAGAGTCGGACGATTGATCACCATCAACACCCACCATTGTCATCATCCATTCTTCTATATCTTCCGCTCCAAACGCTTCCATTTCCCACAATTCCTTTTCCTTTCCCGCTTTGATCTCCCTCGCATTTTCTCTCTCTTCTTGTTGCTGTGAATTTGAATTCTGACCCTGATCAATCAATGTGTTATCCGGAAACGGGAAATTCAGCTTCGCCCTCGGTCCGCGGAACTCGATCGCCGCCTTGTCGTAAGCGCGCGCCGCCTCCTCCGCAGTCTCGAACGTCCCCAGCCAAACCCGAACCGCCCTCCTCGGGTCCCGTATCTCCGCCGCCCACTTCCCCCACGGCCTCTGCCTCACTCCCCGATAATTGTTCTTCTTTACTCTCTTCGCTGTTTGTTTGTTGCCCTTCCTGTTATCCCTGACCGAATTTGGCGCGAAAAAGTTGCAGCCCAAACACCCGTTGATTTTGCATAACTGACACGTGTCGGGATCGGGCATGGGGAGCAGCGGGCGACCCCCATCCGGGGAGGCGCGTTCGGCGGACGTAAGGAGGAGCTGGCCGAACTCGTGGTCCGTGTCGCCGGAGATGACGTTTCGGAGGGCGGCGACCATGACGGAGGATTCTTGCTCGTGAGTGAGACGCGGTGGCTGCAGCAGGTGGTGGGAGGTGGTGGCTCCGCCGTTGTTGGGCGAGCTATTATCAGTACCACTGTGCATGTTGTTGGGTGTGTGTTGTCTTCTGTTGTGAAAATCGAGGGGCGGGAGAGAGAGAGAGAGAAGTGGGTTATATGTGGGTGGGTACTTACGTGGATGCCAGCTGAACACTTTTCAGACACGGGATTGATTGTCTTTACGGAGGCCGTCTTTCATTAATTTTCTTTTTTTGGAAAGAAGCACGTGACAGGTTTTGTTGGTTTCTCTGGCCGGTTTTGTTGGTTTCTCTTGCCTCTTGGGGAATACTGGAAGAATTGCACAGCAGCAAGAACATCTCTTATTAGAGTTTGATGAGAGAGAAAAAAAGGGTAAAACGATGGTCACCGACCACGTGCTGACAGTGTCGGGGACACAATTGTGGGTCGCAAACTATCGATTCGAGCCGTTCATACTTCTTAAAATTGGATTCCGAAATTTTTAATGAAATGAGAGTGGTTTTGGATCGAGCTCATACAGTCGTCTGATTGCTTTAATTCCCGCAAATACACACTTGGAATCCGATTTTGAGAAAGATGAACGGATCGGATTGATCGGTTGAGACCCACAACGACATCCTCGACGCCATCGGTACGTGGTCGGTGCAGGTAGAAGGGTTCGAGAAAAAAGACTCTAAAGAAAAAAAGAAATTTTGTCTTTTTGTTTGAAGGACCTAACACTAAAATTCAGTATTTTGGAGACCGAATATGATATATTGATGAGAGATTTTGTATTTTATTATCTATTATCTTTAATATTTTGTAATTTTTGGAGAGATTTATCCTCCTTTTAAAAATGTGGAGACCAAAATGAAGGTGGGAGTCTTCATATTTGGAGACCCAGAAGTAAAATTTGGAGACCAAATATCTAAAATGGAAGATGCATTACTCCGTAAAATACAAAAAAAAAAAAAATTGAAGAAAAAAACGAGGTAAATTAAAAAACCCTCCCGCAATTAAAAAAAAAAACAGTAGAGTAGAGTTTTATGGCTTTACAAGGAGATGCTCTCAGTTTGGGGACGTGGGGACCAGAATGATGCAACAGCTGGCATCTGAGTTTTGCCAGCTGGCTAGTTGACGTCATATGTAGCAGTGTTCACACGTGACGTTTTAGATGGACGGTAGTAACTGTATTAGTCCCGATGAAAGGGGTGGGCCAGGCTACAAATTAAAGGCTGGTTTTGGAAGTTTCTTGGGCTGAGTTCCATGTGAAGATTATCCCACTTTTCGATTTTTTTAGACGACGGTTATTTGTAACACCTTCTCACATGATGTGGGTCACATATATATGTATATGTAAGTTTTATATGTTGTGAGAGAGGCATTACAAATATCCATTATATAAAAAATTGGTTTTCTTGGGTTGCACAAATTTTCAAGCATCTGTCATTAATAACACTCCATTTACGTGCAGTGAGACCTACAAATATATGGAACCACTTTATGTGAGAGAGCGTTATAAGTTATAAATAATTGGTGTATCCATATTTTTATCCTGTTTCTTGGAGGTGGATTTTCATATTTGGAAAATTCTAAAATCCACCAAATGGACTGATTTTAAGGCTTAAAAAGTGTATGAAAATGTGTGAAAAATGTATTGGAATGTGTAAAAGTGCAAGGAGAAAGAAAAAAAAAATACATTATAGCATATATATATTTGTTTTTTTTGTTGTCTTATTGTCAGCCTAGTAGAAAAACCCTTCATTTTTTTATTTTATTATTATTATTATTTTATTTTTTTTGGGGTGGGGGGGGTATAATAGTCAAGTTAGATAATAGTCCTTGAAAATTGAAACCTACTTTTTAGTCAAGTTAGATACTAATAATCATATAAGCAGCTAAATATTAAATTTTTTAGATTTCTCTTATTTTAAATTTAAGTAACCATTCTAAGTCATAACATTTGCCGTGAAAAAAGTAAAAATTTCAAAAGGAAATAGCCCCCAGCATTGCTCCTTCATTTATTTAGAACACATTTAGCGTAAAAGAGTAGAAGAGTTTCTCTTAAAAAAATTTAGAACACATTTAGCGTCTAAACACATAATCGTGTAATTATTAAGAAATTTAAAATTTCAAATAATGTTTCTTTTTTTTTTTTGGTAATTCGTCATTCCTAATATATTACATGAAAAAAAAAGAATGAGACTCAACCTCAAAATACAATGTATATATCCAAAAATTTTATCGCATAAGCTAACTAACACTTACTGCTTATTTTTTTTTAAGTTAAAACAACTCAATTTTACTTGCTTTTTTTGGACGTGCAAAGTCAATTTTACTACTTCTACGTGGAAAAGTCAACTCAGGAATTTTTTTTGGGAAATAGTCAACTCAGGAGTTAAAGAACACAAGGACGGTGTAGGGGTGTGTGTGTAAGCGGTTGACCATACAATTCTTGTGGAAACTGGAAAATGGATTTTTTTGTGACGATGGGGACTTTTGTACATGTTCGGTTTGGTCTTTGAGAGCCGGTTCTCACCTTTTTTCCGTGCGCCAACTCTGTGGCAGCCTTTATTTTCTCACCCATCTTCATTCCAAGATATATACTATTTCCTCCGTCCATGTTTGTTAGTTCATTTTTATTATTCATAGCACTTTAAAAAATTATACGTATTTATCATTACAAATTTTTAAAAATATGTAATATGGATCTTATTTAATAGCTATCAACTAGTTTTATTATACGAGTTTTTTAAAATCATAAAACTCACTATAAATTGAAAGATATAGACAATTGAAGACATGACACGAATATCGAAAATAAACCAACAGACATGGTCGGAGGGAGTATTACTTTAGTACACACTTTGTGCGAGATGTGTCCGTAATGTTCTCAAAAAAAAAAAAAGATCAGGTTAATCATATAACTTTAAGTACTTGATCTAGTTGTCTAACTTTATTTCAAACTTCTGAAGAAATTTAGAATCCTAAATTGTGAATAAATAATTAAAAGACGGATCAACCATTTATAATTTTTTGAATGAGCTGGTTTTTTAGGAGCTCAAAAAGTTATTTTAAAAATTAATGAACGGCGCAGATTATTTGTGTGGGTCTTCAAAGTGGGTCTCACAGACACATCTCGCACAAGTTATGTACTAGAGTAGTATATTATCCTATAATGAAGATGAATGAGAAAACAATAGGTTGCCACAAGGGGAGAGAGAGAGACGGAAAAAGGTAAGAATTGGTTCTCAAAGACCAAACCAAACGCGGTGTAAGTTTCGTTAGGTTTACATTCGACTAGATCACTGGTCCTGCAAACATTGGGACAAAGCGTCTTTGTTGTGCACTAAGTGTATGACACCGTATTATGCACTCCATCTGATTCAAGCTTTCATGATCAGTACCTCTCCAATTTGAAAACATTAAGCATTGGATTTTATTTTATTTTATTTATTTTTAACTGGATAAGCATTGGACCTTATCCACACCAATGTGACAGGGTCAGGTGCACAACTAAAAAATAACGGGAATAACTACAATACATACCTATTAAATGTGTGTATCATATGCACATATTCTATATTATGACATCTCATGGCAAATTGTAACACTTTTCAGTGTCTCGTAACTCTTCAGTAATATGATTTATAACATTTTCTCTAACTCAAGAGTAACATTTTTTGTGCATCTCGTAACTTATATACAAAAAAAAAACTTGACTTTTTATTCGTAAGAGGTAATCAATTCGTAATATTTTTAGGGGTACACATGATACACACCTAAATAAGGGTTTGTAGTGTAGCCATTCCCCTAATTAAAAACTGCATTCAGACCTAAAAAATGTGTTCTTCCATCTCCACCTCTCTTTTTTTCTTGCATAAAATTAAAAGGAGAAACAGAGAAAACCTCAACGTCATCCATTCTTGGAGAGCACTGGACAAAGAATGTGAGCCAAAGGACCACCATATTCTAGATACTACCACAAAAATGTAGGGGTCGTGTAACTATTATTAATAACTTCTTTTTACAACCACATAATCGTGTAATTATTAAGAAAGTTAAATTTCGAGTAATGTTCCAGGTTCTAATTATTATTATTTTTTTATTTTAAAGTTAAAACAGCTCAATTTTACATTTTTTTCTTGGATGCAAAACTCAATTTTACAAGTATTACTAATATGTGGGAAAGTCAACTTAACAATTCTTCTGAAAATGGATGTTTTGACGTGACCATGGGGACTTTTTGTAACTTTCGGCTAGGTTTTCATCCGACTAGTACTCATTGGTCCCGCAAACATAATCCTTCCTATACTAAAATGGAAATTCTCTTCGGCCTCCCCATTACTGAATTCGGCTTCCCATTTTGTTCCCTAAAATCTCCTTGGTATTAACAAATGTGTCTTCTTCGGGGTGGGCCGTGGCTTAAATAGTCAAAGTTATATATTAATGCATTCGGTGCCAAAGAAAATACCAAATTTTGCAAATCAATTATACATATTATCGGTGGTGATATTGAAAGAGTTACTCTAGATTAGTAGATTGAATCTTTGTTTTTGTATCGCTGTGTTTTACGTGTTAGGAATAACGGCTAGATTGCCAAACTTACAAGTACGATAGACAGAACCAAGAATAAGATGTGCTTGGTATGTGTGTGCACTAAATGATACTCCCTCCGTCCAGATTTGTTAGTCCATTTTGAGAGTTTGTGCCATTTTTCAAATTATTGGGAGTTTGTGCTATTTTTCAAATTATTATAAATTGTGACATTTTCTTGGAGGCTGCCACAAAAACCAATCACCTTCAGTGACAAACGCAATGTTGTCGCTGTTTGCATCTCTTTTGTGACAGTCGTGCATGTCACTTAACATGAGAAAAAATGCCACAACCTTGAAGTTGTCACTAAACTAAAATTTAGAAATAATGAATAACAAACTTTTAGTGACAAAATTGTCTGTCACAAAACTTAGAAACAACAACTTTTTCTCGTCACTAATCTTAAAATTGTTCAACTAAAAAATACTAATAAATTGCCTTTTGTGACAATTTTTATTGCTACTAAATTGACAAATGGTAGCATAATCAGTGACAACCTTCGATTGTCACAAGTAATTCTTGCCTTTTCCCCCTTATAGTTCTTGTACTATTGTAGCCAAGATCTCTATCAGCCAATCTTCATGCATTGAACATCGGTTAATATCCAAACATCTGTTAATTACAATAATCCAAAAGTATCCTTAATGAAGAAAGTTGCAACCCACATTAAATTTCCCAAAAGTTACACAAAAGTTTCAATGGCAAGCCACAAAAAGCATAAGTATTCGTCTGCCATGTGAAGCACTGGGACTCGTTATAGCCAAAAGTTTCTTCTCTGACCATTTTATCTATTCATCTGCACAATACATAGAAGATAGAAATTTCTTTTAATATTTACGGAATCCATAATCAAAACTAAACTACTCATATTCCAACCCCAAATAATCAGATGTATACAAATGTACAAGTCAACATAAGCATATCCAGATTCCACATCTTTTAACCAATTTTTCATGCTGCGAAGAACCAACACTCCAAATAGTTTACCGTACCCGTATCCAGACACAGGAACACCTGGGGACATGACAAAAAGCATGTACAGAGTGTGCCATGTCCCCCACCGTGTTGTGTTCCCATAGCTTTAGAATGCCGCTGTCCGTAAGTCGCGTTGATAGTTTATTGTAGTAGCTCTATTTAACTATTTTGATCCACACATACTACTACCAAAGATACAATTTATCTTCAGGAATTCATTAGAACAAACTTATCTCTGTTTGTCCAGTGCTAACTTTTACTAGTTGTAATACACGAGTATGGAGTCCTTTACAAAGTCAAATGGGACAAGGAAACATAATATTTTATAACCCAGTGCCATGGGTTATTTTGGTACACAGGTTGGGCATACGTAGTAGAGATAAAAACATGATACTATCTAAGAGTGACTACGTCTAGATGCTAACAACAATTATCTCACCATTGCTCGTACTAAAAATGTAAGTTTACTCACATAGGCAGCAAAGTGTTGGTTTGTACATTCATATGCACATTCTTCTTTCCAATTTCCCCACTGCCTGCTTTGCATTTCATTTTCTTACCAACTCACTGATCCTATGGATCTTCTATAGTTATCACTCCTGAATTAACTTTTCAAAAAATTTCTTTTCACGGTTGTCAACTCGGTATTGCAATCATTATTGTTGTTCAAGGAGTCTAATCATGTTAAAAAAGAGCTTTCACATCCCTATTTTTGGTACCAAATACAAACTAATCCTTTATTCTCATGCCACATTTGCAACGGAACATCAAATCATTTCTTATGCCTGGAAAAGTAAAATAATTAATGAAGCGGAAAAGGATTAGAGATAACTTACCACTAGAAGAGTGGCGAGTGATTCCCCTGGATTGCATCTCAGCCATCATCAACCGAACTAGTGCTAGTGTCTGTTCGTTGAGCCGTCATCTGTTCTTGCTCAGCATGCATCTCTGCCTGAGCCTTGAGTATCTCAACCTCTTCACTTAGCTTGCTAGCTTGACTTTCAGCCTCTTCGACTAATCCTTTATTCTCATCTGTGTGTGTGTGTTTTGTTGAGGTCAAGTTTGAAGGATCAAAGTAATGACACATTGTTGTCACAAAATGTGGATAGTGATCTGGAAGACAGAGTGTGATAAACGCTTAGTCTTATACATGATCAAATTGTTTTAAACTCTATGATATTAACAAATGATGGGACACAATAATTAAGCCATAAGCTTCTGAAAAGCCAAACTGGAAAAGACATGTTATTTCTAAATCTTAATAACTACACATCAATTTGCATCCATATAAAAATTGACCCAATAAAAGCTAAGGTTTACCAAAGTCATATAGAATCCAAAGAACATTCCTGAGGAGCAATGGGTGCTCCAGAAAACCATAGCTTTAGAAACCTTAAGCAAATCTCTCAAACACAGATCCTTTTTTTAATCGGCCTCAAACTTAGATCTTTGATCTACCCAATCGAAAAACATAGGGAACAACTTGTAGACACAAATGAACAAACCTGCAAATCTGAATTCGAAAATTCGAAACCTACTCTAGCAAAATCAAAGACGAAGGTCAGGGATAGGGCGACGGAGAAACATTTAATCATGAATGTACTGATCTATCCCTGTTAGAGTATCATTCATTCTATGAAGAACATTTAATCACAGTTGTTGCCATCATGATTACAATTACCAGGTTGTTCTTTTTTTAGAGTACCGGCGAACCTATCAAAACATCTTTAAATGAATTACAACCTCCAGAAATTAACAAGACCCAAAATTCTCTTTGACTGATTATACTCAATGCATTGCACGGAGTTCCAGTCAGGCGGAGGCAATCAGATGATAAGTGCCTAAGCAAGAATTGCAAAAGACCTTCACCATTCGTCATTAGGTATGAAAGCATTGATTGTCTAAGGAAAGACAATACTCAGGAATTAGTTCTAAACTTTTTATTTTTTCTCTTATAACTAAATAAAATAAGAGAATACGCCAGAGAGTTCTAATTAAATATTCCTCCATTTAAAACTTGATTCTTGATACTGAAGCGTAATGTACACTTCTACATTATGCGAGGGTTTAGGCATTGAGATTTCCCAACCTTGCCCGCGAATCATTGATGTCATTTGTTGTCCAGAAAGCCGGGACGTCAACACTCCTAAACAAAACACAAAAGAAGATAAATAATACTCTTTACAGTGCACTAAATGAACTCGGATATCTGTAATAGATAAACATTAACCCAAGTTTACCATTTGCATATGGAATAGAAAATTGTGTATCCAGTTGCATTTAGAGCATCACGCATTGGTGGGTATCTTGAAAAGAGAGCTCTTAAATTAGATTTTATAGATTGCTGAACATGTGGACCAAAATTCAACAAGACCAAAATAAGTCATACCTTCTCTTTATTGGATTCCAAGATTGTAACAGTTATCATACTTGAAAAAATTGACACCCTGAATAACACCAAGGAATATCACCGTCAATCAATGAAAGAAACTGGGGAAAAAATGCAGCCCGTTGACTTAGAATATAAATCCATTTATCCTATTCATTCAAAGTTCTTAAGTTTTGAGACACTGTAGTTAATGTTCAAATCTGAGGTTGTGATTGTGACCAAAGGGCTACTATTTGTCTGCAGGAGTTGGGGTGCAAAATTTGTTACCTGATGTTGGGGATCAACGAGGGAATATGCGTGATAGAGCAGCGGTACCTATCAACACTAATATCTTGGATACTAGAATTCTAGTACTCCCTCCGTCCCAATTTGTTTGCTCATAATGGGAATACGTGTAATTTCAAACCCCTACAAAATATATTTCTCTATATTATTTTTTAATTTGTTTTATACCAATTAAAATGCTCATTGAATACTTTAATTTGGTGTAAAAAAAATTTAAAAATATTATACAAAAGTACATTTTTTAACATCTACAAAAATACACGTTTCCCAAAGCGAGCAAACAAATTGGGACAGAGGGAGTAATATGTAATGGACTCCACAGAAATACAGACACTCATACGTAGTGCGAACCATCTAAATCACATGAATAATTCGTTTAATTTGTTGAGGGTTTGTTCCAATAGTGGGCTCCGATTTGGTTTTGTAAGCCCTTTAGGGCATTTCTGGTTCCCAAAAAAAAATTGTAATGGACTGAGATAACTCATTTATCTTAACAATCAATTTCGCTAATTTCATTGTTTTGGCATTTGGAAATTAATCACATAATTTTTTTACTCAATCGAATTCAGAAATCCCCATAATCGAGATGTGAATTCATTCATAAAATGATATTTTCCGTCCAATCAAATGTCTAACAATACGTAAGTAACTTCATTCTGATACAAAATAAATATAGCCATATTACTTAACAGATAGGCGGTGCACATATGGTTTTGTTGGCCCATTTTAGGATTCTTGACAAAGGAACCAATCAACTCTGTATTTTTTAAAAATTTGATTCATCTTAAATTTTTTTTAGCTTAATCAGTCAGTTATGGGGGAGTGATTTCCACACCCCCATTTTGATATCCACACTTCCTTTAATTTTGTTTTTAGGAAGACTTTTACATATAAAAATTTCACTAAAAATAAAAAAAGAAAGTGTGAATATCAATCTGAGGTATGTGAAAATCAATTATCTAATTATATGTCATAATGAAAAGTTTTAAAAATTGGATTATGCCCTTACAACTATCCAACTAGGCCGCAAGACACGACAAATCAAAGCTAAAAGAGGGTAAACAAATCACTTAGGCCATGTTCCACTAACAAAAAACTAGTTTTGTTTTAAATAAAAAACTACTTCATTCCACTAAACAAAACCCTACAAAAAATCAACAAAAAAACCACTTCATTCCACTAACTTAAAAAAAACCAAATCATTGCACAATCAAGTACATATACTTTATTCATGTAAAATTACGAATCTGCCCTCCCTTCAAAAAAAAAAGAGCAATAGTTGTTTGGGTAGAAGGGTAAATTTGTAATTTCATAACACAACTAAAAAAACCAAAAAACCAAAAACTTGTTAGTTGAACTAGTTGGTTTTTTTGAAAAACTAAAGATAAAAAAAAACCAAAAAACTAAAAAACCAATTAGTGGAACACCCCCTAATTGGGTGAAAGTAATGGACCAAGGGTGCGGCGATAATGTGATCTAAGTAGGGAGTTTTGTGAGAACCCACCCCACATTGGTGGAGAAATTGGAAATTTAAACATTGTAAAATTAATTGCGAGCAGTTATTATATAATTCAAAGTCAACCATTCACAATTCGTTATACTAGAAACGATCTTAAGTCGGAGAGATTGTGGCAACCCAATCCATCCCACATTAATGCTGAAAGTTAAGTATTCAATATACAAGGTCTAAGACGACATATTGAGATTGGTGTATTCAATGACCCTCTAGCAATAAAGTCAATCGAACAGTGGGTTGGGTCTCGTCCCTCGTGTCCTTGAAGCCTGGAGGCACCGATAGTATACGTTATAATTCTTTTTATGATAATTATTCTAATTTTTTATTTTGGCGAACGAGACAATCTTTTGGAGATAAAGAGAGTATTAAACCATTATAGTATAGTAGACTGAAGTTAAAAAAATCATTGAAAATGGTGGGTAATATGTTTATGGGTCTTGTTAATGTGTGCATAATAGACACATTTTAGGCACATTTTAAGCACACAAACAAACAAAAATAACACACACTCCAATACACATTTTACACTTTTCAATACACTTTCACATATACATTTTTTCAAATATTTCAGTACATTTTTTCAACCTTAACGTTTGCTTATTGGGTATATGTTAACATTTTCCTATGTTTATTTAAATAATTTGAACTCACCTCGTAGACAATGACTCCCTAAAATCATTTTGCAAGACATTTTTGTGAGAATTTCTCTCACAAATAATACCCTAAATATTACATTTCGAGGGATTCAATCTCAACTTCTATGATATCTCTCCCTCTTTCTCTCCCCTCTCAGCCGCCACCCTACCTCCACTGTTATGAGGTGATTTAGACTTCTCTTTAGGGAGAAAAGATCTCCACTCCCCATCATTTTTAGAAGACTGGAGACCTTGGGTTGCTGGTTCGAGCAGTGGTTTCCTGAGCTCTCCAATGACAACTATGAAGGCATATGAAGGCAGATCTGGCGGGAATCCCGTGGCAGGAGTGCGAGGTTCGATCTGGTGGTGATTCTTCATCCACCCAGCTCCATGAGCGGAGATTGGGTCCCACATCGGCGCTGATTGGATTCTTTTTGTTTTTTGTATTTCGGATAGGTAGTGTCTTTTTATCTTCGTCTAATATAATTGGGATGATCTTTTCGCTCAAAAAATAATAATAATGGCAAGTACATAATATGTGCGCCAATTGTTTTTAATCAAAATGTTGTAAAAGAACGTGAGACCATATTGAAAGCAACGAAGGCACTTAATTTTTAAAAAAACAATGGGAAAAAAGATTACTATATTTTAGTAGAAATTTTTGTGACATACTTTAGCTATCACTGTTGTAAGGTACTTCAATTGATTCAGTGACATGTTCGTAATTTGTCACTAATATTCGATTTTTAGTGATGGTTTTTTTTTTTTTTTTGTGTCATTATAACTTGTCACTAATAGGTTCCTGATGCCATTTTGTAACAAAATCTTTGTGACAACATAAAAGTTGTCACTAAATCATATGTTTTTGTGACAAAATCATTGTGACAACATAAATATCGCCACCAAAAACTGAGAAAGACTTCATTCAGTGACAACTTCCTAAATCGTCACTTTATGTCACCTTGAGTGACCACTTTTATGTTGCCACAACAAATTAATGTCACAATAGGTCAATTCTCTTGTAGTGTATAGAACTAATCGAGATCTATCAAACAAGATCCATATTGAACATATAATTACTTACCAATTTAAAGATATCACTAATTTTTTGTCTGATTACAATAAAACGAGAGACAAACAAATCCAGACAGAGGAAATATATATAAAGCACTTGGTTGAAGTTGCCACACGTAGGCTATGTGAGAAATTAGAGACCGACCTCTCTTTTGCTCCTTTGTTTTTTTCTTGAAGGTGTTACAACACCTCAAAGAGTCATTCATTTTTTTGGGTTGGGTTCGGACAACTTGTTTATTTTCAACTATTTGTTTGCCCTTGTGACTTATTTAATCTCTTTGATTGGTTGTAAGTTTGTAATTAATTACAAATCATGACACAATATTTGGAGGATCACCACATCTAAAGTCTAAATACCAAATCAAATTGAAATGAATTCTATTTCCTAACTTTTCAAAGCCAATGTTCTTTCTTACTTTCTAATACCTTATAATACAATTTAGACTTCACTAAACAAAATACGGGTGTTCCACTAACCAAAAAATATTTTTTCCAAAAACCGAGATAGGTCAATCTCTCACAATACATCACATAAAAAACCGTGAAAAACTAGTTTTTTCAAAAAACCACCTTAGTGGAACACCCCAATCCAATATCAGATATCAGATTTTAAAAGTAGACTAACAGAGTAGCCATCAACAAAAAAACCAATAGCTTTTCAATGTAAAAAATTAATATAATATACATGTTATAGAAAGTTAATAACACAAGATAGCTTTAAATATCTTACCCATAAAAATCTGGCCGGTAAAAAAATCTAAAACCAAATCTAATAGTTAAAAAAACAAAAACTTTCTCAACACATATAAAAAATCATTATAAAGGGAAGCACAAACAACTATACAAAACTCACTATCTCACCCTGTTGAGAGTCAACACTTGATTCTCCATAGATCATGGATCTAGAGTCCTCCATAATAGAACAAAAAATTCTAGAATAGTCCGAAAGGTTCGAGGGTATTCTAGAGAATTCTAGAATAATGGAGAACTCTCTAGAAGGTCGAAGAATAATCTAGATAAATCTAGAATGATCTAGATATTTCTGGAAGATTCTAGAAGTGGAGGAACCTAGAGAGTTCCGGAATATTCAAGAAGGTTATGGAAGACTCCACTACATGCTAGACTTGTGTGGAGAGTTCTAGAATGTTGTGGAGCTAGGTGCGAGGAGGAGAATATATTTTCTAGGAGGATTCTAGATGAAGAATATCAACCGTTGGATGATAATGATCTTGGCCGTCCATTGAGGAGTTGGATGGCTAGATAAAGGGTGGAATGCCTCATTTGTGAAATGTGGTGAGGAAGTACCACCTTGGTGGTGATGAACCACCCCTTGGGTGGGAGAGTACCCAAGTGGGGGAGAAACCACCTAATGAGTGAGCACAAAGAGTGTGCTCAGATATTGTAAGTGTCAAATAAGAGTTATATGTATCTTCGTTTGAGTGTTGTCAAGTGATGTGAGTGCGAAGTGTATGTACAAGAGTTAGCATATACAATAAAAGATTTTGTTTGTTCAGCTGCGTCATACTCTACACACCCTCTGTATTTGATGATCGCAAAATGTTGATACAAACCAAAGAATATGATTTCTGGTTACTTGTTGTTCCTCTGATGGTGATTCTAATTGAAGTCGTCCTAACATTTCGCGATCCTCCATGATTTGGTATCATAACTGACCATAGGGCCATCACATATGGATACTTCACCTTCAACACTATCTGGATGATCTTGATGATTGTAGCTTTTGATCTCTCCATAATGTTTACCCATCGAGGTTCCGTTTTCTGAAGTTTTAAATTGAACAAAATAGAAGACTTGACCAAATGAACTTTCTCGTCATTGTTTGCAATATATATTAGTTTGGTTGGTGTTATGATCTCCCACTTTGCACAACCTCCCTTTCCTCAACATGCACGTTTTCTATATCTGCCAGCACCAACAACAATATAGCAATTACACAACAAACCTACAACTTTGCAAGTGTCACATAACAATTTATATCCAAAGAGAATAGTACATAGTTTGATATAGGGTGTCATCAGAATTAAAACCAAAAAATATTAACGAGCACGAGAATCCGTGCGAAACAAGGAGGAGCCAACTAGTCATTCATAAGAAAAAGTATGTATAAATTTTCAATTTTCTTGTGATTTTATCATTGCTTATATAATTTAACATATAATGCTTCCATAATTTTGAAGTCTTATGTAATATACTAATCGAACACTATCAAATAAAATCTGTATTCCATTTTTTGTTAGATTCATACTGAAAAATAGAAGGAATTGAAAATCGGCAGAAATATTGATATTAGTCAGACCAACAAATTGGGACGGAGAGAATAATTGGATGGAGATTTAAAGTACATTATGGAGGGCATGCGTTTTTATCCCCGTGCATGTGGTGTTAGGCCAGACCCTGAGATTTTCGTGACCTCAGATGATAATGTAAACCAGGGCCCTATGTTTTTCTAGAGAAAAAAAAAATTAAAGAACCAATATTTATTTCAAATGATAAATACTGTGTTCCATATTTTGTCTTTTGTAATTCGTGTCTTTATGTTAATAAAAAGTAGTTTTTGGTCATAACTTTCTATTCTTATTGCAAGAATTAGAAAATCAATTGAAATGGGCAATGCGAACATTTTATGAATACGCACGAAGTGTTTTATTTATTTTTTCCCCAATTAATTGCTACACCGGCAATTTTTTTTTTAAAGTCAACAAATGATAATGATGTAGTGGAAAGAGGGGAAAAAAAAAGAAGAGAAGGTAGAAACTGACTATTGTAAGAAAAAAGAAAAAGGGAAGGTAGAAAAGGAAAAAATGGCTCATGGGAATTGATCCCTAACATTTACTAGGAAACACACAAACTTTTCCACTATTCCAAATGCTTCTCTATTTCTTGTAGCACATCATATATTTATGAGAAAACATTATTTTCACGGCCAGCGGAAGCAAATGTTTCCTCCAAATCAATCACAGCGGTCCGTGTGATTGTGTAGTCAATGTGATTGCATAGTACACAATCACACGAACCGTTGATTGAATTAGAGGAAACATTTGTTTCCACTGCTGGCGGAAATAATTCTCTCTCTATATATATTTATTAGTACTTGTTATGAACACACACACACACACACACACACACACACGCATATATATTTAATTGAGGCTCTAAAAATGAGTTATTTTTGGTGGCCTCAGACTTGGGCCTACCTAGCTTGCCCACAGGGCTGGCCCTGTGTGGTGTGGGGTTCAAGCCCCACCCTCCTCCCTTCCCCTTAACTCTAACTTCTAACTTCTAACAGTTAACTCCATTTTTGGGTATGTAATTCTCCAACCACATGACAAAAAAAGTCTAAAAATACATCTGTGGTCTATTTTGTTATATTTGATGAATTTTATGTCAATCATATATAAGATCTCATAATGTAGGACCAAAGACCTCTCAATATTCAAGTCATAATTGGGTTGTCTTGCCTCATGTCACCTGAAATAGCTCCCCCTACCAACCGAACTCTAGGTACCAGAAACAATGTGCTTTGATGAAGTAGTCCTCACACAAAAAGAATTCTTGTTGCTTTTAGTGCTCGAGTAAAGGTAGTGCGGAGCCGCACTACAACGCTATAGTGCGGCATCTGGGTCGTTGATCTTGATAACTAATGGAAATTTTATTTCGGCAATGAACGGCTCGAATCTTGCAAGCGCCAAAATAAAATTAGATTCATTGATTACGTGATCAACGGTTTAGATGATGTGCTACATATCCCCAATTCAAGAAAAGAAAAGAGCTTTCATGATCAGCTCCAATTTGAAAGCATTAGCATTGGACTTTCTTTTGACCTGGATAAGTATTGGACCTTGTCCACACCAATGTGATAAGGTCAGGTAGACAACTAATGACCTATAATAATAATAAAAAAAAACTGCAGTCAGACCCAAAAAGATGTGTTTTGGCATCCCCACCCTTTTTAAAAAGGAGAAAAAGAGAGAACCTCGTTGCTTTCCATCCTTGGCGAGCAGTTGGACAAAGAACGTGGGTCAATTCCTCAAAAATCATGAGCAACAATTCTCTTTTGCATTCAATGATTCAGAAAAAGGGCATCCGGAGATGTTGTGCACTCTTCGACTGTTCAATCGTATTTTAAATAACTCGGATGTAATTTTAATTTTTTACTAGTAAAAATAATTCAAAATTAAAAAAAAAATTACCGAACGCATTCAAGCCATCCAAAACATGATGGGCGGCAAGGGGTGTGCACAACACCAAGTCCTAAAAAGCGAAAAAGAAAAATGATAGGTGGTACATAAATGTTTCACCGATATTTTCCAATTATTTTCACGTGATGTGTGGATCCCACACATGATGAGTGTCAAGAATGTGTGCCCACACACCATGTGAAATGGCTGAAGTCATTTTAGACTTTTATGTTGTCACTCTCTATCATTTTTTCATCATCAAAGTCCTCTCCGTTTTTTTGGACAGACATTAGACGTCAAAAGTTGTATGGATAAAATATTATTATAGTATGATTTTAAAACACAATTATTAAAAATTACTGAAATACTGAATCTAAACATACGTCTTGATAAATATGTGCATCTAAAATATTACTCCTCTGATAACCGTTAATGAAATGATATTTAATCAACATGATTTTTTTTTTGACCAATATTCTCAACAAGGTCTAAGACATTGACCGTCCCTCCTTGAAGTGAACCCGGAAAGAGCCCACCAATGGACGGGTGGACCATCCAGATTTGAGGGGCGGGAGAGGATCAAAATCCATTAGCACAGTGGAAATGCAATAGAAAAACAAAAACACTTTCTAGGAAATAAGTAATGCAAATAATATTGCATTTCATACCCTTTTTCAACATAATTTTACTGCTCAAAACAAAGTGATGAGTTTCTCAAGACGTAAGGAAACAAAAAATGCAATAGACCTAATTTTTTACACCAATCTCAATCAGGATCTCAACAAAAAGAACTGAAACAAGGGAGGATATTTGAAAGGTAGAAGAGTTTTCAGCCCCACTCGAATCAACTGATGCATGGGAATTCTGCGGCAGTAATCTGTCCACGGGTAAGACGCTCCAGCCTCCGAAGCAAACAATATTCAGCGGACAGGCGTAATCCCCCCTGTGAAAAGAAACATTTCCTTGACTAGATATCTCAGCCTTGCAATACTATTTGACCGCAATAATTCAGCTATTCGTCCTCCTCCGAATCTGGATTGGGGGTTAAAGAAGTTAGCAGCTGTTTAACAGAATGACAAAATATGACAGATGACGAGAATGCAACTATGATTCAGCTGTCCTTTTTATGCTCTGGTGAATGTCTTACGGGTGCTTCTGAGCATTACACAAATTTAGGGTTTTGACATGGTCCAAGAGACTGTTTTATGGGGTTTGTGTTGCAATTGCCACCTTGTCTTATCCCATGCATTACAATTAACAAAAGCAACCCACACACACACACACACACACACACACACACACACACACACACACACACACACACACACAGAGCACTTCCTGCAATTAGCATGCAAAACCAGTAACATTTGACAGTCTTCCTTGAATGGAAAACGACCCTCAAACTGGTATGTCATAAGAAAAATTCTTACCGGATCGTATATCTTCTCCAACTTTGCCCTGGTTTTTCAGCTGCTTCATGATCATTGAGCATATGAGAATCCACCAGTATATGTGGAACATAAGTAGGGTCAACAACATCGTATTGAAGACATAGTACAATAGCGTGTGATATGCCTCTGACAATCTCAAAAACTCGCAGAGATCATAGCTGTTATTTACCAAACATTTGAGGGGTTATGCTAAAGGATATGCCAAAATATACAGATTTGTGAAATAGAGCATCTGCTTGGAGGACAAACCTTGTGGACTTTATAATCCAAAATGGAAAGAATATTAGCCTCAGTAGAAGCCATGAAATAGCGAAAAGTCCAAAGAATGCGCTCGCTCCAAACTCCTTCTCAGAGTATTTGAAAACTTTAGCAGCTTCCATAAACACATCACTTCCATCATGCAGTGCAAGAATAATTGAGCCAATCCGGAAGAAGCTGCAAAAGGCACAATAAATATAAGGCGTGGTACTTGTGATGCTAAAAGGAGTCCAGGGCTGTGGTGCCCGTTTAGTATGAAAAGTTTAACACCATATTTAAAGTAAGCTCCTTCACAGCACACCTTTCATTAATGAATTCAAATACCAGGCATGAATAAAATACATGAGAAGAAGCAGCAGCCTACTTTCTAAAAGGGCTTGTGAATAGGACTGACCCAAGTAAATGAATTACAATTTACAAGTAACATTCAGACAAAAACAATCCTAGTCTCAAATATTTGAGATTAGCTCAGATAACCATGTTTGACACTCTGCTCTATCCATTCAGCATGCTTCCATGGCATCTAAAGAGAAATTTTCCCAGGCCATCAGCTACTGAATGAGAACCTCTTCTGAAATTCGCAATTACTTTCTGAAGGTATAAGGACTAAACACGACACAATGGAGCTATGCCAATTGCCAAACAGTGCAGCCAAGAAGACAACTACTAGAGAATAGACTGGTTGCATTTCTGAATCAACATACATGAAGAGAAAAGAATTATCACATATCTCATAAAAGCATGTTGGAAAATAATTCATTACAACTTTCACTCCCTTAGAGCATCTCTATGCAGGTACTCTGTTATATAATGATAACAACAATCTAACCACACTATTGCTACTCTGGAATGGATCTAATATATGCTCCAGAAGAGTAGTGAACTCAGTTTAGATAGTTATCGTACAAGTCAAGCTATGACTTGATTTGACCATTCTCACTTCTTTCTAGGTTGCTGCACGCACCAGAATAGGGAAAGCCTCATTAAGTACCCACTTTGGTCCAACCGGAGTGGTTGCCCTGTTGTATGCACCATGTACTCCCATGCATTTGAATGGGAGTTCGAACCTCACCAACTACAACAAACACTACCGACTTTTGCCGAGCAAAAAATAAAAAAATGTGCAGCCTTCTTGTTCTTGAACCTAAAGAAGTTTTAGATTGACTTCACCCTCGCTATATCAAATTATGTTTCAGCAATCTATTCAAATACTTGAGTTTCAGTTTACCATACACATTCAGGGCATCAAAGTTTCAACAATTTAAATCCTTGCAATCCGTAATAAACCTTTAGAAGTCAGTACACTCACACAAAAAAGAAAGGCTTACTATACATTGTCTTTATTGCTGACATAGATATGTAAAGATAAGCCTCAAAAGCATGAAATGAGAACAAGTGCGGGCACATATTCAGACAAGAATTGGGAAGAGGCGTTTGTTCCTACTAGCTTCTCGAGTATCAGGCATGACAAAGCAGTGTTCTAAAAATCGGCCTAGGCGGTGGTCGCCTCCTAAACTAGGGGCCTAGGCGCTTAATTAGCCAGAGCGACGGCGGCAGGATGATTAGTCGGCTGCTAGGCAGCTCAACGGGATGGGATTGTTAGGCGGGATTAATCAGGGTTAAATACGTAATTTTACAAATCCAAGGGGGTTAATGTTGTGGTAATGTACTCTAAGGGTCTTAGTGTAGTTTTAATTTCTATACTATACAATATAAACGATCTGAATCTAATCCTACATCGGTTTCCTCATCTTCTTTGGTGCTACAAACGGACCAACAGTATGCTCCTCTCTCCTGTTTGTATGTAGGCTCTGTTTTTTTATCCCTTGTTCGGTGGGAAACACAGTGAAATTTATGTATATGTAGGCCCTATTTTTCTATTTGGATGTTAATCTTTTGATCTACTTATGATGTTCCACTTACTCAAAACTTGGGGAGGCTCTAGGCGCCGATTAATGGGCCTAGGTGCTAGGCAGTGTCCAGCGGCTACACTAGTTGCCTAGCGACTTTTAATAAAATTGTGTCAGAAAACCAAGCCACACCTCTAGAACCGAAATGTTAAACAGACAGCAATATCCAGTTGCCATATGCTGTACACATTGATGATGAACCAGTTGTTTTAGTTTCAAAATGGATTAAGATGTTTTTTAATTAGTTTGAATTTCAAAGTGGTTACCTGTTGGCTGGAGTTCTGCAACATTTGACATCCTAGACTCAGGCTGTAGGTGTAGAGAACTGTGAATCCTACAACTAGGCAGAAAGGCAGAAAGGGGAATGCTCCAGAATGAGTCAGTTATCGAGTTGCAGGGATTAAAGCCTTTTTGTTCACAGTTCAGAGTTCTTGCAGCACCAAAACACAGGGTTTTGATCTGGGCCACTCCACAATGAAATAATGTTTGCAAATCAAGCACACATAGATGCACACAGTTTCAGTTTAGACTCTTAACATAAACAAGCAAACAAAGTACATCCACAAGCTAGAGAGATACCTTGTAACATATGAATAACTGATCAAAATGACTGTGACCACATGATGAGACATCATCACAGAAAAATCTTTCCGTCGAGTTTCCCATGTAACGAGGGCAGCAATACTGTAGGTGTAGAACCCACACTGGCACATATAGAAGAGCTTTAATGGAATCCTGAAATGTAAATCATACAATTCATTCAACATAAAGAATAAAATCAAGACCATCAGTTCCATACTCAAATAAATTAGGAAGAATTCCAGAGTTTCAAGTCTTCAATTGTGGTGGTAGTGGAGTAGTACTCGCTCCTTAGAAATAATCTTGGATGCAACGCAACAGTTGCAAAATCAACAAATTTGTTCTGAGGAGCTAAAATAATATCTCAAGCAAAGGACCATGCAATGGATTGCCCATAAGGAAGACTAGCACTACTAAAAACTGCACAGTGCCAAAATTATTTGGTTGTAGGAGATGCAACTCTTAATAGGGTGGTCATACATATGATATTAAACTGCACTGTAGCCACTTTTCGAATGAAAGAAGTAATTGCATATACTGAAAACGTCTATTCCAAACTAAGATGAAGAGACCCTTCAAATTCTCTACTTGCAGAAAGCCAATTCCAGTTCAAAATTGTTCACAAATAAGAAAGAATAGCCAAAGTTATTTTCCCCTAAACTTTGTGAGAATGTCTGCAATCACCAGAATGTTGAGGACCTTGAGGTATGTATAGAAAAGATGTGAAGTTGGAGGTGATTACAGAACACAGACTTCACGAAGCACAAGAATCCATGGCTCTTGCCACACAAATAATTACAGGATAAGTTCCCTTGCAACTCCCATGTCGACAACAAAGTATAGCATCAACTTCATACAACAAGCATGTATCCTCCACCATCTTATCAAATCTCTACGACGCTAAATAAGACAGTTTACTAGTTTGGTCCTACTTTACTTTTACACTTGCAAGGGCCATTTATGCGAACGGTGAACCACAGTAAAAATCAGGAATGGAGGGCCTTAAAAGAGTGATCTCTATGTTTGTGTAGTGACTGATCAAAATACTGGCATCAATACTTAAAGGAATAGGACATTACAGTTTACATGCTTCCTCTTAAATGTTCAATGAATGGGATTTGTCAATCCAACAATTCGACAAAGGTAAAAGGGAATTTAAACTCACTTCAATTCTTGATTTGGCCAGCCCATAAAGTATCCTTTTACTTCTCTTAACCATGGCTCGTGGTAAGTAATTGATAGAATCCAAATTTCAACAGTGGCATAGTATGTCAGTTTCCACATGGACTCCGAGCATTTTACAATCTTTGCCTGCATAGAATCATTCATCTTTAAGGGGATGGCACCATTGAACAACAACCAAACGGCCAGCCTCTGAAAAAGATAAAAGAACAATCAGAATTCATAAATTGTAGAACTATGAGTAAAAACCAGGTGATTAAATGATCATAAACACTAGAATAACCAGACTACTTCCTTTTCGTACCGATCCTAATCTTCATCATTGTGTTGTTTTTGATAAGTGAGTTCCATTTGCTATGGACCAACATTTATGAGGGTCTCACAATTTATATTTTGTTATCCGTTATTTCCTTGAGCAAAACTACTTGATATGTTGACATTTCAGACAGCAAAACAGATGTGTAAGGATTCCAATAGGGAAGATACAACTTTCTTTTATTAATGAAATTATACTCAAAAAGAACATAAAAAGGACAACCACAATTAAATCAAAAGCACAAAACTATCATAATAACATCACCAACATGATCAATAAATACTACTCCCTCAGTTCCAATTCGTTTGTCCAATCTTGAAGTTCCAACTTATTAGGGGAACACAATGATTACTATCAAAATGTTTTTGAGATTCCAAATATACCCATCACTTTTTTGACATCTAGTGAGAGTACAATCTTCCCAATTCATCATTTTTGAATAAGAGAAAGGGCATTGAGGGAACTTTTGGCAGTCAACTTATTATTGGACAAACATTTTGGGACACGTTGAAGTGAAAAAGTAGACAAACAAATTGGGATGGAGGGAGTATCACAGTTGTAGTCAAACCCCCTTACGGCTAGAAAATGATTTCTATAGAAGCAGCACCAACATGCAACAACCATTTAGCTAGATCAGTGAATTAAGTTTTCCACCCAAGGGAAAGTCGTTTTCTAGATTTATTGATGTTATTGTTAGGAAAAGTGGTACAGGCCTTCGACAAAACCTCTACGCTGCCTGCTTGCAAACCATTGGATAAATTTGCACCAAAAACTTCAGTTGGAAAGCTCTCAATCTGTTCTCCTACAGTTCAGTGGACCTAAAAAACCAATGTAATGGATAGATTTCTTGGCAACAGCTTACAGTCTAATGACCTGAAGCATTTAAGAAGCAGAGTCACCTCCAAAGGCAAAACTAGTTACTCCGTTTCATCCTCAAACGAAACAAATTATAATGGAACAGATATGCAACAATTGGCTCACTAATGACTCACGGTTGTTTGGTTGGACTTACTTGTGATGGAACAAATATGCCACGATCGGCTCACTAAAGAATGGTAGTTGTTGGCCTTTTCTAGCCAAAAGTAATTCATTTAGGACACACTGCTACATCAGATTATTAGATTATACAGACTATGCGTGCATATTATCAGTAAATAATCCTTTTAATTTCATTTGCGGATGATATTGTCCGAGTAGATGAACCTGTTATAGGAGTTAGTCCTAAATTAGAAATATGGAGAGAAGCATTAGACCAAAAGGCTTTAGGCTAAGTAAGCAACACTGAGTATACAAAGTCGGAGTTTGGTGGTAGCTGAAGTGCCCTTGTAGAACGTGCAAGGATCCAAGATCAGCAGATACCACAAAGTGATCATTTTAGGTATTTAGGTTCTATTTTTGGCAAAGATGGTGAGGTTGCAGATGATGTGACTCATAGGATCCAATGGTGGACTGTGTTGCAAGAGGATACCCACAAAACTGAAAGGGAAATTCTATAGAATTGCCAGACCAACGATGCTTTATGGGACAGAATATAATTGACCTATCAAAAAACAAGAAGTGAGTAAGGTGGGTGTGACTGAGATGAGAATGCTAAGATGGATGTGTGGTAAGACTAGAAAAGATAGGATTCGAAATGAAACCGTGCGTGAGAGGGTGGGTGTGGCACCTATAGAGGAGAAGTAACGGGAAAATAGGCTAAGGTGGTTTGGACATATCTACCGTAAACCAGTAGATGCAGAAGTTAAGAGAGTTGATAGAATAAATTTGATTAGTCACACTACGAGGAGAGGTAGACCCAAACTGACATTAGATGTTGTGGACCGTAAGGATATGAGCATTCTAAATCTCAGTGATCAAGTAGCCCTTGATAGAGCTCAATGGAAAAATAGGATTCATGTAGCCGACGCCAAATGATTGGGACATAAGGCTCGGTTTGGTTTGGTTTCTGTTGATAAAGATAATAACAATAACAATGTACACCCACAATGTTGCGCCATTATATAAAATAGATTGTCTCCCCAACCATTAACAAACTCATCTATACGTTTTCATTTCAATAGGCATTTCTTGAGATCCAATCAGTTTGTTTACCTGCGTAGGGTAGCCCTCCAAAAATCTCATGGTTTACCCTTATTCTAAAACTTTCTCTCACATTCTAAACCCTTCTAGAATGACCTAACATTTTTCTCCCACATCTTAAAATAGTTTAGGTTCTTCCTGACACTCTTGAAATGTGCTTCCCTCTCCTTGATAGCTTTGATGCCCAAACGAACTTTCATTCTCCACATCCCCTGGTGGCTCACTATATTCTTCAAATATCAAACTATCTCATATAAATGTTACGCAGTCTTGGGTAGAACTCAACCCCAAAAGCTAGCTCATGAAGTGAGGGTGCCCTCATGCTTATATATTTAATATTACTTTGGTAACCAGATGATGTGGGTGGTATTTGTCAGGTGTTTTGGTAATGGATTCCTTTCTTTTTGTGCCCTTCTGAGTGGTACAAAGAAACCCAGATCCTGCACACCGATAACGCCCAATGAACTATCGAACATGAGATGTCTTTGTCTTGTGGGGCCGGGGTTGGGCATAAAAAAGTGGAATTTTGTACTTCCAAATGTAATTGTCCTTACAGTCTAGATGAAACGGAAAGGATTTTCAAGATTGCCCCTCGTGTTTGTTTCTTGAATCACTTTAGTCACTCCAAACCCACTTGTCCTACTCAACTCTTCAGTAATCTGGGTGTTTCTAGAGTCATCTGAGGACCCTCCCAGAGTGTATGCTTAGTAGCTTAATCACATAATTCACTGGACAAGGGTATCACACGAGGACTCAAACCCCGAACTGACAGATCCTTTGGAAATTCACAAAAAAAATTGAGAACTCAATTTCTACATTCGCAAAATGATTCTACCTAAGTCATGCATTAAAAGTTCGGCCAATAGTAGAGTAACATGTTACAAGTGGCATATTTCTCACTTGTTAGGCATGTACAGCTGTGATGCATGTGAAATGATAGGCACTCTCCGGAAGGCACTAAACATCAGAATGTCGCATAAAAGTTATGAAAAAAAGACAACAGATGACGGGAGGGAGTTCATTTTGCATCTGGGTGGAGGGAAACCGAATTAAAAAACCACCGAATGATACTAAAGGCAATTGATGACGGGAGGGAGTTCATTTTATACCTGGTGGTGGTTTCATTTTCTAAAGGCAATTCAGTTTCTTAGACAGAGGCTATGATAACCTATGGACTCTTCTGTTTAGTTCTAAGTCGTGCACAACTAGTTTCCATCTGTATCATATCTATAGTTTGTAAGTTTTCTTTTCAACAGGTTATGTGTTGTCAACATTTTTGTTTTGGCGAATGGCTGCAGAAATTACGACTATCATTTCTTGAAAGGTTATGATTGTTTAGAAAATTACACATGAGACATGAAACTTTACATACAGTGAAAATGCTCCGAGGCACTCCGACCTAGAATTCTTTTGAATATCGACCCTCTCGCCCTCGCACCCACATGCACTACCTCATTATGTGGCTTAGCTCCAGAGGCAGACACAAGGGGGTGCCCGGGCACCGGCTCAACTCCAAATATTCTCACTAATGATACTACTTTTTCAGGTTAATTTGAAAAAGTTCTATGGGATCAGTCCCTGCAAGTCCCTGGATGATGAAAAACAAAAAACTCATAAGGTTCCATACAAGTGGGGAAGAACCTCCAAAAGTTTTAAGCCATCAACCATTTTTATTTTTATTTTTTATAGTCGGTACTAAGAAGCAACTGCACACACAATCTCGTCAACTTCTTAGAAATAACAAGTAGCAATATATAGGATCGACTATATTGTTTTGTTATTACTGCAGAAATTTATGTGGTTCGCCCCCCCCCATTGAGGCACTGATTAGCTCTATAGCTGCATAGTAACTATACATACGCGGAATAATCATAACTTTATAAGCAGGTATTGCACTCAACATGACTGCAATTGAAGAAGCAAGAAAAATAGCAAGACAAAGCGATAGCCACATTACAATTCTTCGAATTCAACATCCACATAAACAGTATAACTGAATGTAATACAGCAAGAACCTTACGCGATATATGAATCTGTCAAGGAAGAACCTGGCGGCGACGAAGCCGAAAGCGAAGTATACCGCGATTGCGAAATGCCAAGCGCTTGGGCCGCCATTGTCGATCCAGATCGAGTCCATTAGAGACATCAAACGTCGAACTCAGTGATTCAATCAAACGGATCCATCGAATGTCAAAGTTTTCCACAATCAGGACAAGGATGAAGGCATTCGGCTATTTAATTTGCCCTAATCAAAGTGCGAGTGGATTGAGAATGGGAGAGAACGGTGAGGTTGAGGCAAGAACTAGAGCTTGGAGAGAGAGAGAGATAGAGGAGATGGTTGGAGATCTTGTGTGTGTGGGCGGCGTGTGTGCAGAGATTGTTGATGAACGTGTTTCGGACAGCAAATTTGTCCACATCCCCTTGGTTCAACTCGTTCTATATCTTAATTCCATAATCGAAATCAGAAAATTCTACAATACATACATTTTAAAGGAGTGTACAATATGTACTTATTGTGTGGTTTATATTGTGTTATATCATTAATAATCGTAACATTTTTTAGTGTTTTGTAATTTTTTCAGAAGTATGATTCGTAACATTTTCTATGATTCATAACATTTGGTGCGTCTCATAACTTTTGTACAAAGAATTCATAACTTTTACTAAAATTCGTAACTTTTGTTAATCGATTCCTAACTTTTATAGAGGTGCATATGATACACACCCAAATAAAAAGTGTGTATTGTAGCCTTTCCCATTCATTATATTAGTATTCAAATTCATTTGCTAAGAGGTCACGCAAAAATTTAATCCAATTAAATATAGGTAATTATTTCATATAGAATTCTTTTTATTTTTCTTTAAAATTTTGGCTAAAAAAATTACTTATACTTTACCGATATGGGATTGAACAATTTTCACATGGACTCCTAAAAAATGAGTCTATACAAAATGAACAATTTTAATTCTCAATATGAATCACAGAATGAGTACATCGTTGCACTAGTAAATAATGTAAGAGTGAAGAAAGTTGGCTCAAAGTGTTTTGTGTTGCACCGGAGCCGCTTACATTATTGATAAATCCTGGTCAAATGTCTGAAGGAGTGGGCCAATGCAGAATTCAAATCATATTTTTTGCTCTTTTTTTCTTCTCACGCAAGGAGTACAATTCTTTCAAATGAAGTACGATCAAACTTGTTTTCAATACGGTGATTTTCTTGTCAGTGAGTTAGTGTTTTGGGTAATAATTCATAATTTTGATTATTGGATTATTTATTTTGTCTTTATTCAATATTTTTTTGCATTTGTTAGTTTTGCGTCAAGATTTTATGGTTTACAGATTTAATACCGGCGAGGCAAAAGCAATCTGAAATTATAGTCAAAAACTCAAATGTTTTTTAATAAAGCCAAAATACTTGGATTATTGGCCAATAATCCAAGTATTTCGGCTTTATTCAAAAAAATATTTAGTTTGACCATAATTTTGTACTTGTTAGATTCGTCTCGTCGAGAGGAATCCAGAAACCACAAAATCTTGACGCAAAACTAACAAATGCAAAAAAAAATTAAATAAAGACAAAACAAATAATCCAATAATCCGATTATGGATTATTACCCAAAACATAAACAAAATGAATGATGTTACTTAATTTTTTTGGTTGGAAATGAAACTAAAAAATTAAAAATTGGAGGAGACGGGACATTAGTGAAATTGGACAGGAACTCCCTCCAATGGCGAATTCCGATTCCAAAATGTAAAAGAAGAATTGAGGGATGGTGTTGTTCTTACAAGGACAACATGGATCTTTGGTGATCATTTTCCGTCAGGTAGTGGAGTTATAAATGGCCAAATCTATTGATAATAGATGTGATCCGGTATTTATGGTGACCCACGGGGCGATTAATGAGGACGGCTAACATCCATGATGTCCACTAGGAGACAACACCCACCCTGTGTCTGTGAAAGAGTGTGCCCCTTGTCACCATAACAAAGTGCATTTTAGAAAAGCTAGTGTAAGGCTACGTCTGCGTGCTCGTTGTTGTCGAGATGAGTTGCTTAATTATTAATTTTTGTAAAATAACATTATGTTCAATTTTCAAAGAGAGATATATGTAAGTCTGGAAATTTTTTACAATTGCATTTTTGGAAATTTTTTGCGATTTTTTCTTTTTGAAAAATTTTACGATTACATTTTATGAAACTGTGATTGTGAGATCAAACCAAATGATAGTTCATGGTGCAACTGTGCACATTTGAACTGTGATCCTTTCCCTTTTGTTCATTTTTTTTATTCTTTTCCTAATTAAATTGAATAAAATAACCAAACCAAACCCATAAATTAAAACCCATCTATGAAATACTTAACAGTGTCTCTACTAAACAGCTTACACATGCCAAAAAAAAAAAAGGGACGAAGAAGGAAATAATGGAAAAGAGGGAAAACTCAGGAATAAGGGAAAAGAAGAAAAAGGAGCACCACACACTTGTCACCACAAAAATCCCAGAAATGTCCTTCGACATATGGACAAAACCTAGGGAAAAAAAGAGAGACTTAGACGGAAAACCTTGAAAAACCAAAACACATCCGAACTGTCCAAAATTCAATCCAACGGCTGAGGGGTGCACAACACCGCACACAACACCTCCCCCACTTCCGGTAAAGACAATACGATAATCAATGCAAAATCTGTCTAAATAACTTGAATACCTCTCCTTACAAAGCCACATCACCTCCAATTATAGAAAAATAAGAGTATTTTGCTCATTTCCCCCACATGGTGACAAGCCACCACTAATTTCCTTGTACAAATGTGCTGATAAGGAGATGTATTTTGGGGCAAATTTCATTGACATCACGAGAGAGTTTCATTGAATAATAGATACCCCTTTGCCTAAGAGATGAATATAATTTTTAATGTTTGTTTCACCGACACCGAATCAATAGTATTTCAATCCTAACATGTGATGCAATTAGACAAAAATAACTATTGACAGATTCACCCTCTTTATTATAAAAGAACTAATAAAATAAAAACTTTCAATTCTCGATTTTTTGGACCCAAAAGTAACGAACTTATTCTTTCTTACTTAAACTGTTCTTTCAATAAATAAAAAATGAAGGACTACTAATAAATTTTGCCCTTTTTTTGGGATCAAAACAGCTCTTCCAAGAACTAAAAGAAGTCATTATGATTAAAAAATAAGTGAGAGTCCATAGGCTTTTAATACTATTTATATATAAGTCACTTTTGGCTTATTTAATCACGTGTTTGGACAAACAATCATCAACTTGGGATATCCTTGAAACCCACATAGAAATCACATGGGGTCTATTATTTTTCATGCGTGAAAAGGATATCCATCATTAGACAAATAGTCAAGGGGTGTCGATAAAATTTGCCCTTTTTTTAATCATAATAGTATAAAGGGATTTAATATAAAGGAGTGCTTGGAAGCCTCTTTTTTGCCTTTGCATTTTAAAATTCTTATACTTTGTAGATGTTTGTGAGTTAGGTAGGAGCAGCTGTTTTGCCACTGTGAAATCTCAAATTCACAATCTAAGAATGAGTCTGAAAAGAACTGTTTTAATTTGTGTTTTACATTCTTCAATCCATTTTGAACCAAAAGATTAATTTATTCCTTATATTTCATGAAAAGACTGTACAAAAATCCTAAGAAAGCAATATGATCAAAAGGCGCGTGATAATCTTTTCTTCAAATAATATTTCAAACACTATTCTACTCCAAAATCAACTCAACACATATGTATGATCATCGAAACACTTTATATTTTCAATATTATGATTCACAATCGTCAATCCAAAATCACGGGAAATGCTTCAATACGCACGCCCATTTTAGAACATATAGTAAGCACTCAACGAAAGGCTCAAATTGTGCCACATCAATAAAATGTGACCTAAAGAACAGGTCATGTAACATGTTTTCATATTTAACCACAAATAATCACAAGCTGAACCACAAAATTCATAAAGCAATTCATAACCTATTTTTATGGGCCATACCACATTCATAACAATGCCACAACATTTGTAAACAAAACCACAAATATTCATAAGAAAAAGAAAACGAACCACAAATTCTCATAAATAGCAATTCATAAGTTATAAATTTGTGGCTAGTCATAAGGTCTCATAATATTAGCCTCAAGCAATCATAATTTGGATCGTAACCAATAATTCAAACTAAATCGATTATTTTCATTTCTTCGGTCAATTCCAAATTTGATTAGAATGACGTCAATAATCGATTTGACATTCGATTATTTTGACATTTGTGATAAATTTGAAAATAAATTTTTTAATCGAAAGTCAATTCAAAAAATTTGAAGTTATGGATTCAATTATGTGCTCGTATTTGTCTTCAGAAGTAAAACTAAGTTGTTTTGTGTAAGTTTTGCATTAAATAATCTAATATAATCAAGCTTACTATTATTAAACAATCAAATTTGTAATTGGATTGTGTTCACAATGAATGCCAAAAGGGCCAATTGCTATAGAGTTCACTATTACTATTTCTTAATATTTTCAGTTGATCTAACATTTTTCCAACACATCCAATCCACTTGCGAGACAAACTTACAATATTACCATCGTTATAAAAAATAATTAGTCCACCGTTAACTGCATCTTCAACAACACCACCAACAACATCCTCGCCGGTCGGCCGCCTCTCAAATTCCAGCTGGAAAAAATTGGACACCGCCGGATCAACGTGACGTCAGATCTAAAGCCGCCGACGATTTGAGATCAGCTCTCTGTGGAAATGGAACACTGCTGGATCGACGAGTCAATTTGAGATTAGCTCTCTGTGGAAGTGGAATAGTTGACGACGACGGTTGGAGCGGCGTAGCGTTGCGTTTCGGGAGGTACCAGTCTTCAAGATGTTGAACGGAGCTAGAGCTGCCATGGTGTCCTTAACTGTAGATCTGGGCTATTTGCCATGAATAGGAGACAAATGGGATGAGATTTTATTGTGTGTGGTTGTTCGCAGTTTACTAACTTCAAGGGGGGAAAAAAAGAAAGTAGAATAGCAATAGTTTAAATAGTGCTGATTTTTTTTTAAAATAATAATAAATTTGGTTAGGCTAGTGTTGGCATTGAACTAATTGACAATTGTAGAATATTATAAAAGATAACCATATCTATCTTATGAGTTTAGGTAACTACGTCTTGTCGTATTATTTTACTAGTAAGAATTATCCATTTTGAAATGTTGTTATCTTAAATAGAGTCTAGATAACCACATCTTATGAGTTTAGATAACCACCCTTTTTGAGTCCAGATAACCACCTCCATTTTGAAAAAATGATTTTTTTTGTTTTATTCAATTTTCAGTAAAATTTCTAGTAAATTTTATGTTAAAATCAGAGAGTTTGTGCTGCTACCTTGTAGTGCTTGGGTGATTGAGGGCTTGATCCCAAGTAAGTTTTTTAAACAAAAATATGCCCAGATAACCACATCTATGAGTACAGATAATCACCTCTTGCGAATCAAGATAATCACATATTGTGTGTCCAGATAACCACTTCTTGCGATTTCAGATATGATTATCTGCGCCGGCGACTTTTCTGGCGAACTCCAATTTTCCGGCGCTGGCGAAATTTCCAGTGAACTTCTTGGCGCTAGTAACTTTCCGGTGAACTTTCTAGCATTGGTAAACTTTCGGCAATAGTATGTTATGTATTAAATTTAATGTGAGGGTTTATTTGTCTATTAAAAATGGAGAGTGAACCTTATACCTTAGAAATTTCAAAAAGGTGGATTAGAGGTGTTATGAAACTAAGAGGTGGACTAGACATGTTACAAAAGGCTATAATGGACCTTAGAGTAATTCTTTAATGCCAAAATTAATTGTGATAAAATTTGTTGTACAACCAAATTGTGAGTGATTGCGGACTTTGAGCAACACTACACCAAATATAGGGATTTCTGGCATTTTTATTCCTGGCGTTATAATAAATGCCGCAAAAAACCATTATTAACGGCATTTCAAGAAATGCTGGGAAAAAATAACTGATGCTGGCAAAAGCCAAATTTCCTGTCAAAATATTATTGGCATTTTTATGCAAATGCCAGTAAAAGTATAATTTTTTTTTAAAAGTCCAACCGTATAGTATATATATTATTCATTGTGCATTTTTGAACAATATGTGGGCTCACTCAATTGGAAAACACGCGTGCACATGGAGTAAAGGTCACAGGTTCGAATCTTGGGGGAAGCATTTCTCCCCAAATTTTTGAGACACGCGGACGACACGCAAACACCATTTGGGTGACACGTGGCTACCACTTGGGCGCCACGCAAGCACCACGTGGGTGACACGTGGCATTTTGTTTATTAAAAAAACAATAGGCGTTCCTGACATTTTCCCAAATGCCACAAATAGTGTTGAGTATTGCCAGCATTTTTTAAGACTATTTCCGGCATTTGTGGCATTACCAACACTTGTGTAGACGGCATTTGTAACAAATGCCAGTAATACTCTTTTCTGGCATTTTTAGTGGTTTTTCGGGCATGTGAAAAATGCCGATAAAGGTGAAATTTCTTATAGTGCAATTTCAATCAAATAATCGAATAACAATCAATCGGAAGGTAGCTCATAACTACCTCTATTGTTTGACCATTATTTGATGTTCTTTGACATATATACCATTGAGTATGGAGATTTGGGATCCCAGTGGCGAGGTTGGGAACTGGAGGGTGTAGTGCCACATTACAACCATTCATCTCAACAATCAATTGTCTGAATTTTAAAAAGACTCTTTTAGAGAATAGTAGTATACTACTACAAAAATTGATAAAGATCTCGGACATTTGGTGTGGTTTTTCACTTTTAATCTCGCATTCAAAATCGTGGTTTATCAATGTGTAACTAAAAGTCCATCTTTTTTAACCACGAGATAAAACCGTGATTAAAACTCATTAAAACCATTACTAAAATGGTAAAAACTGTGATCTTTAACTTATTTTGGAGAACTTGGAAATCAGCTTATATATATGTGATTCATGTTTACGTTTATCAATCTTTCGGATTCTAAGGTTTTCCACGTATATCACGTCTCTTGCCTCCTGATTTATTTTCTACTATTTTATTGTATGTTCTAATTGTTTAATCTCTTTATAAAAGAAAAAAAATCTAATAAAAGTTTTTCTTAAAAGGGTTAATTTTTTAATTAAGTCCCATTCACCCCCTCTCTAGGACGTTTTAGCTTCCGCATAATTTCACATTTGTTCGCATTTTTGTAGCGAGAGAGAGAGAGAGAGAGAGAGAGAGAGAGAGAGAGAGAGAGAGAGAGAGAGAGAGAGAGAGAGAGAGATTTAAAACATAATCCATTTAGATCAAGAAACACATTGATAGACCACGAAAAGTACATAAATGACTGCAGAATACACAACCTTGTTCTAATCATGAGAAGGCGAGAACTAGTATTAATAACAATAAAGATCAAAATAACTATACTAAAATCAAAAAATCATAATCATAAAGAGGGTTCTTATAATACCGCAGGTTTGGGGGTAGATGGTGTTTAGTTTCACATTGGTTGTCTACATGAGTAATTTTGGGCATATAACAAACCATGTAAAAGATTACTAGTATCTAGGGCTTAAGTATTTTGGGCCATGTGGTGTAGCTTGTGGATTAAATCAAAGTACTGGGCTAGTGGTCTATGTGGGACGCATGAATACAAAATAAATCAAGGTACCTTCTATAGATTTGCATGTTCACATAAAAATCCAAAGAAACCTTGAGATGAGGATCAACTTATAGAGCAAGGTGTGACAGTAATCCTATAATAAGAACATTAAAAAAGCAATAATAGGTCAACAATAAGATAAAACTAGAATCGATTTAAAAGGACAAAAAAAGGAGAAACCAAAGTCATCTCAAGAACAAGACAAATAAGTTACTTATATTTAGCCCTTGAAGTCGAGGGGAACATCCAAATCCTACAATTAACTCAAATTTTCAGCAAAAAAAAAAACTCATCGTGCCATCACTAAAACTCATAGTTTCAACATTAAAAAATAAAGAGTTGCACCACATTACAACAGTAACCTAGCAGTTTCATTCGTCAATTTAATAGAACTAGAAAGCCTAGTTACAGCTACAATCCATGTATAACCAAAACCAATAAAATATATGACATAGCTAAAACAACCATCATAAGCGTAAACCAAACATAACATCAAGTGAAATCAAAAGTGGTCTCTAAAAAATAAAACTAACATAAAAGAAACATGAAATCATCAATCCCCTACTAATCTATGTCATTTAGGACTGAAGCCATAGCCCATCGGTTAACACTGTGGCCTCTTGATTTGGCTTGTAAAGTCGGGGTTCAGTGGCCGAATGATGGTTATCATCCTGGTATGAGGAGAAAAACTATGTGTTGGTCTCTTGCATGTCGTTTTCACTACCCTCTTTTTGATTACTCACATCCAAATTTTCACATGTTCGCTTCGTATGTCGCCCATGCATAAGGCAAATAACATTTTGTTTAAAAAAATTTAAGCAACCTATACTAATATAATACATAAAGTCGAGAATAACTCGCACCTGCAACGCGCACATTTCTTTGTTTTTGGTGGCATACCCCTAGATAACGATCCCCCCGGTTTCCCGTGGGTATTATCTTGGTACGAGAAGGTAAACTCTACATTGGTGGCTTCTTGCATTTCATTTTCACTACCATTTTTTTGCTTACACCCAACAAATTTTTTACATGTTCGCTTTGTATGACCAATGCACCTGCATAAGGTAAATAGCATTTTATTTAGGGTAAATTACACTAACCCCCCTTGAGGTTTCTGACTTGTACATTGACCACCCTACTTTATCTGAAATAGCGCTGACCTTTCCTAAGATTTATATTTTAGTATCAAAAGCACCCTTCAACAGTAGCGACGAGTTTTGACAGCGTCGGGGACCCCTTGTGGGTGCCCAACGGTCAATCCGAGTCGTCTGTTCATTCCAAAATCGAATTCCGAGTACGTCAAGCGGGAATTGCCTCAATCGGACAGTCTTAAGTGCTCGATCCAAAAATTTTGAATGAAATGGGGTGATTTTGGATCGAGCACTTAGGACCGTCCAATTGAGGTGATTCCCACGCAAACCCACTCAGAATTCGATTCTGGAATGAATGGATGGCTCAGATCAACTGTTGGAGACCCACAAGGGAGTCCCTGGTGCCGTCAGTACCCGCTGATACTATTGAAGGGTGCTTTTGATACTAAAATATAAAACTCAGGGGAGGTCAGTGCTATTTCAGATAAAATAGGGGTGGTCAGTATACAAGTTAGAAACCTAAGGGGAGGTCAGTGTAATTTACCCTTTTATTTACAAATTTTTAAGCAACTTATACCTACATAATGCATTAAATCAAGAATAACTCGCACCTACAACGCCCACATTTTCTTGCTTTTTGTGGCATACTCCTAGATGATGACCCCCTCAGGTTTCCCTTGGTATTGACTACATTAGGATCCTAAACCCAAAATAGTTTGGATGCAATATTTACTTCAGCACCATCAGTATTACCTCTATTTTCCATTTCACCACCGTTGTTGCTAATGTTATTTATCATTTCCCAACGTTTTTCATACGACATGTCATGCGAAAGGCTACTTCCCTTGCCTCATCAAATTCAACATCCAATTGTGAGGCATAGTAAGCCGTTTCATTGTAAGATGAGCTCAACATAGCATACCATGCGGTCTGTGTTAGTGTCTAGGAAATTTTAGGAAGGCTTAGCTATTGACGCTCTAGATTAGCACGTCTGGCCCATTTTGGCATCAAACAACCGAGAGGATTAGACAATAGTTGTTCACATTTCATGACAAAAATCATGTGACAATAAGGTATGCCAAATGACTTAAGTTTCAAGCAACTACATTTAATTGTGCTTAGAGATGCATGATACAATAATCTCCATGTAGACTTAGATAAATACTTCCCCAAATAGTAGATGCGATGATCCATCTGTCAATTTTATTATCCAAAACCAATACACCCTCCTTCTTTATTTTATCCTTAAAAAATGAGAAAATTTTCTGTGTAAACAATTCAGCTCCATGTTTCTCTAGAATTATTAATTTTGTTTGCATAACTGGAAAACTATTCTCCGTTACTGCCTTGGCCTTTGCCTCCTTGAGATGCATCCTATTTAAACCTTTGTCGAAATGTCCTACAAATTCATACAGCCTTAGTCGAGGCTAAGAAAATTGTTGCATTCATACCCTTACAACGTTGGGTGCTCCTCATACCAACAAACAAATGGCCTGGAAAATAGGATTCAACCCACTTATGATGCTTTGTGTAAGTAGCTACCACCCAATTGTTGTTCTCAATACCATACTTGTTGATAGGTGCCGAAAAGCACCCATTGGACCTCATTAACTCATACTTTGTTAGGAAAATTAGGTTGTTATTTGATTGGCGTTTGTTTGTTAACAGTGTTACAGGCTCCGAGGGCTCGAAGACTTGGAAAACGTGCTTTGGAATGGTTGGAAGCATCAAGGATGCAAAGAGGAGTAAAAGAGGACCAAATAGCCTATTTTTGGTACCATGGTCCGGACCATGCATACCCTCGTCCGGACCAAGTTCTCCGCGAGCTTTAAAGTACAATCTATACCCGTGGTTCAGACCATGGTGTCGGGATTTTGCATTTTGACTAGTTTTTCTGTAATGTTGAAAGCCCTAAGTATAAATAGGATAACCTAACATTGTTTTAGGGTTCCCAACTATTGAGAGAGGCTATCTAGACAGAGAAAGCTAAAGTTCTTCATGTTCTTCAAGCATTCTTCGAATCGAAGCATGTCGATCATCTCCATGGCCGGCTAAACCCCTTTTCTAGGGGGAGTATGAAGCTTTACACCAAGTAACCTTCTATTTTGTGTAGGTTAGGGTTTTAATCGAATCGGATTATATGTTCAGAACTTGGTTTCATGAGATTAATGGAATTGTGGTTTTATTCTTTCGATTTGTTGCGTATTTGTACACCGGTTTTCAACTACCCGTTCATATAATTGTTTTCAACTTTGTGTTTGGAGTTCTAGATAAACTATGCTCGTGAGACGGATCGTGCCATTGGGCGGCGTGACACCGTACGAGTGAGACGGTCTGTGCCGCAGGATAGTTTATGCCTTTTAACAATCACAAATATTTTCTTGATGATTATCGATGGGGATTGCAAGCCCTAGCGATAGTCCATTGTGATTCAATTATCGACCTAATCTATGCGAAAGTTGTGGTTACAAGGGTGGAGTGGATTCTAAACCCTAGATTCCTTCTCCATCAATCTAAATCCTCTTTGATAATTGCATATTTCTTAGTTTAATTAGTTCACAAACAATCAAACCTCTTTTTACCGAATTAAATTAGAAGTTCATCAGAATTAATGCAACTCACCCACATTGTCTCGGCGGATTGACCTCGGACTTGACCACTATTCTTCTGAATAAAGGTTAATTCTTTACTTTTATAAATATATTTTTGGTGTGAAAAACGACCTACCACTTGTCTACCACTTTAGCCCAAGCATTGTCAAACACGTCCCTCTCACAATCCATTTTTTATAACTGCTTGAAATCCAGGTATGTGGACATTAGTTGAGCATTTTGCTATAGATGCCACATACACAAACGATGCTTGTAGCTCAAAAAAACAACTTTAATTGTTTGACACATTGTCTTGTCTCCGTCAGTTAGTACAGAGATGGGCCTCTTACCATCCATGGCCTCCATAGGGGTTTGTAGCACCCACAAGTATGTTTCCACCTTCTCATTGGCAAGTAATGCGCAACCAAATATGGTTGTCATATAATGATTACTCACACCAACTAGAATGACAAATAGCTTATTGTATACATTAGTCCTATAGGTCGTGTTGAAGGCCAATACATCACCAAACGCAGCATAGTCCATTCGAGACCTTGAATTAGCCCAAAACAATTTATCCAACCAGTTCTCCTCGTCAACATCGTAGCTGTAGAAAAAGTATAGGCCCTCAGCGGCTTTAGAAAAGAAATACCCCAAAGCACCCTCAATATTATCGTCCTTCAATTCTATTCTACACTTAGCTTGAATAAAGTTGTGCAAATCTTTGTGAATAAATCCCACCTTCGCTGGACCACCACATTGATTGGACATAAAATCCATGCTATGGCTTGTCTTCATGCCCACATCACACATAGCCCTTTTATGGGCTTTGTCAACACTTGTTACTAACCTATGTAACCACAGGAAAGGGACACAGTATGGTGATGGCAGGACATGATTGTGTTCATTGTCAAAGTGTCACCACATATTTTTCCATTCCCCAATCATATTGCATGCCCATATTTCTTTGCTTTTGGTGATGCCAGGGGATGATTTTGTGACAATTTTTTTTTATTATGTTTTCGTTCAAAATTATTTTGTTTTCATCCAAAAAATCTTTACCTGATAGGCAAAGGATTTTTGGATGGAAACATAACTAATTTTGGATGAAAACATTCACTTTAGTCCTTAATCTTCTAGTATATATATATATATATAATCAATGGCAAAAGTGGGTTTATTTGAATTTTGGAATGGAAACATAACTCCAAAAAAAGTGCAGGATGAAACTCTAATTTGGAGGTGGGCGGAGGATGATTATTTAAGTGACCCTTGCTTATTCGACAACCTTTGTAAAATGAACAAAATCTGATCATTGATATGAATCTAGAATGGGTCTATAATAACCCAAAATTAGATCAAATTGGATACTAGAGAACTGGAGAGGATCATCTCCCACAACTAGGGATGGCAATGGGGAAGGTAGGGGGTGGATACCACTACCTCCGTCCCCGATCCCCGATCCCCAAAACTATATCAATCTCCATCCCCTCCCCAAACCCGCCGGGGATTTTATTTTAACATCCATCCCCGCCCCGATGCGGGGAATGGGGATCCCCACTGGGAATCGGGGATCCAAAAATGTTAGAAAATGAGTGAAAGTGATATATGATACATATTAAAACTGCCTCAAAATCCTTTTTGTTTCTTACTAATTTTATCACCATAACGACAACTGAACACAAACATTTCAAAAAAAAAAACTTTAATTAGAAATTTTACGTAAGTTCATAAGTTCACTAACATTAATATTACAATCATAGAACTCATCCCACGTTTATTACTACAATTCAAATTGCAAACATCATCATTACACCTTTGAAAACTTATAATATATATTATTATATATGAACGGGGATGCGGGGGGGGGGGTTTAGGGACCTGACAATACCATCCCTACCCGTTCCTCAAATTTTTTTTAAAATAATCCCCATCCCCTACTCGATCCCCGAAAAAATCCCCGAATCCCCTCCCCGAATGGGTAGGGGACGAGTTGGATAGGGGCGGGTCGACCGAGATTGTCATCCCTACCAACACAACACACTACAACAAATTACATAATCCCCGACCAAAATTCCTGTTGCTGACCTTATTAGCTGCTATTTCACGCACAGATTACCTATCCTTTGTTTGCTGCCCAGATTTGTAGTGGTGACTTGTTGTGTCTAATTAATTAATGATGGTGTCTCAAATCTAGGTTGATGTTATCCATATCAGGTCTTCATGCTAACTGAATTTGCATGTCGGTTTGCACATTTTGAGGTTTCATATATTATATTAGATGTAAATCTCACACCAGAGAAGGAACCTTTTGTTCATTGTATCAATACTCTTGTTGTTGTGTGGGATGCTATCATTTTAGTTGCTTTGATTGCCTCATGCTCAGCTGCTAATGATTTTTTTTTTTCCAGATCGAAGCTTTATATTCCGCTATTCTACTTTTGGGTTATTGACTATGAAGATCAAAGCTGGATTTTGGTTGTAGATGTGCTTCGATGTTTTTGGTTATCCGTTTGTTGAAGTTGAATCACTTTACTATTTTGCAGTGTAGGGGTTTTGGATTCTTTCGTTTCCCCTTGTTATGATTAGACTTATTATTTTCTTGTGGAATTTGGATACAAGTTATTTTCTAAGTATTTGGTGGACCTTTATGTATGAAAAGTTTGGATTTATTTCGTGGAATTTATTTATTTAGTATTCATTACAAATTGGCAGGAAATCAAAATGGGGAAAAAAAAATTCTAGCCAATTATGGGATTTCAATATTTAAAATTGGTGGCCAATAATTTAGTTGGTGATTCAAACAAATTACCAACCAAAAATTGAGGGTGATAATGAACACATTCCCCAACTAGAATTTAGTTGGTAAGATGATGCACATTCCCCGACTAGAATTTAGTTGGTAAATTGTAACACATTCCCCAACTAGAATTTAGTTGGTAAATTGTAACACATTTTCCCGACTAGAATTTAGTCGGTAAGATGAAACACATTCCCCGACTAGAATTTAGTTGGTAAGATGAAATGCATTCCCCGACTAGAATTTAGTTGGTAAATTCTAAAGCATTCCCCCACTAAAATAACCATTACCGACAACATTTTGGGTCGGGACCCGTAGTCACTAGTGTAAGCACCAAGGCCGACTAAATAATTTTGGGTCGGCGATGACATTTGCCGACAAGCATTACCCGACTAAAAATGCCGGCCAAAAATCTAGTCAGGAACACCTTTTGCCGACTAAAATGGCCACCTTAGCCGACTAACTATTAGTCGGGATTTGTGAAATTTCTTGTAGTGACATGACCCCTGAATTTAAGGTTTTCTTTTGTGTTCCTTATAAATATCACACCAGCCAAGCCACACACTTGCTTCAATACTGAGGAATCAGTAGCTAAAACTGTGGTGTAACTTTACTTACGTAAGAGCATCTCCAATTTTTATCCCCTTTTTTATACCTAAATTGAATCAAAATTTGAGTAAAAACCTAACTTTAGTATGATCATTATCTCCAATGGCCAAACCTAATTTGTAGCCAAATATATCCATTTTTAAACACCCAATGGCATTCATGTAAATGAGAGAGCTCAGATCCGTAGTTACAACCAGCTTCGAAGAAGCTGGTAGCTCTAGCGAAGCTTGGATTAGTGGCTTAGGGCTCCGATGAAGCTCAGATCAGTAGCTCAACTCAGGGCTCAGATTGAAATCGGCCAGCTCCGGCAGATATTAAATCAAACAAATCTTCTATCAGCCATGTTTCATCTCTCTCACGCGTTTGGGCAAAGAAATGGGTAAAAGTCAAAATAGAGATGGGTTTTTGATATCTTTACCCCGAATTTTGAATTTGGATCCTAAAATGGGTCCGGATTAAAGGTGGCCGAAGAGTCTCCTTCAAAATCATTGGCCAAGTACTCTTCTGTGAATGAGAGGGAGCCCTTCGGCCAAGGGCATGTCCCTTTCTACTGGCTAATTGACAGCGGCCTCTCGACGCGGCTCTTGTGAGGCCACTACTGCTAACGGCTAACCTCCACTTCAAGTGTTGATGGAAAAAAGCAAACGTCCACGTCAAGTAATATTATGCATACTCCTACGAAAACGTGCTCATAAGATTTATTTTTTTAAGAAAAAAAAAAAATCTGAAACGTGCTCACAAGAAGTTTTTTTTTTTTTTTTTAACAGGAGTGCTTATGAAATTGAAAACAAATGTTTTCACCAACGTAACATGCATAGATTGACAATATTTCCTTTTTTTTTTTTCTCTATCAGTTAAATGTAGCCTAGAATGTGAAATCTTGATTGACGGAAGTAAAAAAGGATTCCCCGTAACAAAATCACATGGTTATCGAGTGGAAACATGACAACAAGTAAAAGCTTAATTTTCCAAACTCGCTTTAGTCTCTCATTGTTAGCAAAATGAACCTTGAGGATACCGGAGAATTATCCAATAACTTCAAGGCCCTAAAAGTAGTGGAGATACACTAAATTGACCCGAACATCAAGTCATAGGAAAAAAGACAATAAACAAAACAAAGACAATTTCGTAGGGTAAAGTACAATTGAATTACTGCTTACACTAAGATTAGGTCCTGGGATAAAAAAAGGGTAGAAAGAAAGAGAAAGAACAAAAGACCCATAAAATAAAGGGTTGAATGAGAGAAGGGGTAAAAAAAAAAGCGTCACATGGTAGGGTAGTTATTTTATTTTATTCTCATTTTGCAAATCTAGAGGCAAATGTCCAATTAAATTTTAATTAACGGAGAATAGAATTTCTTCAATGGGGAATTAAACATGTGGTGCTAGATGCGAACTTGTTAGGCGTTGGATTCTTTCCAAAACTTGAGTGGTAGGCCTTGCTCAGGTACTGGGAACGGGCCATACTCAATCCCACTTTGGGTCCCCACAACTTCCCACCTGCAATTGTAAATGAAAATTGTGATCAGGACCAAAAGCAGCCGTGTCTGTTTATTTACAAGTGCATGTCTGTGCTTGCTTGAGCAATTCATGCATGTGTCCATACTCATGCCCATTCTTTATGATCGTTTGATTTTCAGAGAGTGGGAAGGAGAGTAGTGAGAGAGAATATGGTTTGAATTTCGCAAAGGAGGAGAGAGAGAAAATGTGGTTTGAAATTTTGGATGTAGATATGTGGTGGACCAGTGGAAGAAAATGGTAGAAAGAGAGAGAGAGAGAGAGAGAGAGAGAGAGAGGGGAAAGGACTTGAAAAAGACATTTCGAACTTTGAAAATACAAACAAGAAAAATTATCGAACGTGCTAAAACTTTGGAGTATTTCTAGTAAAAATAAGTGTAAAAGAACAAGTGCAGTATATATCTGTTCCAACAAATTAAACAATTCTAAAGATAGAATAGGAAATTATTTTATACATTAATATTTGTTGTTACATTATGATTTTTGGGATTTGAATACGAATAGACCTTTCCATTTCTCAATCTTTAGTAAATAAAACCTCCTTTTATTTAATTTAGTGGTGTAGTTTCTTTGTAAATTTGTGAAATAATAATTACTCATCTCCTATACACGCAAAAATGGCCCAAAAATCATCTAGATGATAATTTTTTTCACTTGTATCTTGCTGTTTATGAAGATGATTCTAATGTTATGTGATTGTTTATTTTCCTTTTTTTTTTTGGAGAACAAAAATAAAAATAAAAATAAAATAGTAGGTATGCCATTATACAATATATATTGTACCTGAATTTGGTAACAAGGCGGTGGAGTAAGATAAGCATCTCCAGTTTCGCAAGCTCATTCCCAGGACAAGCATGTACTCCCGTGCCAAATGGCATAAACGTATTTGGTTTTGGAACGACCTGAACTCACGAGAATCACAATCAAAATGTCATTGCCGCATCATTCTGGATGAGTTTTATGTATATACCATTCCCAGAACATCAGAATTTTTCCAAAAGAGAAAGAGCTCCATTATCACAAACCTCAAATCTTGATGGATCAAAATTTTGAGGATCAACATAGAATTCAGGGTTGTGATGAATGTTCCTGAACAATGGCATCACCTTCCAACCTTTGGGAATTAGGTATCCTGCAATTAAAAGAAAAATGGACCATAATACTTGGTTAAAGCCTCGTCATAAAAGTTCTATGTCAACTTTCAACTCCGGCATTGTGGAGCAAGTTCGAGTCACAAGAATTAGTCTCACATAACGTAAGGTTTTATAAATACAGAGCTTTGCACTCAAGCCAGTAACTATGTTAAATCCTTAATTACCTTCGTACTCTACGTCAACCACTGCTTCCCGAAAGGTGAAAGAGATGACACTTGCCATCCTCAAGCTCTCTAATATGACCTGAAATTACATATAAACAAATCTTTATGGGTCAAGTCCAGAACCCAAACAAAAAAAAAACTTGTGCATGATTGGTTTCTGTGTCCGTCGAATTGCTCGTCAGCGAAAAAGCTCTAGGTCCAACATACAATTGGAAAAGAACATACCTTATATGTAACTGGCATTTTCCTTGTTTGAGCCCATGTCAAGGGCCTCTTTCCTTCATCATTCGACTCATATATCATCTTCTGCTCTGCCTGCAAATTAACAGGAAGAATTAACAAATATTTGTGAAAAAACCCCCTTGTAGAAAACAGCTGAAAAATGGATTTAGAAACCTTTGGTACCTTAACAGCTTCAAGTAGTTTCTGATCATCATGGAGGTATTTGAGAATCCATGTCAGAACGCTAGCTGTGGTGTCTTGCGCAGCGAATAAAACCCCAATTATGTTATCGGCAATTTGATCTTCATTTAAGGTCTGCCCCTCTTCAGTTTTGAAGTTCAAAAGATGACCCAAGAGGTCCTTTCCCAATAGCTTTTTCTCCCTCCTCTCACAGATGATCTCACTCAATATCTCACCAAGCCTTTTCCTTGCCTTTGGAACATTTTCATAAATATAAGATTTAGATAAACTGTCGGCAAAAAATTAAGGAGTCGAAATGGAGAGATGTGACCATGTATTATTATTATTATTATTTTTTTCTCTTGATGTCAAGTGGTAGGAAAAATTCATTCACGACTATATTGTACATTAACAATTATGCAACGTCTGCAATAATTTTATCAAGCTCTATACACAACAATCCAAGAAATAATCCCATAAAGGGGGAAACAACTAACAATAGAATTCGTAACTAAAATTTTTTACCTTGGCAAAAATTTGACCCTTTGACCGCTCAGTAGATTAGAATGAACTATGTTTGGATCATGAATTTGCTGGCGCAGCGTAGGAAGGAAAAATGACATAAAAAGGAACCAACAAATAAAATTTGTATACAAAGGCCTAAAAAGTTGGCTGACTTATTTTTTTCTCCTTATTTGATTTTTTTTGTATTTTTTAGTTTTACATCAACTTTTTGTATATTATTGGTTCGTCTCGGTGAGAGTAATAAAAAAAGTAAAAAATTGTGACCAAATCATAATCTTTTTAATAAAGACAAAAATAAGTCAAAAGACAGCTTTTTAAACTTTTTTCGATCTTATTCAAAAAAATTAGAGTTCTAGTCATAATCTTTTACATATTTGGATTCCTCTTGCCGAGACAAACCAATAATACTCAAAAAATCGATGTAAAACTAACAAACACAAAAAAATCAAATAAAGACAAAACAAAAAGTTAAGTTGACTTTTTTAGCCAAAACACCATTTAACTCTTTTCTCATCTTTTTGTGCATAGCCATGGGTGACTCCACCACAGAACCAACGGGTTCAAAAAATGCAATGAAAAAAAAAATTTTGGATATGAATTAATTTTTTTTAATATTGTGAGCGTTGGATTACTCGTACGAGGTTAAAATAAATGTTTCCAGCTAAATTTGAATCTACTTGTTATAGCCCAACAAAACAAAACTAGCCTTGCCCAATTCTGAAAGCCTAATATACAATACACATTTACGGATAGTAGTTATCTGACATTTGATTCAATGTGCAAATGCTAAAAAAATTAAAGGGAATTAGATGGCTCCTTTTTTTTTTTGCTTACAACTTTTCATCATAGACACACTATGTATTTTTATCAGTACTAGCTGGATGAAGTGCATGAAGCAAATTCATCATTAATGTCGTGTGAGCGGCACCAAAAGTGAATCAGTATCAAGTGTTCTACTTTGTTATTTTTTACGTACTTAATTTTGCTATATGTATAACATTATTCATGCTAAAGACCTTGCTTACCAAGATTGCTTTATTGTATGCAGTTCCTGGCAAATTTGTGGGGAAAGAATTGTAACCCTTGTCCAGTATGCAGTAATTCTCCTTGAGCTGTTCCAGATATTTTCCATCCAAGTGACCAAATATAGAGAGAAGGCCCACTTCAAAAGAAAACTGTAGAAGACTCAAGAGAACTCAAATATGTATTAGAAAACGAAAAAAAATTGTTTTTGTTTGAAATGTGTAGAATATTCAACTAGAAAGGTTTGAAAATGGCATCCTGGAAATAATAGTCCATCTTGACGTCTTGGTCTGAAAAAATAAGATTTATTCTGTCATATCATTTTGTATAAATTCTCAGCAGAATTGTTGAAATTAGGGGTGTTTTGGCTTAGTAATTGAGTCATGTTATTTTTGTCGTTTATTCAAAATATTTCCCATTTGTTAGTTTAGTGTCAATTTTTTGTGGATTATTGGTTCATCTCGGCGAGAGGAATCTAAAAAATAAAAAAATATGATTAAAATCACGAAAAAAAAAATCACTCTTTTTAGATTATTTTTTTGTCTTTATTCACAAAATTTTAGTTTGGTTAGTAACTTCTTACTTTCTAGATTCCTTTTGTTGAGACAAATCAATAATCCAGAAAAAAAAAATTGATCAAGCCAAACTAAAAAACGTGAAAAAAATTTTGAATAAGAAAAAAATATCTAGTTCGATTATTTAGGCAGAATAAGTATTCCATCAGTCCCATTTTGTTAAAGGAACATAATGATTGCATCAAAAAGTATTCAACTTTTGGATTTATGCCCTTCACTTTTTAAGGGTAATAATGGGAATTTATCAAAAAAAAAAAAAAAATTGGATGATTCTGAAAAAATAGACGTGTTTAATTAGGATGTCTCAAAATAAAATATGAGACTATTAAAATGGGACAGTGGACAGTGGAGTATGATATTAAACCTATAAGAAAAGAACATGTAGCACCACAAGTATCTAAAATAATAGGATCTTGAACAGTCTTCAAATGTGTACTCAGACATCTTCTTCAGATGATACTCCCTCCGTCCCAAATTGTTGGTCCTTCTTTCTACTCTGGGATGTCTCAAAATGTTGTTTCTATTTCTAAAAACAATTATCAAAATATATCAAACTTCCAGTTTTACCCTTAAAAGTACTCTTTTCCTCCTAATTTATGACACAGTTTTTGAAATTTGTGTCATTTCTTAAATTGTTTATATCTTTTAGTACATGAAACTTTGTATAAAATAACTAATTAAGATTTATCAAATTAGATCCATATTGCATATTTTTTGAGATCCATATTGAAAATGTATAAACAATTTAAAACCACTTAATAAACTTCGCAATTTTGAAGGATAAATTTGAAACTCTTAGACAATAATTTTGTCTTCTTAAATAGTGGGATTCCCCAAAAGGGACGTGCAATTTGAGACGGAGGGAGTAATATATAATGAAAAAATAGTCCTCAAAATAGCATAAGTTTGACCAATAAAATACAAACCTTCTTCATCTCATGGAAGGTGTGGATAACTTCCCCAACAGTACTAGCCCAAGACTCCAAGGCAGAGATGGCTATGGCTTCTATATCAGGAACCAATTTCCTAATTGCTTCTGGAGCCAATGAGCTCTGAACCAACTTCCTAAGGTTAGTATGGTAATTTCCTTCGTGAAAAAACAATGCGAAAGGGCCGATCATCTTCTCTTTGCTCTTTGGGTACGTGGGTTTGAACAAATGAGCATGAGTCACCAACACGAATCTAGCTGCCTCCGGGCTAGCCAACATAACACAAGGGCAACCTAGAATGTGGGTTTTGAATATATTTCCATACCTGACCCCAAAAAAAAAAAATTGTTGAAATTTCCAGTAATTTTTCATGTAACGTAGAAAAAAAAGAAGAAAAAAAAAAGCAAATATCAATTTGGATTTGAACTTTTCAAACAAAAACCCATCAAGATGCCTCTAGGCTTTCAAAATGTGACTGACACATTACTGTGTTTTAATGTCCTAATCTGCGAAAAAATAGAAGCACTAATAAAGATAAAACCTTTAATAGCGGTAGGTGAAGTACATGTGGAAAATTTACATAGAAAATCTATACAAATTGATACATCTTTCTGACTTACAATATCAAAATGTCAATTTCACATCATTTTGGTTGAGCCTTTTTCATAAAACGTCTAGAATAGTGTCTTCCTAATCAAAGCGTTAAGAATTTGCAAAATCCTAACTCTGATTTCGCTATAAAATATATATATATATTAAGTTTTAGTGACAACGTGTCACTAAAGTGTGTTGCTAAAAAATATCTAATGTCGACAGCTTCTTCATTATGCTATCACTAATTATAGGATTAGTGACAACTCACTTAAAAGTTGTCACTGAATCTTTAGCAACACAATTTTGGTGACAACGAATTGTTGTCACTAAAGATCAAGTTTTTTTGTTAGTGTTTAGGGGATACGGGTACAAAAATACACTGCAAAAAAGAGAAGGAAAAAAAATTTCAACGTGAAAAAACATTTTAAAAAGTGGCAAATTTATGAGAAAACAACAGATTCATCCAAGTTGATCACCTCTCAGCTAGGGTTACCAGTCTAGGAATAATGCAGCAAAACATGAATTTGTGCATTGAACACAATTGGGAGAGAAGAACTTAATTAAAGAGAATTTAATTAATTATATAGATGGTGTTTCCTTATTAAATTATTACCTTGTTTGTTTATCAGCAAAGAAGTCATTTGGGTCTTGGGAGTAGAGTTGGAGAGTCTCTCCTATATAAGGCCACCCCATTGATCCTGGGGGAATTTGCAGCTTTGCCCTTTGTTTTTGTTTTCCCTTCTTTTGTTTCTTTAGGTATAGGTAGGAGAGGAGGGTACATAGGAAAAACAGAATGAATATCATCTCCATTATACTCTAGGAAAATGTAGCAGCTCTCAGCTCTCTCTCTCTCTCTCTCTCTCTCTCTGGTTTTGATGGTGCAGTGGTGAAAGGACTGGATGTGGGGAGGGATATATATGCAGCTTAATCAAGTACAGCAAATTCAGTGGAGGGGGTAAGAGGTGGCTTGTGTTTATATATAGAGTGGAGAGAGGAGGAAATGCGGATAAAGACAATTTGGTTAACGAAAATGTTGTAGGATACCTAAAATGGTTCAGGAAAGATAAATCAATAAATTTGGACCATTAATTGGTTTCTCTTTCCAAACGCATTTTGAGGAAACTATTCATGTACCCTACTATCTGCTTCTCCTCTTTGTTTATTGAAAGCTTGATAAAAATAAAAGAGAGAGAGAGAGAGAGAGAGAGAGACAAAGAGAGAGGGGCTAGGAAGCCCGTTCCGCCATTTTATTTTATTTGCAAATTGTCTTTTCTTTTTTTCTTTTTCTTTTTTTGGCTTTTTGAGATGGGTTATGAGAGAACAATTTGTCTTGCAGAAACAAAAAGATAGTTTGGACAAAAAGAAACTTTCTGGAACCGGCTGGCGATTTTCCTTTCGACCGTTTGCAATTTGACTTTATGGTTGGAGTGGAATATTAGTTCGTTGATGTCAAATTCGAAGGGTCACGTTAGCTTTCAAACAAAATTCACAGCTCCAAATATGAAAGCAAAGTTGAGAGATGTTTATTAATATCTTACCATAGACTTCAACAAAAAATTTGGGTGCTCATAGGACGTCACATGGTGGCATAGATATGGTATCCATCACTAGTGAGTAATTTTCATGTTAAAAAAAAAATCAACATAAAAGTGATTTGTCCTACTCTATAAATTAACCAATTAGACTGAAGATGAATATTACATGGCAAATCTCTTACCTATATGCAAAAATTGCCCCACATTTGACTGTCGGAAAACTTATGCCTCATAATCCCAAAAAAAAAATCACAAATAAAACTATGTTATCTAGGGGTGTACATGGTCCGGATCGGATCGGATTAGCATGAATCCAATCCTAATCCGCGAGTCACGGTTTTTAGAAAATACAATCCGTGTCCGGACCAAAAGTCTCACGGTTCGGTTCCAATCCGATCCATGAGTCACAGATCGGTTCCGGTTTTATCCACGGATTACATGTTATATATAAATAAGTAGCAAAGTTATATATTTGAAATTTTACATAATGGTGTAAACACAACTAATTAGAGAAGAGGCCTTCGTTTGGATCTCACACTAATGGTGTAAACACAAATACACAACTACTAATTGAATCTACTATATGTTGTCACAAATCTTGAGTTTATTTACTCCAGATCGGCAATATTAGACTGCTTCCATGAATCATCAATAAAAATACACATCCAAACACGGTTATCAACCTAGTTTAGAAAGAGATCACAGTGTACCCCATAAATAGATAACAAGTACATATAGTAGAAGTTAGTGTAAATGTGTAATAGTTTAACCCCTAAGTTTTGAAAGATATCACGGTTTACCTCTAGTCTGTGTAGTAGAAGTTTGTGTAAAATTATGTGTGTGTATATATATTTTTAAAATTTATATATAATAAAAATCTCACGGTCCGGATCAGTTAATCCACGGTTTCAAAATCAAAATCCGTGTCCGGACCGTGAGTCACGGTTTACTAATTTTTTAATCCGTGTCCGGACCATTAATCCACGGTTAAAATCCAAAACGCGCGGATCGGTTTGGTCCGGACCGGATTCACGATTCACCGGTTTTTTTGTGCAGCCCTAATGTTATCCATGGTAATAACAACATAACCGGGTTGTTCTATGCTTTAAAATTAATATTTCACTTGGGTGAGTGATTTTCACCCTCTCTCAACTCACCCTTTTTCATCTTTATTCTTGTAGAAGACTACTACTAAGTTTTCTCTTATTCAAATTTTTTAAATCGAACTATAAGACTCTGAAAATTGGGTACGTTAATAAATAAATTTTATAATTTATCTAAATAGGAAAGCCAACTTATTTAAAATCTCCAGGAAAACTTAATAAAAATTTTAAAAGGAAAGCTAAAGTAAGCTAACTTATTACAACTGAAATAAATTGAACCCTAACAATGTCTGAAAAACTTAAAGATTTGGGTTAATTACCTATATATCCCTTCGACTTTCATTCAAGTTTCACTTTTAGTCTTTCTGGTTTCAATTTGGACAATAAAAACCTTCGACTTTCACTCAAGTTTCACTTTAGTCCTTCTAGTTTCAATTTGGACAATAAAAACCTTCGACTTTCACTCAAGTTTCACTTTAATCCTTCTAGTTTCAATTTGGGCCGGATTTAAAAAAAAAAAAGCAAAATAAAAAATAAAAAATGGGTTTCAATCCGAGCCGTCCGTTGCATTTTTGGACGGAAAAAGCCATGTGTCATCCACGTGACAATGCTACAAGGGTATTTTGGACTTTTTCATTCCACCCTCTTCCCCCGGAAAATGCATCAGATGCAGTGCACGGGCACCATGTATACCTTGCCTTACACGCACCCAAATTTTTTTCGGGGACAAGATATTTAGGGATTTAAGGGCTGCATTTTCCGGGGGATGAGGGTGGAATGAAAAAGTCCAAAATACCTTTGTAGCATTGTCACGTGGATGGCACATGGCTTTTTCTGTCCAAAAATACAACGGACGGCTTAGATTGAAACCCTTTTTTTTTTTTTTTTTTTTTTTAAATCCGTCCAAATTGAAACTAGAAGGACTAAAGTGAAACTTGAGTGAAAGTCGAAGTTTTTTTATTGTCCAAATTGAAACCAGAAGGACTAAAGTGAAACTTGAGTGAAAGTCGAAGTTTTTTTATTGTCCAAATTGAAACCAGAAGGACTAAAGTGAAACTTGAGTGAAAGTCGAAGGTTTTTATTGTCCAAATTGAAACCAGAAGGACTAAAGTGAAACTTGAATGAAATTCGAAGGGATATATAGGTAATTAACCCTAAAGATTTATTCAAAGTTAACCTGAAATAAAGGACAAAGCCATTTAACTAAATTCCTACTAATAAAGTCACGGGTCCGCCACTTGATCCCCACCTAGCTGCTCTATCGCCTCGAATTTAGCAGATGGCTCTTCTCTCCTTTCGTACCTGGCATTGGGGACGACAAGGCCACAAAAGTAGATCTGTGAGTGATAAAATTACACTCAATAGGGCGCCCTAAGCCACCCCTTTACTAAAGTTATCCATGCAACAGGTACAACATATGAAACATTAATTTTAAAACATAGAACAACCCGATTATTGCAACATCTATCAACATAGTGGATTCAGTAGATTCAATATTCTCATCATCAATGTCAAGTTTTCACAATCCAAAACCTCATGCACCTCATGAATTCGGTACAAATTCATAAGGCTATCCAATATCGGTTCTCATCCACAATATAAACAATCTATTGGGCTACCGTCCACCATGTATAACTTTCTAGGTCCAGGGCACGGCTCAATACCCCTGGGAGTACATTGCGATAATTGGCTCAAGACCCATATCGGATACAATATCCCATTCCTTTAATCCGATAAACAAACCACACATCTTTTATCCGGCATCGATTCCCACCCACAATATACTTCTAGCACCCGATCACACAACAAATCTACCTAAAAGTATAAACTGCGCATGGCTCAAGACCCATAGTACTGGACAGTCCCAACCCCAAAATTTCGCGATTAAATTCATTCATCCTTATACTTAAAACATCTCGATCAATACGTGCTTAACAATTGGGTTCATGAATCATGTGGGTCATTATTCACATAAATCCAACATAATGAGAAAATAAAACAATTACTAAGTTAAAGAAAAACTTAACATAGCATGTAAAACGAGCAACTCTCTCAATTTACTAAAAATAGCAAACTAACTCCATAAATCACAAGATTTTACAGGAACATTGAACTTTACACTATGAACAAATTCCATGTTTTACTCGAGTTCTAATTCCTTCATTAAAGAGGTCGAAAATGGGTTTTAAAAATCATTTGTAATCTGTCTCGTGTTTCACCACAACAGAAATTTTTAAAAATCATACTAAATTCTACGTTACTCGGATCGAGACGAGCTTTATATAAAAGTTGCTTCAATTTTCAAGATCTACAACTTTCTAGTTTTGAGTTTTCTCTTGAATCCACTCAGAAGAGGGCCAAAACTGCCGAACAGAATCCAGTTCACAAGAAACACGCTTTTCATTGTTTCAATCACGTTTTACGTCTTCGTTATCATAACGATTCGACTTACTATCATATTTACATATTATTCATCTCACATATATCCTTACACATTTATGAATGCATGAATTAACACGTAAGCAACAAAAACCTAAGTAAGAGTTAAGCTCTCGAAACCCTACCTCTTCTCCGATGTTTTAGCACAATAAAACCAGTGATGAACTCGAGGATGGCGTTGATCAAAGACAAAACATAATAGGAATTGACAACTGAAATTTTTAGAGAGACAGAGAGAGATTGATTTAACATTGAAACTTGAAAGTAAGAGAAAGAGATGAGGGTGTGGGAAATATATCGTAAGAGAGTTTTGTAGAAAATGGGAAACTAAATAGGAGAGTTTTAAAATGCGTAAGATAAGTAGAGAGATAAACTAGGAGGTAAAAATTAAAACTAAAAGGATAATAAGGTGCAACAAATAAAGAGAATAAATAAGAGAGAGGGAAATAATTGTTGGGGAGAATAAATTGGAGAGATAAGAGAGAGACATATACATAAAGAAAAGAAAAATAGGGATTTTGTTTTCTTTTAAAACAATAAAATCAAATCTAAACAAGCATGTTTATCTTCTTTTTTTTACTACATAATTATCGTTGTTAGGGAAATTCAAACTACAAATTTATACATATCACTAATAGATTATCATCTAGTAGTTGAAGGGAACTAACTAACTACTCCAATTTATCCCTTAACCACAAATAATTAAATTAAACTTATTATCAATATTACATATTTATTTACCAGCTAAAGGAAGTCAAATTAAAATCTATTATTTTTAAATAAAAACAATTAAAAGTCTATTAATTTATTTCATAAAAAAAGGGTCTTTACACGAACAAGCACAAAGCTAGTTTTATATATTGATCTTTATCTAACCGAAATATGTTGTATCGAATTTATGCACGGAAAGGCATATATCTACTCTTATGCTTTAGAAATTTAAAGTGAAAATAGAATTGATTCAAATTAATTTACAATTGTAAAAAGTATATGATAAACAAAGCAAACAGTCGAAAACTAAAGTAATTTATGTTTATCTTCCTTATATAAAAAAACCCACCTCCCAAAATCTCATGTTTTCTCTCTTGCTTCCCCCCTACACCCCACGTTCCTCTCTCTCAATTTTTAAATAAAAAAAATCTAAATTCTAGAAATTGAAAGATGGAGGTCTGAAGGCCTTTTAGGATTCACTACATTTGCTTATAATATAAATCAAAATTGCCAATTCCATATCAGCAAGCATACCATTTTCTATGTTGGGATGGTACATACTAGTACGAATGTGTATTTTGGTACTGTTTTGAATTGACTGAAACATAGTATATTATATATAAATTTAGTATATTTAAAAATAACCCAAAAAAAATTACTTCTTACACTTTGATGCACCTTAATATTAGTCTAATAACAAATTAAAAGATGATTAACATATTATAGACTTTAAGTTTTGTTGAATTATCTTAAATTCAAAATTTTCCAGTACTTTTGTATTGGTTGTCAAGCCCGGTATCAATCACTATAGGCCAGTACAAAACACACATGTACTTGTACCATTTTTATTGCCAGTACGATATAAAATTGACACCACTAATATAATAGATAGACATAGAGAGATGAATAACTAAAAAAAGATACCATTAGTACAACTGGTAAAGAAAAGGGGTGTAAAAATCAATTACTCCTTGTTAACTTCCACAACAAGTAAATGAAAAGGCATGCATAGAACTAGCGCCCAGAATGGCTGGGGGATGAGAAAGGGTATTACCCCTCTCCATATCTCTATCTCTCACATATGTGTGTGCGTGTTCGAAACAAATTGGGTATACTCGCTCTGTTGCTAAATAATTTCATTTTCGTTTTGGATGAGTAATCAGGCCCGGTGTTTACATCTAAAATTAACCAATCCAATGATTAATTGACACGTAATCAAGAGTGTCAAACGTTGACAATCACTCGTCGATACAGACACATTAGATTAAAAGAGCATATTTGAGTAAATACGATGTCGTATCGTGTTCAAATATAAAAACGGTTATTAGCAGTTACGAACCATCATTATTGGAAATAATTGACCTCAAAGCTAGGGGATTAACTGTTAAATATATAAGTTCCACGTGTGAACTTGGGAAACAAGGCAAATTGACAGTTATAACACGTGGAATACTTATAAAAAGGCAATTATTCATCTTAACGCTTAATCATTTGAGTTTGTTTAAACAAATGTACAGATTCAAAATCAAAGCTTTTAGAGGAAGATTTAGAAGAATTCAAATTCAGACATGGAGGAAGGAGCAACTGCCAACTCGAGGAGTGGAAGTTAGAGTTCGAAGCAAGTTCTATGTTCAAATTCATTGAGCGGAAGTTCAATGCAAAGCGGATTTATAAATAAAAGAAATCAAAAGAGTGAAAAACCTAGGACAAATCTTCAACAAGCGGTATCAAAAACTGATGCTTGGTTTGTTCATTGGCAAAAGTAGTTTAGGATTTGAACTTCCGGCCAAGTAGATTAGGAAGTAAATTAGGAAGTAGTTAGGATTAATTTCAATTATTCCTGTAACAATCACCCCCTATCTCGATTGTTCGTGAAAGAATCAACCGATTCAAGTTCTTGTATTTGAAGTGGAAGACAATTTCGAAGTAAGTTCATCTTTGATTCATTAATCGAAGTGTCTTGTTTCTTTTTTGTTCTTCGATTTCCTAAGTTTGTTGGTTTACATTTCTTCACTTGTTGAGAAAATTCTCTTAATTGAGGTAATTGAACCAATAAAACACAATCGCCTGATTAGATTTGGTTTTTCCAAAGTTAATCTGAAGGAGGAGATTCAAACTCTCTCTGGCACGCTCGCACACAATTATTTTCCATTGCAAAAAAGTAAAAGAACCAAAACACCCCCCGTGGGCAGCTCAGTGCTTAGCTAGGGTAGTTTTTGGGCCCCTAAAAAAAAAAAAAATTATATATATATATAAAATGGTAATGCGCCCTGATTCGGGATGCCAAACACAGGTAGAGTACTGTGAGTAATCTGTACTACTCTTTGTCACTATCTATGCCCGTGTTTGAAAGGGGCATGTTCAGCTTTGATCTCGACCTAACGGGGTATAACTTTGTTTCTGTTTCAATGGGGTAACTTCGACTTCCATCTACACTCTCTTTATAACTTTGAATGTGAGTGTGTGGGTTATGTACAACCTTTTTCGATATCGACATGCACCTAATACTTTGTGTGTCTGCATGTGTATCATCCACCATTTCTCATGTCACAATGAATGTGTGTTACCCCAATGAACATGCCTACCATTTTTGCATCACTGTTGGTAACCAATAATTTCGTGTCATGTATGTGTCTTTTTAACAAAATAAATATTTAAATTTTACATCTAATTAATAAAAGGATTTATTATTTCATATTCGTTGAGAAGAATAATTAATTTAATCAGTACTATTTATGTATTAATTTTCATGTAAAATCTAATACAAGTCATGCACAAGGGCAAATAAGTTTTTTGCGAGGTTTTTAGATCATTCACTCAACCTTATCCCCCATATAAATATCAAAACAAATCAAGTACTGTTGGTAACCAATATTTTATCCCTCACATTAATGTGAGCTCAATCTCACTAAATAATACAGTAAGAGCATCACCAATGGTGGGAGCCATTTTTGGGGTGCCAAATTAAATTTGGCACCCTCAAACCCAAATTTAGCACCCCAACAGTGTTTATTTGGCAAAATTGCTCCAGTGGTGTGGGTGCCAAATTTGGGGTGCCAAATTCCTCAACTACCTTCCAACCACTAAATGTCAATTAACTTTTAACTTTTCTAGAAATAATTAATTAATATATTTTAACGATTGTTTAACCACCTCGTAATCACAATTTTAATTAACTAACTTTCCCTACCTAACTTTTTACCCATACCTTTCCTAGAAAGTTAGTTAATAATTAACTTTTTAATGTTTTTTTATTAATAAATATATATTTTAACGATTGTTTAATCATCTCCTAATCATGATTTTAATTAACTACCTAACTTTCTACCCCAACTAACTTTCCCTACCTAACATTCTACCCACCTACCTTTCTCTACCTAACTTAGTTGGTTCACCTAATTTTTTAAATTGCTATATATACTATCATACATCTTGTTGAATAAAAAACACACAAAACAATGAGTAAACTAAAAAAAGCAGTTCTTAGAGGAGATTTCGACTCTTCTTCTGATGACGATGATGATCGTAGAAGGAAATTTTTCTCTACGGTGGCAATGGAGTACCACAGAATGGAAACAGAACAATCAAGCCATCAGAGCAAACATGGTGGCTCTTCAATTGGCCGCCAACACATCCCTCGAAATAGAGTTGGCGCTAACGAGCAACTAATGAGAGACTACTTTGCTGAAGATCCACTCTTCCCTCCCCACAAATTTCGAAGGCGGTTTCGCATGAATCGCGACTTGTTTCTTCGCATCCTCAACAATGTCCAACAACACGACGACTACTTTGTTCAAAAAGTAGATGCAGCAGGATATCTCGGTTTTGTCCGACACCAAAAATGATCGCAGGCGTTTAGGATGCTTGAATACGGCATGCCCGCCGACTCCATTGATGATTATTTGAAAATGGGGTGAAAGCACAACAATTGAATCTTTAAAGAGATTCACTCGAGCGATCGTCAACATCTACGGAGAGGAGTATCTTCGATCCCCAAATGAGGCAGACGTTGCCAAACTTCTACAAGAGGGGGAGAGTCGTGGATTTCCAGGTATGTTGAGAAGTTTAGATTGCATGCATTGGGAATGGAAAAACTGTCCAACCGGATGGCATGGTCAATTTACTGGACATGTCAATAAACCTACAATCATTCTTGAGGTACATTTGCCTCTTATGACTTAATGGATATGGCATGCTTTTTAGGGATGCCCGGATCCCTTAATGATATCAATGTTCTCGTCGATCCGATCTCTTCTCGCCGCTTCTTTGCGGGGGCATGCCCCTCCCCGCAAACTATATCTTGCCAATGGACACCAATACAACATGGGATACTATCTTGCGGATGGTATATATCCCAAATGGGCAACTATTGTTCGAGACAATTTCTAAACCTCGATAATCCAAAAAAAAAAATTATTTGCAAGGAAACAAGAGTCATGCCGAAAAGACGTTGAAAGGGCATTTGGTGTGCTTCAATCACGATTTGGCATTGTGCGAGGACCAGCTCGATTTTGGTATCAGGAAGATCTTACTTACATCATGAAGACGTGTATTATCCTACACAATATAATTATTGAAGATGAGCGTGATAATCAACCAGTCCCAGTGTCTTCTCCTTTTGAAGTGTCTAGAGCGCGTACACCGGTATTTGCTGAGTTTTTTGCTCGTCGCCAAACAATCCAATCGTCTGCAACCCATCATGCACTCCGCAATGACCTTATTGAACACTTGTGGGATCTAGCAGGAGAGCAAGAATAAAGTATTTGTGTAATGGTGTGTTAATAGTACTCGTGGTAGTAGTTGTTGTCATTCAATAATGGTTAATGTGTAATGGTGTGTCAGTAGTAGTGGTTAATGTGTAATGAGTAATGTTGTGTCAGTAGTACTTGTGGTACTAGTTGTTGTATAATAAAGACTGTTGTTTAATAAAGACTCTTGCATTTCAATAGAAATTCATATAACAAAATACAAATACTTAAGAAAATAAAAAATACAAAGACTTTTGCATACTACCAAATTAAAGTTTCTAGCATACTAAACAAGCATTACAAATCGAAATCATCTAGAGGAAGAGGACGATAACAATCAGAACGTGCCATAATTTTTGCCATAACTTCATTCTTGCGCATAGAGTAATAAGCCTGTGATTGAGCATCCATGCCAGAGATGTCCATTGACATGATGGCATCGTCTTCTTTTTTCTCCTCCAATTTCTGCATTTCTTCAAGTACTCGAACTTTTCTTTCGGCTAGTTCCTTTTTCTCTTTATCAACTTCCTCATTATGTGTATTAAATTGCTCCATTAAATTACAAAATCGAGAGTTAACAACTTCTCCTACCTTTTGTTTGCGGCGCGATTCTTTCTCAGTTTTCCTTCCTCTGAGCCTTTTATTTGGTGAATCAACACTACCTCCACTAGTAGCTTGATCGCAGCTCAGATCAACGAATGTCTCAGGAATCGAGGAAGAAGTAGGGGATTGGAATGCAACCTCCATACTTTGTGAGTTTCTGGTTGTGGTAGGAGGTTCCTGCCACTTAGGACAGTGTTGCAAAATTTCCCAGCAATGATCGAAACGAAATTCCATTTTTTTCGTTTTGCAAATATAATTCTTTGGCTTGCCGAATCTACATATGTTAGTCCAAAAAATAAAAATAAATTAGACACAGGGCAAAAACACTAATTATAAATAAACTTTAACAAATCAAGTAAATCTCACCACATCAGCTTCAACGACTCCACTTTGATGCAGATTTTCTACTTGCGTTAGACACCCACGGTATTTGCTACAACACTTATTGATGACACGCCAACGACTTTCGATAGATGATGGGGACCTTGTTGTATCATTAGTGAAACTAACATAATTATCAAAAATTCGCTTCCAAAAAACAGATTGGGCTTGCGAATTACCTATAACCGGATCTTGAGTAATGCTTAGCCAAGCATTACAAATCGCAGTATCTTCTGTTTTTGAAAACGCCTTTCCTCTCTTTGTATTTTGTTTGTATGGAAGATCCATAATTTTTTGGTATGAGTTGGTGTAAAAAAAAACCCAAAGGGGACTTGTAATTTATAGGGGAATTGTAATTTTACCGTTACAAGAGGAAAAAAAAAAAATGGCTCTTTTTTTTACCGTTGATGGGAATTCCAATGGTCCAATGTGGTGTATCCCATGTTCCAACCACACACAATAATTATACTACTTCTTTTTACCAAACCCAGAGGGTGAGAACGCCAGGACCACTTCTTTTTACCTAACACAGTAATTGTGCTACATCTTCTCTATCTCTCCAGGACCACTTCTTCTGGGTTTTTTTACTTCTCCGGTGACTTTCAAGAGCGACGGCGACACTTGGAACTCCGGCGATCGGAGTTCATTGGACGAAGAACGATCTAGGTACAGTCCATGTTTCCAATTTGGTTTTGATTTTTGATTTCTAGGAATGAAAAAAATTAAAAAATTTAAGGGTTTTTTTTTAAAAATAATCTGCAGTAGTTTTTTTTTATTTTTGTTGGGTTTGGTAGTTGAGAATGGAGGGAGGAAACTGACGTGGAAGAAATGGCACTTGCCATTTTCCCTGCCAATTTTGGCCGCAAAAATGGCCACGACTATTTTTGGCCAGGAAAATAGCAGGCCGTTGGAGGCTGCAAAAAAAGGGTTGGGGTGCCAAATATGGGTATGGCACCCCTTTTGAAAGGCCATTGAAGTTGCTCTAACTCCTACTATCTTATCACCTCGTTACTCCCACCGTCCCAATTTCTTGGTCCTTCTTTTCATTTTAGGATGTCTCAAAATATTTGTCCTACTTCTACAAACATCCATCAAAATTGGTCACTTTCCAATTTTACCCTTAAAAAGTATTTTCCTCATCTTAATTGGTTAGTCCATTATCTTTTATTTTATAACGATTTTTATGATTTTCAAAATTTTGTTTAATAAATTAATTGATATCTATCAAATAAGATTCATATTGAATATATTTTGACTTTCATATAATAAATTAGCCTCACAAATTTGGGTACAGTAATATTGACTGGATTTAGGGACAAAATAGAAAAATTAATATAAAATTTTCACACCCGTTAAAAACTCATTACCCAAAAAAGGGCAAAAAATTGAGAGGGAAGAAGTATTTTAATCCCCAAAACTCATTCCAGTCCAATCGACGGATCCTGGGTTAAACTTGGGAATAAAATCAATTCAGCAGTAGCCTTTTCATTTTCCGTATCTCAAGCCGGCGTCAGAGGAGGGGTCTTCACGTGCTGGGGCGGGACCCAGTGGATGCCGTCTCATTACTCCAGACTCGCTCCAACCGTCCGATCGAATACTATTCAGGATCAATGGGGTTCCATTTCTCAAAGTGGGACCACCGTCGGTGGTGTACGGATGGAGTGGTCAAACGTAGAAGTAGAACCTTCGGGAGTATGGAGAGTCGGGGACCCACCTTTTTCCCGGGTTAAAAAACAATTAGTATTTTTGGTAAGTAGGACCCACCTTCTCTCACGTACTCGTGTGAGGTCGGTGTTCCCAAGGACGTGGTCGCAATCAGGGGATAGCTGTATCCGACACGTGTCAAGATGATGGTGGTCTACTTCGCGATTGTTCGGTAACGAGAAGGGGCTAGTACAGTGTATGCGACTCCCAGACGCGGAAGATATTCAAGCGGTAAATCCGTCTTCTGATTGGTCGACATGAAATGTTGTTGCCAATCCCAATCCCAATTCCAATCCCAATAGAGAACATCATTTAGGGCACAGATTAACAAAAAGAAGCGTTCAATTTATTTATAATATTATTTCATGAGTTTTTACAAGAAAAAAATTGCTCACTTAGATATTGGTAAGAATTTTATTGATTAATTTAGTTTAATCTCTACAAATTCATGGACGAATATTGAATGGTTCGATCATTTGGTGCAACTTCAAAATGCGTTTTGTATAGTTAATTCAATAATTCAATAATAGGCTTATTCTTACCCATCAAACTCTACATAGTGACCTATTCAGATCACATTTTTTAAGCTCTGGACAATGCCCGTTTACTTGGCATAGTCACCCTGCTTTGCTTTAGGGACAGCAGGCATCCAGGCTTATAAAGCATACCTCCTCACTCCTCCAAAGTTTATGCTCCCATTGTTGCTCTCATCTTGTTTCTCTATTGAGTAGAAATAGCAACTCACCCGAATCGATAGTTAACTGAACCAAACCAATCGGGATAGTTTTTAACTGCAGTAATGTTTACTCCCTCCATCCAAATTATAATTTATAATATTTTATGTGATTTTAAAAACATTGCCTAAGAACTGTCGAAATCTATCAAACAAGATCCATATTAGGCTTATAATTACCTACTAATCTAAAAATATCACTAATTTTTTATCCAATTGGAATAAAATGAAGGACAAACAAATCCGGACGGAGGGAGTAGTTTTTAATTTGGATAACCAAACAGAAAACTAGGGTTGTCCATGGTTTGAATTTGTCGCGAGTCATGGTTCTAAAGAAGATGCAATCCGTATCCGAACCAAATGTCTTATGGTCTGGTTCCAAACCAATCCATGATTCACGGTTTGGTCTCGGTTTTATTCACGGATTACATACCATAAAAGCTAAATGCAACAGAAAAAGCCAAAGAAGAAAAAAAAAAAAGCAACCAATAATGTATTACCATTGCATAATTTATACCAATAGGTAAAACTATAATTATATACGAGATACTCCCTTCATCCCAATTTGACAAATCACATTTATATGAGTCAGTGTAATTACACATGCAAAATATTACTTTCATACTTACCCTTTATGGAGACATTATCATTATACTTATACTCACCAACTTTTCAAAATAGAATCTATGATGAGTCCAAAATATTGACACGTAGCAATCCATATATTGCATATTGTTAATCTTTTATTGTGCTTAATTAGATAGTATTATTGTTATAGTTTTAGTAATTCACATTGAATTATTAATTCGCAGGAAAAAAAATGATAACAACTTAGATTTCGGTAGGCGGAATCTAAAAGTTAGTTGGTGCCAAGGCAAAATTAGTGATCAAATGGAAATTTATGTACCTCAAATGAGAAGTTGCATCAATGCTAATCTATAGAGTAGTTACCAAAAGTTGGCGGCTTGCATGAGGGTCGGACAATATGAATGCTGATTGGGTATCATTTCAAGCAAGGAATTCGGTTTTGATACAATCCTAAAAGGCAACAAAGTCCAATGGGACGGATGTGGTATATAATATCTAAAATAAAAAGACCTTGAGATGGAAACTAAAATCTTTTCTTCCATTTGATTACTTCCGCAGTTCGCTATATAAGTAGTATACTATCAATAGAGTTCAGCTGGTATATATTCACAGAATAGGGAGATCACGCACCGCAGCACCACTCAACCGACGACACCGGAGTTTATGGTTGGAGAATAAGATGAGTAAAGGAGATTTTTGCGTGGTTTTATTTTTATCTATGCTAGGCTAAACTTTAAATTAGGGGGGCGCTTGGATGGGGGATATCTCCCCCTTACAATTTTTCACCCCTTCTTAAGAGGAAGGCCCTACCCATATCCCCTTGTTGGCAATTCCAATCTCCTCCCCTGATAATCTTTCACCCCCTCTATGCATTCCCCCACGGAGGTGTTTCTCCTGGATAATTTTTTGGACTGCCCTCACCCTCCCCAAAAATTATCCGGGTGTAGAAGGGAAGTATTTTGACCAAAACAACCCTTGTTATCCCCCTACTCCACCAATGAAAATTACTACATTACTTCAAAATTTAGAGTTAGGAAATCGCACACTATACCGGAAATTGCAACCATGGAAATCGAAGGAAGGAGAAGATCGAAGGCTGTGATCGTCGGTTTTTGCTGTAAAATGTGAAAAATCCTTGTCTCTCTCCCCTCTGGCGACCGTTGTCTCGTCTCCGACGCACAACATCAAAACCAAAATCTACCAGAGATGACGGAAGAAAGTTCAGAACGGTGGGAAACACAACTATGGGAAATGCAAGAATGGAGTAATAACACTCCTCTGAGAGCCTTGGGAATAAGAGAAAGGGAAAGTAAATGGGTTTCTCTTGATTGTAACAAGAAATTTGGCTTTTATTATATATATATATATAATTTTCAGTGAAATCAATTAAAATAACTTGAGATTGTCTGAAAATTATAAATATAATAAGTCTTATAATTATATATTTAATTTAATACGAAATTTGGTTTCAGAAACTACAAGGGTAAAAGAGTCATTTGACAGCTTTTCCTATTATCCACCCCCTCTTATTTATAAGTCATCCAAATCAAGTCAAAAGTTATCCTCCTGTTTAATCTCTCATCCAAATCATCTATTTTTTTTATCCATTTCCATAAACATCACATCAATGTGGGTCAACCCTCCAAAAATAATACCCCCTTTTATCTTATTCCCCCTCTAAAACTTATCCCCCTGAAAATAATACCCCATCCAATCGGGGCCTTATGGTTAAGGATGAAACCTCATAAATATTATTAATTGATATAATGCATGTAATTTTTCCAACTTGCGTTAATTGTCTATTGTTCTCAACTCAATTAATTAGTATGCATGAAACTCGGATATGGATTCAATCGATATGTATGGTTTTTTTCCATGATTTGATATTTGCATATTAATCGAATTGCTTAGCTGATTAAAGTTGATATTTAAGTACGGGATATCCACTATGATTTATTTTGGATTCGGGGGTAGTGCTGCCCCTTTAGGGGCAGCATCCATGTTGCCCTCCCAAAACTACGTAGTTTTGGTCCATTTTGTTAGAGACATAAGGGAGTTGTTTGGCCTATATTTTTGCTTGTTTCTCATTAATTTAAACCACCAAAATGACGTCGTTTTGGTGGCCCAGACGAAAACCCTATTTCCCCCAAAATACATCTCAGCATGTATTTATGTTGATACAGTAACAATTTTTTATCAAAACTTAAGGGCTTTAGGTGAATCACTGGGCAGCTCTTGTCGAAAGTTGTTTTTGTTAGAAATAAAATGCCTCATTTAACTTGTTGACGTAAAAATTTCTTAGGACATTCAACAATCTGGGGCAGAGGTACTTCTCCAAAGTCCACCTTCAAACCAACCAATGGTAAGATTTTAATCTTTATATCGTCTATTGTTTGAAAAGAAGAAAATGACAACATCCATATTATAGTTATCTTATTATATTTAATGTAGATGGCGAAACACCCTATTATCCACAAATGGCGCATTTATTATTTCAACCATCTTGCAGTGCACTAGTCTCAGAGGTCTTTAGTGTACTTATATTTTGATTATTGTTTTGTTCCAATTGCTAGATTAAAATCTTTTTTTTCCAATTGCTAGATTAAAATCTTACCTCTTGTTTGCTTGACTGTTTTTTTTTTTTTAAGGAGATGGCATTTGATCGAGTAAGGCATTCATCAATCCACATTCCTACAGAGGCCAAGCAATTCTTCCATGATGACGAGTTTATTGATTTTTGTGTCAATTCACAACCACCATCGCAACATTGATTTTTAGGAGATTGTCTTTTTTGAGGGATGATTAAGTTATTAGAGGATATTTGTTTTTGTTATGAGGATTTGTTGAGGATTTGAAGATAATTTTGGAATGTAATGGCTGGATTTTTGTTTGGAACACCAAAACGACGTTGTTTTGGTGGGTTGAATTAAGGAGAAATAAGGAAATATAGAGAGCCAAACAACTCTCTTGTCCCTCTAGCAAAATGGACCAAAACTACGTAGTTTTGGGAGGGCAACATGGATGCTGCCCCTAAGGGGCAGCACCACCCCCGAATCCATTTATTTTCACTGATACAGTGGATGATTTTACCTCAAATTTTGAAGTAGAGGGAGAACATATTTTCGTTAAAAAGGAAAAGTGTTTATAATAATATTTTTTCATGGTGATAAGACTAGCCTATAAATCATTGTGTAGAAATAAAAGGGAAAACATTGCATAAGATTAATTGATAAATGTTTGTAGGTGTGGATTCCGAAACTCTAGTTACTTTTCTCAAAAGTTAATCTCCACTATTTTTACGTGCTAGTTTAATTATTATTTTTTAATTCATTTAATTTTTATCTTTCAAATCAACCACACTTTTGGGAAGGGTTAAATCAACTTTGAATTATTTAGTTTTTCCTATTTAAAATTCACCAAGTCCCTGTGGGTTCAACTTCGCACTTGCATAACTATACTATCGATATGATTCGTGCGTTTGCGAGTATAATAAAACTTCACAACAATCTACTTTTAGGGGCAAAATAAAAAATGTAGCAACTTTTCCAAATAACTTTACAAAGTGGACACTTATTTTAGGACAACTCAAAATGGAATACTCGACACTTAAAATGGGATGGAGGGATATATGTATATATATTTTTATTTATTCTCTATGAGTATCTCACAATTCGGTTCAATTAATCCACACTTTTATAATTAAACTCCGTGGAACAAAATATATCTCACGGTTTTTTACTTTTTTAATCCGAACTGTATCTCACAATTTTCTTATTTTTTAATGTGTAATTTAGAACATTAACCCACCGATCCGATCCAAAATGTACGAATCAATTTGGTTCGGTTTGGTCTGGATTCATGGTTCACCGGATTTTTTGGACACCGCTACCAAAAACCACATCAAAATCGAAACTAAAACCCTAACCAACCATAATATAATTACGAAAATAGTACATTGATATGCAAGTATACCTATATACACTAAACTTCCTATCCGAGCCCTTGAAATTCAGACTTCGTCCACACCTCATAGATCCCGATCGATTTTCAACGATATGAAAAATTGCTCGGATCAAGCCCTTCCTGATATTTTTTTTGTTGTTGATTTCTTGCGGGAACCTTTAAAAACACCTTTTAAACACATTGGATGGTTCGGATCGTCGAGATTTAGTCCGAAAAGTGAAAGTCCGAATTTTAAAAGCTTGCGAAATCCATGATAGGAAGTGGACTGTCTATACCTATATATTATACAGCTTTCACTTAAGATTAATATTGCTCCGCCTCAGCCTCATTTTCTTTCATTCTAAGGCTTGCCCCCAAACCTTAATCAGCCAACTTTGTTCGGTTTGGGTCTCAAAACCTACTCTGCACTATCCTTAATAAAATTTTCTTTTCTATCTTTATCTACTTATTACATCAAAAACCATCTCTCAAAGCCCAAACCGAACAAGCCCGAACCATTGCCATTCCTGACATTGAGCTTGGTTACAGTTTGGTGTAGTTATAAGTTTCAGTTTTGATTTTGAAAAATACCCGAACCACGCCGAACCATTGCCATTCCTGAAATTGAGATTCGAAGTACTTGTGTCCTCAGTATTGTTCTCTACACATATTTACTGTGAAGTACTGTTCTCAGCACTACGCAAGTGCGACTAGGTCATCTTCCTATTTCTCATATCCAATAGAAAGTACTGTATTTTTCTAAATACTACATACCAATGTGTGGAGAATCATGTCCCACGTTTGTTCATATAAGCCAATGCTAAAGACACCAATATACGTCACATATTTTTTTTCAATTTTGATTTATATCTTTATTCCTTTTTATTTCACTCATCGTGATGAAGGACGTGAGCAGAATCTCGTAAAAATCAAGAAGACAATAACAAAAAAGAGTGTACCAAAAAGACAGGGTAAAGTTAAGCCAAAGGCACACTAAATGAATCTTTCGAGATTCTGTCTTTGAGAATATTTTTTAGTTTGTGTTTAATTTAGGGCCACTTAGCAAAAATCCAAAACAAAACATTTTTAAAGAGAAGGATAAGGATTTTTGCAATTGAAAATAAAGACAAAAAACATTTGACATTTTTAAATGGAAGGATAAAGAATTTTTGCAATCGAACATAAAGACAAAAAAAATAGTGACATGTCACTAATTTTTCAAAATTTTAATTTGGAAAAGAAAATTCAAAAAAATCAACTCTAACATCCTAGCCAACCACCACCCCATCTCCGACAACCACTTCCGCCGACCCAAAAAATTAGTGACACTTAACTAATATTTAAAAGTTCTAATTTTCATAGAGAGAATTCAAAAAAATAAACTCTTGCCGCCCGGCCAACCACTACCCTATCTCCAGCCAACCACTTCGGACGACCCAAAAAATTAGTGACATCTCATTAATTTTTAAAAGTTCTAATTTCGTACGAAATTCAAAAATATCAACTCTTGTCTCCCAGCCGACCACCACCCCATCTCCAGTAGCCACTTCCGGCGACCAAAAAATTAGTGACATCTCACTAATTTTTAAAAAGTTATAATTTCTTACAGAAATTTCAAAAAAAAAATCCAACTCCTCCCTCCGACGGCCACTTCCGGCAACCCAAAAAATTAGTAACATCTCACTAATTTTTAAAAGTTCTAATTTCTTAGAGAAAATTCAAAAAAAATCAACTCCTTCCTGGCCGACCACCACCCCATCTCGAATCGACCACTTTCGGCAACCTAAAGAATTAGTGATATCTCGCTAATTTTTTAAAATTCTAATTTCGTACAAAAAAATTTTAAAAAAAATCAATTCTCCACTTCTGGTGAACCAAAAAATTAGTGACATTTCACTAACTTTTAAAAGTTCTAATTTTCATAGAGAAAATTCAAAAAAAATAAACTCTTGCCTCTCAGCCAACCACCACCACACCTTGGATCGACCATTTCTGGCGATCCAAAAAATTAGTGACATCTCACTAATTTTTAAAAGTTGTAATTTCGTACAAAAAATTCAAAAAAATCAATTCCCCACTTCTGGCGACCAAAAAAATTAGTGGTATTTCATTATTTTTTGAAAGTTCTAATTTCATACAGAAAATTCATAAGAATCAACTCCTCCCTCCGGCCGACCATCACCCCACTTTCAGCTACCCAAAAAATTAGTGACATTTCACTAATTTAATTTCATATAGAATATTAAAAAAAAATCAATTTCTACCCTCCAGCCGACCAACACCCCACCCCTAGTCGACCACTTCCGCGGTCAAAAAATTAGTGAGTTGTCACTGATTTTTAAAAATTCTACTTTTGTATAGAATATTAAAAAAATCAACTCCTACCTCCAGCTGGTTACCATCCCACCTCCGGTCGACCAAAAAAAAATTAGTGAGTGTAAAAAATTAGTGAGTGTACACTATACAGCCCCAATCCTTTTTCCTTCTTTTACTACAAACTTACAATAACAATTCAAAGCCTTAGTGTTAATCTATAATTTCAGCTAGAAAGTAGAAAACATGCACTATATAGCTGATTTCACTAGGCTTAAAAAAAAAAAGGGAAATTTATCGAAATGGTCCATTTAATTTAACCACAGTCTCGATTTCGTCCTCCTTTCAATTTCACTTTAACGACCTATGTAGTTTTAATTTTGGTCGAATTGAGTTCAAAAGTTAACTTCCGTTAGCAAACATAACAGAAATCCCAATTTGGGGTTTTTTTGAGGGGCAAAACAGACATTTTCCCCTCCCTCTTACCCAACAACAAACCCTAACTCCTCCTAGCCCTTTTTTACCCTCTACAAGTCTCAAAAAAAAAAATCCGCCAAAAATATAAAATTGAGGGGCAAAAAAAACTTAATCTCACATCAAATTAAAGCCAAAGGAAATTGGGCAAAATCACAAAATCATCAAATTAAAAAAACTTATATCAAAATCATAACCGGAAAAGCCCCAATATGCATCACTCCCACTGAAAGAAACTCCGCAATTGGCAATCACAATGATGATGATGTGCTCCCTCATGCTAACCGGACCCGAGTTCTAGCTGAAGGGACAACCAGGGCAACTTCCTCAACTAGGCACCTATTGTGGTCCACCATGTGCCCATTGGGTTTCTCACCATCGGGTTTGGACACCATTTTGGGGCGCCGGTGAGAGTGGTGGTGGTTCAATTTCCTCTCAATTTTATGATTTTTTTTTTTTTGGAGATTTGTAGAGGGTAAAAAAGGGGTAGGAGGAGTTAGAGTTTGTTATTAGGCAAGAGGGAGGGCAAAATGTCTGTTCTACCCCTCAAAAAAAAACCCCAAATTGGAATTTCCGTTAAGTTTGCTAACGGAAATTAACTTTTGGACTCAATTCGACCAAAATTGAAACTACAAGGGTTGTTAGAGTGAAATTGAAAGGTGGAGGACGAAACCGAGAATGGGGTTAAACTAGAGGGACCATTTCGATAAATTTCCCACAAAAAAAGGTAATCTTATTTTCCATTTTCCTCTTTTGTTCCACTGGACACAATGGAGCTCATCTCTTCCAATCTAAAATGATACGAAGCTATCTCCCCAGGCGTTCGAGAAAGCTCAACGTGAATCTCAGATTTGTGACTCTGTTGAACATCCATCCTCATTCTCTTCTCTCCGCTTTTTTTTGGTGAACATCCATCCTCTTTCTCTTCTCTCCTCACTCTGTTTTTTAATTTTGCTTCAATTGTCGGTGCAGATTGTTTGGAAAAACTAGAGCTATTGAATACTAAGCGAAACCCAAAAAATGACCAGAACACGCCGAAACTTGACGGTACCAGCCGGAACCGACAATATAGGCCGAAAAGTTTGACAGAACGGAATTGCGTGTTCCTCAAACAATCGATCTCACGGTAGTAGTCAATTCGAGCAGTAAGTAAGTCGAACCGCAAGTGGTCGCTAAAATTTGGTCTGCCTCCGATGAAAAAATTTGAGTTGTTGGAGTTTGGCCAGCAGGAGAATTAGGATTTGTAGAGAAATCGTTGAGTGCGACAGAGGCTGTGGGGGAAGTTATGGATATCTTTGTGTGTCCTTTTTGTGTAGTGGGAGGGAGGGTAATGTCCTTTTAACTTATCTATAAAACAAGTGATGTCCTTATAACAAGTAGAAAAAAAATGCTTGTCCTTTGATTAAAAAGGATAAAGAATGTTTTATTTTTTACTAATTTTTCCTTTAATTTATGATCTTTTTGAATTTGTTTTGATTAGATGAATCTATAAAATAAAAACTTGGGCCATAAGCTTACAAAGTAGTATTTTAGGATAATTTACCTTTTTTGGACTTTTTTGAGTTCAATCCTATTTTTTATTTCTTGGTAAGATAAATTCGAAAAGTCAAATGCATTAAACCAAAATTTACATGATAAATTCACTAATAATGAAATACGGCTACGTTTGGCTAAAATAAGCCAGTTGGCATATTTCTTGTCTTTATTTAAAAAATTTCGCGCCAAAGAGTTATTGGTTTGTCTCGGTGAGAGAAATCAAAAAAGTAAAAAAATATGATCCAAACTTTTTTTTTTAATAAAGCTAAGCCAAATATTAAAAAAGAATAAAGTTAGATCATTATTTTTACTTTTCTGATTTCTCTCATTAAGATGAACCAATAATCCACAAGTTTGACGCGAAACTAAAAAATGTGAAAAACAATTGAATAAACACACACAAAAAAAAGGGCACTTAAATAATCATCCTTTACTCACTTAGAATTAGAAAATCATCCTGAGCTTTTTTAGGAATTATGTTTCCATCCCAAGATTCAAATAAACCCTAAATTGCCCTTTAACAGAAAATCGGTTTGAGGAATAAATTAAATGTTGCTAATAGTAGGAGGTAGATAGGACCAATTTCAAATTTAGGAGGTCCTGGTTTGCAATTAACGGAATTGGGGATGAAACCCAATCCCTTAATTCACGCTATTATCTTCATCCATTTTCATGTCACTATCTTCATCCCTTTTAATAAACCAATCCCTAAATTTACACTTCCTATATTGGTAAATAAAAGGATTGAAAACCATCCATTTCCAAATCAAAAAAATAGAAGCAATTCTCTATCTCTGCATTGAGATGGTAACTCGAGGCATGACAGCGATGGAAGGACGCTGCCACCACCACAATCAGCCATCGTCCGCCTTCAACTCTGGGGAGGATGACAGATTCGTCTGTGTGTGTGTGTGTGTGTGTGTGTGTGGCAACGGCTCCTCAAAGCTTCACACCTTGACAATCTGAAATCGGGTTAAAGATAAAAAAAAAAATGGAAACAAGAAACACAAAGCTGTGGGTTTTTTTTTTTATAATCAGGTTCCGATGTTTTTTTTTTGTGTAATTAATCGGGTTTCGATGTTGCCGGTGGAAGGAAATAATTATGCTCCAAGGAGCTATCAGTGGGAAATGACTGACTACTCTTACTCTTACTCTAAAACTTCTACTTGAATTCGCTCTTGAATTCGCTCTCAAACTTACTCTTTCCAACTTACTCTGCCTATTACAAACTGAAAGGATCCTTTTTATAACCAAATGTCCTGATACAATTATTTTTACAAGTGCGGGATGGCTCAGCTGTAAGGACTGTAATTATTTTACTTTTGACTAAAGTGGTAACTTTTCTCCAACTTTCGGTTGAGACATGACTGAAATTTGTTGTTGTCTTCACTTTCGGTGGAGAGGTGACTGTGTAGTATCTGAAAGTAGATGCTCCTTTTAGATTTTAGCCTAAGGACCAAAATTGCTTTCGGTGATCTACGTAACTTCAAAACTTCATGATGATAGCTCTTTTGACTTGTTGTAACCAGTAAATGATTTGATGATGACTCTGCTTACTTTTGCTGACTTCAGAGTTTCAAAACTCCATCATATTGTCGATATTGAGTATTTCTCCTTCTGACAGATTGTGCCAGAAATCTTGCCTATCATCTTGCGTAAAATCCTCTTGATCTGGTAAATCATGGATGTCTATCCAACTGTGATAGTAGTCCACCAATCTTTTGTATCTGGTATGGAAAATAAATGGGACTTCTTGAATAAAATCAATGGACCTAATTTTCTGAATTGGGTCTTCACAAATTAATTTAGGAATGCTTCCAAAGAGGGGCTCATCAACATCTCCAAGGTGACTTGCTACTGAGTAGGCAAGGTGATGTCTGATTTGCCTTCTGATTGACTGAGGACATATCCAGGTAGGAAATTCATGTCTGATTAACATAATTGGGTCATGGAAATTGTTGAATGGCCAATTTGCTGAGATGTTCATAACATGTTGTGCTGGTATTATGCTCCCAAAATTTGTCCATTCGGGCATTTTACTTCTTACTAAAACTTGGCATCTCAATGCTCCATACTTGGCGAAGATATTGTTGATGCATACTGCCATCTTCCTAGTGACTCTGTCAGTTTGCTCAGGGGAAGTGATAATTATCTGCCTAAGGAATCCTTGGTCTAGCAAGGTCATTGGGGTAATTTGAACTTCTTCTCCTTTGTAGGTTAAAGAAAGGTCTTGAAAATTTGTAAGATCAATGCAGGCTTTGGGGATACTAAAGATTAAATTACACTTGCAATCCGTACGCTCTAATGGTATTTCTTTGCAAAAGGGATCAATTTTTGGACACTCTATTCAATCTTGATTTTTGTAGTAGAGGGTATCCCAAGTGATTGATAAACCAGGAATTGTTTGACTGGCAAGATTGACTAAGCTTTCAAACAGGAATTCTTGAAAATAGTGACCTTTTTGTCTAGCCAAATGCTGGATGTCAAAGACTATTTCCGGGGGAATTGACTCAGGAATAAGTGATAAAGTATTGGGTAAAGCTAAAATTTTACTTGCTTTCTTTTGGAAAGACACACTCACGCTTTCACCATCATCCAGTGGGGATGACTGTTTTTTCTCTGCTTTTGCCAGTGGGGCAAAAGAGGCTAGAAAAACTTGTAACTGATGTTCTTCTTTTGTTGCTTTTAATTGCTGCTGGCGCAAGATAGCAACTTCCTCCTTGATTTGTTGACACCTGTCATCTAAAATTTTACTTGGAGGCATTGGTTTGCAATGCTCACAAGACAAGTTAGTATTTGAACTGCTTGCTAGAGATGGGTTTAAAGAAACTCCACCTGAAGATCTAGAGAGAATAATTTCTCTAGTCTGCTTAATGTTTTGCTCATAAAAATAAATACTTAAACTATTTAAGCTTCTTAAAAACTTTTGACTATCGCCACATGTACTCCAGATGTTGTCTAAGAGACATTGTTGGGTTTCATCAATGCTGTCTATATAACTCAACTTTCTAAATTTGGAACTTGTTCAATCAGGAATCACTGGTAGAGTGATCCATCCGAAAGTCATTTTCTGCTGATTTGAAGCCATCTGTAAAACAATCAAGCAGAATATTAGTAGGGTAAATATTTTTACTCAGGGAAACAGAGTAACTTTTTAACTGTCTTAATTCTTCTTGTTCAAGTTTTGCTAAAAATTTAAAAATTACTTTTTCACCAAAAGGTTTAGTGGTGATTCCTTCATTATTAGTGGTAAAAGGATAAAGTAAACAAATGAAAGGTACTCCTAAAATTACTTTATCAGTTAAATTTTGTACTAGGACAAATGATGTTTTAAAACAAACTTTATCTTGACAAACCTGGACTTTGGGTAACTTATACTTAATACGCATTCTACTACCATTTGCTGAACTTAATTGTTCAATTGTTTTCTGATAATATCTAGTGGGTATTAAACTTTCTTGGATGCAGTTTAGATCTGCTCCAGTATCAATGAGGGCAGTGACTTCAATCTCAAAATCATTAATTACTAACTTAACTTTAGCATGCCATTTTTGGATATTTATTTGATTTATTATATTTAATCTATTATTTTCTAAATTATTTTTTAGTTGCTCATTTTCTTCCTGATCACTATTTGACTCATCTTTGTGTAAAGGTTTCTTTGTTTAATTTCGAGATTACGATAGGATAGTGATTATGTATTTCTTCTTCAAAATTTTTAAAACTTTCTTTTAACTGTAATACGACTATGCTATCTTTGAATTTTTTTACCATTTTCTTTTATCTTAATAATATCTTGTTTAATTTGATTTATTTCATGTTGTAAATCTAGTAAAGTAACTTCTTTTTGTTTTCTACTAAATCTATCTATAGTAGCATTAAGGCTTACTATTGGTTTGGTATACTGAGGTTTTTTACTTTGTTGTACTAAAAGTTGTTTGAGTTTTTTAACATATTGTTGTTTTAACTCAGAATCCTCTATTTTACCAATTAAATCAATTAATAAATCTTCTTCTGGTATTTCTTTAGTGAGTACATTTATTCTTTTACAACAATTATCAGTACATCCTATTCCCATTTGATTTTCACTTGAACTGTCACTAAAAGAATGATAATCTAAAGAAGTACTAATTTTCTCTCCTTCCGAATTATTATCAGAATTACTCAAATTTTCTATTCTAAAAATTTCAAGTATGTGTTTTTATCTGTCGATTTTTTAATTGATTGATTTTTTCTTTAACTTTACACTCATTTTTATAATGACCCTTTTTGCCACAATTGTGACATGTAATATTACTTTTGTCATATTTTGTATATTGTTTTTTACTATGTTGGTACGTTGGCTTTTCATAATATTTATCACTGGACAATTGTTTTTTACCATTTTTAGAATACTTGTTATTTCTATTAAATTCCTTGATTTGTTTCTACTTTCTCCTAGATGGTACTACTGGAGGTAGACCATATTGTTCACAAAAATTTCCTAATTCATATTTAACTTTATTTCTATCTTTTTGGGCTTGTTTACTAATTTTCAAATCTATGCACATTCTCAGTCCTTCTTTTTGAGTAGTACTAATTATGTCTCCATAAGTTAACTTATCATATTCAATTACTCATGTTGGTTGACTAAGAACGTCTCTAATTTTGTGAGCAAATAAATTTGGAAGTCCGTTAATGAATTTTTCTTTTCAAAATGATTTAGTACAATCATCACGGAGCATTACTCTAGATGTGAAAACATCTTTATACCATCTAAAATCACTTAGTGTTGGACAGTGTAGGTTACTCAGTTGATCATGTATTCTAGAGGTAATATTACTAGGTGTACCGACAAAATGTTTAATTATGGTATATATTAAAGTATTTATTCCATCAGATTTTGCCATACCAATTTCTTCATTAAATATTGGGAAACCATTTTCATCCATTTGAATAGACTTTCGAATTTCTTCATGTGACTCAGTAGTGAGGTACTTGTCCCACCAAGATTTTAACATTCCAGTGAACCCAGAAGTTAATAGGTCAACTATTTCTGGTTGAGTATAATCAAAATTACTTAAATAACTATTAGCAACCATTGTCATATGATTCAATTTTTCTAATATTTGTTGTTCACTTAAACCATCAATATTCCATTCGTATAATTTATTTGAAGAAACAGAAAATTGATTATCTAAATTTTGTTCTTCATATTGAAGATCAGGGGGAGTAGGACGGGAATACCAATTTTTGGTAAGACTTGTAGGGTTTGGCTTACTTGTTTTAGGGTTATAGATACGATTAATTTCTTGTGTAGAAAATTGTCTTTCTAATTGTGTGATTTCTTCATCAGATGATGTATTAAATTCTTGACTACTAGAATCTGTGCTATGATTTTTTCCTTTTGTAATTGCTGTTACTTGAGATTCTTGTTTAAATTTTACTAGTTGGGTAGATGATGATTCCGATTCCTTTTTAAAGGCTAACTTAGCTAACAATTCTTCAATTTGTTCAATACTTTGGTTCTGATTTTTTGTCGTGTTGATTGCCTTAATTCTTTTTTCAGGAAGACGTATAAGGGGTTTTTCTATGGTTTTACTAGAAGAGGGAGTACTACTAAGAGATCCATCATCAATTTTAGTTTCTATTTTATCTAATTGTTTACTTATAGTTTTAAGACATTGATTAGTATAATTATTTTGTTCCATTATTTTTTAAAATTCAACTTCTCCACTTGGTAACTTAAATGGGGATGCTGTAATAGACGATCCTTTGTAATCAATAAGAATTGAGTCTAAAGGAGGGTGACTAGCAGAAACCATATTATTATCTGAAGTTCTCCATCTAATTTTTGTTATTGTGTTAACTTTCATATAATAATTTTCTAAGTAATCAAAGAATTGAACTTCTGTTCTTGTATCTTGCATGAATTGTTTCCAATTTTTTACTATTTCAGATGTTTGACTGGGATTATATTTACTACGAAATTCTTTTCTTTTTACTGCATTATTTCTTGATTTAAATTCCCTAAACAATTTTTCTACATCTATAGTAAAATTTCTATGTATAGTCAGTAAACTTTTATCTATAGGATGAGGGGCTATTTCCTCAAAATCAGTTTGGATTGGTGATCCTTGGGATGCTTCTTCATCCTCAAATTTTGACGGTGTTGAGTAACATGGTTTACTAACCTGTGAAGTTGTTTCAATTCCTTTTAACCTAACTTTTGGATCTAGCAAATTCCTATCTTGCCTAGGTATATTGGTTGAACTTTCTGACCTACTAAGTTCTCTAATTTTAAGGGGAGTGTTAACTCGCTGTTGATCAAAACTAATTCTAACTGTGCCATCTAAGTATTGTTGGATATAATCTAAATCTACTGTATCATTTTGCATTTTTTGTGGGAAACTTTCATTTTCACTAAGCCAATTGGCTAGTAACTGGATATCATTCCATTGGATTGTTTTTGGTACTTGGACATTAGCATCAGCAGTGCTACTTTGTATGAGTACAGTTTTGTCTTTTGGGTTTTTGACTAAGGCATGAATATTTAAATTAGTTTTCATACACTTGTAATAAATACGATAAACTAAAGCAATTGAGTGACTTCCTTCGAGCATGTTGGTAATTGCTCCAGCAGTTTGAATATTTAGAGTTAAAGTTTTCAGAATATTTTTATCTCTTAAACTAAGTGGTAAATCAGGAAAACAATTAAAATATACTGGACCATTGTGTAAGCTAGATTCCATTAAGCCTAACAAACTATCTTTGTATCTTTGTGAATCTACTATCTCTTAAGGCTAACAGAATTGAGGAATTAAGTCCTCTTCGTGTTAGGGGTTTAACTGCAACTTGTACTAATCCTACATGAATAAAATTATAACCTCTTTCTATATGTTTTTTAACTGATTCTTTACTTAAAAGAGCACATCTTTCTTGTTGTTTTGTAATTGCATAAACTTGTTCTACAGTTTTTGCTACTTGATCAGTCTTAAAAGTATCTTCTAAAAAACTAGTTTTATAAATTTCTTTTACTGGGAATTTTGGTATATTCCAATTTCCTAAGTCTGTAGTACAATCTTGATATTCATGTTCTTCTTCGTTTACTATGTCTGGTATGGACGACATCGAAGCCATTGAGCTAGTTGAAGAGCTGCACCTAAATAATCTATTCATTATCCTTTTCACTTAAAAATTTCTCTAAATATTTTCTCCTGGAGTTATTTTTTTTGAGACCTAGCCTGTATACACTCATACCCAATTGGTGACCCTATCCTCATGACTGCCTCACTCTTAGGACTTACACATCTAACAGGGCTTCAAACTTGGGTGGCCAGAGACAAGATGCTCAAACGCAGATAAACAAGGACAAAATTCATCTATATTGCTCTGATACCAAGATACACAGGAAGAAGAGTTTTGATCTCCTTTAATATATTCAATATCAAAATCAAAAATACTCAAAATTGATTGTCATCTAGCAAATATTTGTTTACTAGCAATATTTTTAACACCTTTTTCTAAAACATATTTAGCACTCTTACAATCGACTCTGACTAAAAATTTTTGATTAAGGATATCATCTTGAAATTTTGAAATGCATAAAACAATTGCTAAAATTTCTTTTTTAATAGTACTATAATTACTTTGTGCTTTATTCCAGAGACCAAAATGGAAACGAACAATTTGCTCTGGGGATATGGAACTGACTCTTTGGAGGAGAATGCCACCGTATCCAACATCAGATGCTTGAATAATTTTGAAGGAGTTGACTGTAGGAATACCAAGACAAGGCAATGTCTTGACATAATATATATATATATATATATATATATATATATATATATATATATATATATATATAGGAAGGGTAATAAGGGTAAATCACATTACGAGAGGATGAAAACATATTTCCATAAATAATGGGGGATGAAAATCTAATTTGCACCCAAAAATCGGATGGATATTTAATTACCTCAAAAAAAAACTAATCCTAGCTACTAAGACATGGTCTTCTAAATTAAATTAATCCCTCAGTCCGAAATTTCTTTTCTATTTTTTCGAATACATGCCACTTTCAAATTGTTTATATTTCTCAATCTATAATATTTTATGGGAATTGATATTAGCACTCCTCTTTTCTCAAATTGGCACTCCCTTTTTGTCTTTATTTACAAAGTGCATGCTTGCGACCTTAGATTGTATCGTAGATGATGTCACCCCAAGCATAGGGCTAGGTCGGCGGTAGCATAATAACCGGTAAGACCGGGTCGAATCCACAGGGACCGAACCCACCTGGCGTGAGAGTTGACTTGCGAATGAAGTTTTTAGCCTTAAAGCGGCAAACTTGGCTTTTAGCTATTGGTTGGTGGAATTCACTTAACTTCGTGAACAACTTGAAAGATTAAAAATGGCAAATTAAAATAAGGCGTAGTCTAGGAGATCATAAATACCACAACTAAGGCTAAACCGTTCGACTCTTGATAACCGGCCCGGGACACCGTTAGATGCTCCCGAACGGAAGATTTAGATATTAAAACCATTTGACTAGAAAATGTGCTTCACAAAGATTAGAATTCTTGTGTCATTTAGACAAACATTTTGATTGACATCGCCCTAAGTATCACACGTGCTAAGTGGTCAAGCCCTTGGCTACGTGAGATCAAAGAGATTAACAAATCCAAATTTTGATACATAAAATTAATCCTAACTCTTTGATCAATAGGAAGTGTTTGCTTTTGAGATGAGAGGAACGGATTAGCCCGAGTCATGGAGTGTTAATCACCCCATGACCAAGCCTACTTAACTACTCACACATTATGCTAGAAAACAAGTCTAGAATTTTGAAGAAAACTAATAACATGCTTAACAAACTTAAAACCCGATTTTAAGTGAAGATCCTAGATTAGCCTACAATATTAGTACTTGAGAAATTATCAAACAATCACTAAGAACAAGAATTTTCAAAGGATTAAGCTAGAAAATCACAAGACTAAAAACTAGATGAACTTGGAAATAAACTCCATATCTTGAAAGATCCAATCACGAGGAACAAGCTTAATACACGGTAATTAAACAGGAAACGGAAGCTTACTTGAGAAAAACTAGAGAGAGAGACCTTAAACTCTCTCCAATGGAGGTGAGAGGTGAGAGCAAAGCTAACTAAAAATGAAAGAGTAAGTGTATCCAAGAAGGAGAGAGGAGAGAACTCCATATAGTCTTCCCTTTCTCTCTTTACATAATATCCCTAAAAGATCTCACAACAACTCAAAAGTTTCTATAAAAGGAAGGTGCCAAAAAGTCCACAAAAATGTGCCACAAGATATTTGCTGATCGGGCTCCAAATTTGCAGAAAATCAAAGTTTCAACCGGTTGAGCAAAAAGCTTCTACCGGTTGAAAAACCTTCTGTTCAGCTTCAACCGGTTGAGCAAAAAGCTTCTACCGATTGAAAGAGTAAAATTCTGAGATTTTCTTTGTCTTGATCCCTTGGCCTCCCGGCTTCGTCCGAACTCGGAATGAGGCGATTCTTGAACCGTTGGAAAGCTCTATGAGTCTACTTTCAAACCCAATTGACCTCATCTTCATAGCCTTTGTATCTTGAGGGAAATGAGCCTTTTTTCTATCGATTGGTTAGATTTTCTCGAGGCTCATAACTACAAATTTCTTGTTCTTTTGTTCCGGGCCTTCCTTGAACCTTCCAAAGCTTCTTGAATCGACTTCTAATCTTCGGCGATTGTCCTCCACGGCATTGCGGGACCTTGGGTACCTCCGGGTACAACCGGGGATTATTTGGAGCTTTGGACACGCCTTTTTAACTCCGATTTTCTGAAACTTATCAAAAACACAACTCACGCCAAATTAATCATATAAAGGCACAAAATGCACGTGTGTGTGATCACAACAATCAAGATAAGCCCGGATATATACAACATTTGGGGCTTATCAGTGCAAAAGTAATTTTATCCATATTGTATATATATATATACAGAGAGGATCCAGTCAAGACTCTCTGACTTTGTTAAAAAATGGACCTCCCCTCTCTTGCCCAAATGGTCGGGATCCGAACCGTTGGATGTGTTTAAAATGTGTTTTCAAGGGCCTACAAGAAGATTCGGAAAAAAAAATGACCGGGAAGGGCTTTATCCGAACAGTTTTTCATGAAATATATATCTACAGTTTGTATGAAAAACTGCTCAGATGAAGCCCTTCCCGATCATTTTTTTTTTTTTTTGCCAAATCTATGAGTACGCCCTTGAAAACACATTTTAAACACATTTAACGGTTCGAATCCCGACCATTTGGTCGAGAAATGGCTGGGAGAGGGGAAATCCAGATTTTTTTAAAGTCAGGGAGTCCTGATTGGATCCTGACTATATATATATATATATATATATATATATATATATATATAGTCCTTATCTAATCCGGGAGTCCCGGATCCGGGACTCCACCTTCCCGATATTTTTTTGACGATCCGAACTGTCCAATGTGTTCAAAAGGTGTTTTCCAAGGTCTATGCGGGAAATCTTCCCAAAAAAAAACGGGGAAGGGCTTGATCCGAACAGTTTTTTGCAAAATTATAAATATCAATTTTTGCGAAAAACTACTTGGATCAAGCCATTCCCGGTATTATTTTTTTTGAAGATTTCTCGCGTGCACCTTGAAAAACACCTTTTGAACACATTGGACGGTTCGGATTTTTCAAAAACAATTTTTAAAAGCATCAAAACACCAAAAAATCTCCAATCTGGGATCCCAGATTGGATAATTGCCGTATATATATATAAGTAATTTTTTGAGGTGTTGTGAATATTGAAAATCAACAATAAATTTGGGACGATGAGACTATTTCAGTTCAAACTCAACCTTGAGGATAGAAACAAAGAGGCCCAAAAAATGTCATTTTAATTTGGAAACTCCAACTGCACAAATCACCAACTTGCCAAATCAATAAGTTGGTTTAAAAGAGGCGTCTATTCTAATATAGAAAGGGAGAACCCATCGTCTGTGTCTTCTTTTTTTGAGATTGTGTATATTTTTACAATAATGTTCCTCTCCTAAATCAATTAATGCACCTATAGACACCCCAATTTTGACCTTCTAGATATCCTTAAGCCATGTCTGGATGGCTCCTCAACGATGATATGGATTGAAACGTGCCTCGAAAGCTTTAAACAATGCTCCTTGTATTCAAAACCCAAATGAAACCCTTTTTTGGAACAAACCTTAGCCCCACCTCGAGGAAATCCCGATCATGAATTGTGGAAAGCCTAATAAGCATTGTGGAACTCTTAGGGGACAAAGAAACACCATAGAACTAGGTATGAGAGTGCCGAACAATACATAAAGTGAGTGGACACATGTTTTGGCCTTGGTGGCAATGACATTTTTCAATTCAGTCTGCTTTTGACCCGTTTTTCACAAACTAAACTATCCTATTTTTATTGTTTTATCCCACTATCCTATTTCAAAACCCTCTTTATCAATATATAATATGTCTCAATCTAATTTGAAATGAGGGATATGACAGGATTTTACCAAAATGACTTCTTTTCCTACAACCTAAGGGTAAAATGGTCATAGACTTTAATGTACAAATTATTTTGGGCACAAACCACTTGATTTAGAAAGTAGACTTAACAATCTTTTCAACGGTACCAACCACACGCGAACGGAGTTCGGTAGCACCCGAGACGACCCCGCAAAATTTGGCATGTTGAGCAATCCGCTCAAGTGCCGTACGGCAGTCAAAAATTTTCGGCCAAAACGTTGAAAACTTAGGGGGTGTTCCACTAACAAAAAACTTTTTTTTTCCAAAAACCGAGACAGGTTATTCTCTCACAATACATCACATAAAAAATCGTGAAAAACCAGTTTTTTCAAAAAAAACCACCTTAGTGAAACACTCTCTTAAACCACCTTGCTAAATGTCGTACGGTAGTCACTAGTGCCGTACGATACTTGTTTAGTGTCATACGGTACTATTTTCTTGCTCCCAAAGTGTTGGAAAATGCCAGGCATTAAATTGAAGGCCGTTTTCTTGTCTTGTTGACCATGTTTGCTTGGTCCAATGGCCTAAAAATACCCTCTCCACTTCCATTTTCAAGGATGAGCACTCTCCCTCCATTTCAAAGCCACATTCTGTCAAAAACTAGCCCCAAACCTTCATTAAAAAAAAACACTTCAAAACCCACATAAGTCTTTAAACACTTCAAACCCCTTCACCCAAACCTTAGCCAAACTAAAGGAGCATTGTTCTAAAGTTTAAACAAGGTCAGTAAACGTTCAAAATTTGTTATTTCAATAATCTGAGGGGAGCCACTGGGCTCAAGCCAGTCTCCTATACTGGTTTTGGGCCGGTCGGCCTTAAGAATCAACAAAACAAAAGGTTGAAGTTTTCAGGTTAGTGTTGTACGACACTATTCAATGTCGTACGGCACTATCCCCCAAGGAGACACATTTCTGATGCCTTGTTTCTCATGGTTCACCCATACCACAGTAGCGCAAGATATCTCTGATCAATTTAAATCAATATTGCTCATACAATTCAATGTTGTATATCTTGTTGGGCTTTAAAAATCAATTTTCGAATCCTTATCAATACAAGTTCTGCAAGATACACACCAGGAGCATACAAAACCCCAGTTCTATAGTCAATAACTTACTATTTTGAACATTGGCCATTTAAAGATAGTACCGTACGGCATTACAGAGTACCGTACGGCACTGTGCTGTACAGAAAAGCTCCCAAAATTGTTCTTCCTGGGCAATGTTCAATGCAGCAATCTCTCAAGTATTTTCTGTTAAATCTTCGTTTATCATTCATTCTCTCATGTATTTTTTGTTAAATCTTTGTGTATCATTCATTCGTATTCATGTAGATGTTGTTAATTTCTGTCACTCATTATTACTTACTGTTTACATGAACAAAGTTGAGCAATAAATAAAAGATTTTTTTAAATCCTACAAGTATTTAGTCGTAAAGACCGGTTTCATATCGGGCGAGTGGGGTGCCTCAAAAACCTTCTCCACTCGTAACATAGCTCCCAAACCCAGAATACTCTGTTTTCAAATAGACCAAACCCTTTTCCAAATAAGAGTCACCAGAGTTATTCTTTTTCAAACTTTTAAAACGGTTTCTCGGATATTAAATTCTTTTATAAAAAACTCGGTGGCGACTCTGAAAATCTTTTTAAACCAAAACCCTATTTTTTATGGCACCGTCCACAACACCACTTATAAAAAAGTTAATCCTCAGAGTTCAGAGTTGATTAAAAACTACTTTATCATAACCACTAAAAATGTGCACACACATATTGTGAGCCAACCTTTCAATTAATGATGATGGAACATGATTAAGTGGAGAAAAAAAAAAACCAAACCAAACCAAACCAATGCCTCGAAACTAATGTACATAGCCCCCTGTAAACGTAAAAAATATATACCACATGAAACTAATATTGAATCCGTTTAAAGATGTGTACTTGGAAGCCCCAAGACTAGTCTGGTTGGTTGATGATTTTTTTCCCTACACAATTGACCAAATTCTTAGGATTAGGTCTCAAGAAAATAATTTCTTGTGAAACCCCTACTCTCAACACTAATGGCCTGCGTTTGACCAAACTGAAAAAGGTGAAATAGTCTAGCTAGCCTAAACACTTTGATTGTCCAAACAAAAAAAAAGGACAGAACATTATTGGCTTATCTGCATTCTTAGTCCCTACAAAACGTCACATTTCATCCCTATAAATTTAATTGTTTCAATTGCGTCCCTACAGTTCTAATTTTAATCAATTTCGTCCTCACTATTAATTATCGAACAGAAATTGCTTACGTCGCAACCATCCTGACTGCATACGTGGACACTAAATTGATGGAGCCATCCTTCAACAGTTCCTCCTCCAACTTCAAATTTTCATTCCTCAATATAGAGATTTTTCATTCCTCAATATAGAGATAACCACATTACAATGATCACATATTTCATCGTTAAGTCAATGGAAGTGGCAACTTGTGGAGCATACAGTTGTTAACTTTAGTGATACAATAGATGGATAATCAAAAGTGATGTGGCAACTTTAGTTTTCTAATTTTGGTTAGTGCATTGTGGATGCTCTAAGCAATTTCCATTTGGGAATGTTGGCAAGGACGAAATTGATTAAAATTAAAACTCTGGACACCTCATTGTCCACATAGGTGTCCATGTAGGCAACAGACCAAGGAAGGGGGGCAAAATCACAAGGGGAGTTCATAAGTCGGGTTGGGCAGTTTAAGGGTGTATTTTTCAACCAATTTGTATTTGACAGTACAGGTGCGAGCATTTCTATTAGTGACAAAAATACGTGTGATTTTGCCGATTCTATCACATGAGTAGTGTTCTAGTCCGGGAGTCCCAAAATCACAAGGGGAGTTCATAAGTCGGGTTGGGCAGTTTAAGGGTGTATTTTCAACCAATTTGTATTTGACGGTACAGGTGCGAGCATTTCTATTAGTGACAAAAATACGTGTGATTTTGCCGATTCTATCACATGAGTAGTGTTCTAGTCCGGGAGTCCCGGATCCGGGACTCCATGTTCCCGATATTTTTTTGACGATCCGAGCCGTCCAATGTGTTCAAAAGGTGTTTTCCAAGGCCCCCGCTAGAAATCTTCAAAACAAATACCGGGAAGGGCTTGATCCAAGCGGCCGCGAAAAACTTTATATTTACGTTTTTGCGAAAAACTACTTGGATCAAGCCCTTCCCTAATATTTTTTTTAAAGATTTCGGGGACCTTTGAAAACACCTTTTGAAACATAAATGGATTTTCGGATTTCCCAAAAACAATGTTTAAAAGCATCAAAACACCGAAAAATGCTCCAGTCCGGGAAATCCGGGATCCCGGACTGGATCACCGGTGTCTATCACATTATCCAAGTTAGTAACTAAATATGGGCAACCCCGTATTTGAAATCAGGGGTGATGTGACTGAAGCGGCAAGATCAAAGTTGCAATCGACTCTGGCACCAGAAATGAATTTACCAATTTTTTAAAGCAATTTTTGTTCAAATGGGAATTTTGCGAGTAGAAATCTATCAAATTAACACCCGACAAAACCACCAATGAATTTGCTCTTACAATCATATGGTAGCATGTAAATTCACTCTTTCTTCTTCTTCTTTTTGGGTGCTAATTATGCATACATTTAATGGATAAAAACAAAAAAGAAACTATGGATATAGTAAAATAGAAGAGAGTGGAAATCAATACCTATCATAAATGAATGGGAGCCGGGTTGGTGCTGTGTGGTGGTTAGGGGCCTACCCGGGGTTCCATTGTTTGATCCAAACCGTTCATTTTGTTCGTCTCGTCGAGTACGTAGTCCACATAAAAATTCATGATGATCGGTTAACGGTAACGATTTGATCAATGACCATTTACCCTGCAGTTTTGTGAGAAAAAATCACCTATAACGGATTCTTGAACTGTTTCATTTCCATGAAAAATACAGTCCCAAAACATAGTTGCCGATCTCCAATCAACCACAATTTTTCCATAGACTGCTTGCTCGACAAGACGAACAAAATGAACGGTTCAGATCAAACAATGGGACCACGGGTGGGCCCCATAACCACCGCACAACATGGAAGTAAACGATAACAGTAACACATTGCAATGGTCTACTGAAATGTAAAAGGTAAAGAATTTCAGAAACACTATAAATTTGGACTTATAGAGGAATTTATAACTGACTACATAAATTGAGAATTGACGAGCCACAGCTCTCCCCAGATTTTTTCTCGTGTGAGATACTAATAATCAGCATGAATAAAAAAGACAAAAGCAGTACTGCAAATTGAGACCACATTTGCAAAAATTAGGGGTGGGGGGATACTGAAATTGTCAAGTTAGAAAAGGCAAGGGCTTAATCTACACAAAAATGACTTCAAATTTTGCACAAGGGTTTCTTTCAATGTGACTTCTGAATTCAGCATCACCTTCAAATCTGAAGGTATACAAAGCTTCCCTCTGTGTCTTGCCAACTGGATATACCCTGTAGATTTTAAGTTCATTCCCGCCTCTTATGCTTTCAGGTCGTTCCGATTTCCAGATGGGTTCATGTTTCAGGGACATGAATTTTGAGAGTACAGCAGATTCCAAGGCGTTGAGAGTCAAATTTGAGGACCTGCACAGAAAAGAAAAAAAATAACTCAACAGGGAGGATATGAAAAGAGAATAGGGATTGTTCAAATACCCCACATGGATTGACATAATCAGTTGAGAATGCAGGCACCAAAAGTTTTTTCTTTTGCCCATTTTTTATCCGAGTCTTTGCAAGTTTAGGGGACAAAAAAGAACATGTCATGACCAAAAGCAATGACATAAACTTAGAAAGGCCAAGTACCATCACCTCAAAATCCTACAAAATAAACTTGCATGAACAAAATTCATTGCTCACGGGTCACAACCACTTTGGTGAAGAAAAATTATTTTCATGGTTCTTACACTGACAAATGCATTACTTACAATCTTGACAATCCTACTAGAAACCCTGCTTAGTGTTGGCTAGATTTTGCCATGTAAGGAAATACAATATGACCCTAACACTCAAATCCACAAAAAGGTGGATGAGAGTCAAGAGTAGTTTGCCTAACTCATTTCAAAGGATGCCAAAAACTAAATGGAATGACGAGTTGCATTGTCGTGATCACTCCCCAATCGGTAGAAGTTATAATATAGTGTCCAGTCACTTAGTGAAGTTGGGTTAACATTGTGGAAATATATCAAACTTCACCAAACGTTTTAGCTGGACAAAGCTGATGAAATCATGTTGGCATGTTAAAGAAAATAGGCAAGTTAGTTTTATCGCTGTTCATGAACAACTGAACATAGACATTTTACTATCTCCCATCAACACCAATAAAAGCTAGTTATCAATACATATTAGTAGATCCAACAGCACCAAAGAAGTATCATTAACAATACCTCCAAAAAAGCAAAAAAGAACAAAAATGCAAAAAATCAAGAGTTACTATGTAATAATTTACTAAGGTAGGCAAAATGATAGAAAACTAAGAGAGAAAACATAATTAAGATAAATTTAGTTGAAAAGAGGATGTAAAAATGGAGGTGTTGTATGATAGGAAATGTAAAATGTAAATAATCCTATATTGTAGGGTAGCAGCAATTGAAGACAAGTTGAAGAAAATAGTCAAAGGTGGTTTCGTCACGGAGACCAATAGATGGAACAGTTAAGAAAACAAGAAGATTTCTATAACCGAAAATGCTAGGGAAGCGAAAGACCTACTTCGAAAGGATATGAGTTTAGTAAATCCAATGGATTCTATGGCAACTAACAGAGTATAATAGTGAAAAGGACATTTAGCTGACTGCAATATTGGGACAAAAGGCTTAGTTTGGTTTGGTTTAGTTTATAAATTTCTCAAGTGATGCATCAATTTTTTTTCCCTGCCATTCGATAGAAGAAGACCCTAATTTACCCTAACCCTATCCCACCATTCACAATGGGTATCAAACTCCTTTCCACAGGATTTGAACCCCCAACCTCACAATACTTGGTACTACTACACAACCACTAGACCAACTGCCCTGGTTCAAGAGATGCATCTCCTTCTCATTCTTTCCATTCTCCTTCTTTGCGCACTTACCCCTATTACTATTCTTATTTCCCACCAAAAAAAACACCACGATCTGTATTGTAGGTGGTAGTACTCAAGCGTTCTAAAACTGTCCTACATCACACAGAATCCTACATGTGTATACAATTAAAAATATTGAGGAAGAAATCGATATTTACCTCAAGAAGATGGACTCCATCTCAAATCTTCCCCTTTCCCTCACATAAATATGATAGACAGTTTCTAAGCCTCTGGTACACTTGCATGGACGTTTCAGAAAAGCTGGGGTCTGATCTTCTTTCTCACGGATCGTTGTTGCCAGGTAAATGCATAAGCGGCAAGATGAGTGAACTGCTGCCATATCAACAAGTGCTTTGAAAGAATCAGATGGCCCCTCAAACTTCCACCTGAAAAATAAATTATCCCAAGTTTCAAACCATGATCAGAAACTCCAGAGCACATATCCGAGGAACCAGCTAATAATTGAGGCCTTTAGCCTCTATGTAAATCGAGCTTGCCGAAAAGACTGGGAAAGTGGTAAAAAATGAAGGCATACCTTAATGAGTGATTGTATGCATCAGAATTTTCAGCAAGGTATTTCATGGTCTTGGCAACAGATTCAGCATCTTTCAGCTCGCTAATATGTAGAATTGAATCCAGAGAAGGAGCGAATTCTTGAATATTTGGTGCACCAACAACCACAGGAACAGAACCTATAATTTTTGGCAAAATTTCCTTTTCATCAGCATTATTAGACGGATTTTTTAAAAGCAAACCTAAAAATGGCAGTTTCCCATTATGCATATGGACCGAGTAAAAATTTATTAGAAACTAGTTAACAAATCCATGTTCCTCCCACATCACTCCAAGAAGTCAAGGCTGAGGCAGCGGCAATACCAATTTAAACAACTTGTTTTTGGATCCTTCAGAGATTAGTTCAACAACTAAACTTTAAATAAGTGGTCAATTCCAGAATTTAGATTTACAGGGTTACCACCAGAAAAATGGAGGGAGAAATCAACAGAACCCTAATGGAGATGCGAAAATCATATATATAAGTTTCGAAACATAACAGAGGCATCAGAGTAAAAAAAATGCAGGAAAGAGGAGTTTAATATCATACCAGCAACAAGAGACTGGAAGAACTTTTCAGTTACATAGTCCTCCTCATTTGAATTCTCAAAGGCCAAGCTAAATTTGTAGCGCTTCAGAGTTTCCACTTTGTTCACTGCTAAAATTTCGCAAATGGATATGATTTCATACTAGTTCTGCTATAGTAAAGACGTGATTAACGACAGATAATAATATAAACTTTGTTATCACATTCTTGGAATTAATTGATACAAGCGGACCTCTTCTAGATGAGCATACCATTGGAACACAAGTAATTAAAAACACATCTCTAATACATGCAATAATCCAAGCAAGAGATGGTATCCTTGATTGCTCAACAGAACCATGAGTGCAATATGTCGTCACAGCGTGAAGCTCTAATTACGTAGATTGACAACTTCTGCTAATAAATTTTACGGCATAATTCTAATGCCTACTTTGTTAAGCGAAGACCCACATAAAGATACTCAGCATATTATCTTCATGAACTTATCTATTTTAACAGCAAATATAAACACCTGTTGGTCCCTTTTGGGATTCCAACCAATTAAGGGGACAAGCATTAAATGCATGTCTTAAAAATGACCGCTAATATTTTCAAAGAGTACTCGACTTTTCAAAGAGGACTAATATTTTGGGCATCCCAAAACGTAATAGAGGACCAACATTGACAGAGGGAGTATAAAAACAAAATAGGGATGGAAGACTTTTTATACATGTTTGATCCTGGAGGATATCTATCTATGTAGCGTTAATATTTACATAATGATATTATCTAGTAGATTTGTTAGTATACAAGGATTATGGTTTAGATAATGTCGTTTGGCTATCTTATCTTCATTTGAAGTTAAATTCCCAAGGTTTATCATTTTATCATTCTTTCTTTATTTATCACCCTCCATCACAGCATAGATGGTCACATTTACAATATTACCAATGCATCCTGATCCCACAATAAACAAATTCCAAATAGAATTAGAATGATACTCCACAATATGTAAGAATTCAAAACTACTCTAAACACACAAGAAGCTCATATCTTGACAAGCACAAAATAGCATACAGACTAACAAAATAGCTATAAAACATAGCAGCATACACACTAATAAAGATACAAGTGAACAAGAGAAAAAATCAACAAACAAAGAATAATATCTGACATCATACAGGCAATAATAGTTCGTAATATTAGGAAATTCTTTATGATCGAGCAACATTCCAGAATACAACTTGCACACCTTGTCCATCATGATTTCGATGACAACTGCCATAAGAATCTATAGGGATGTTTGCCTTTTCAAGTGCTTCAAGAGCTTGCAAACGGAAGTTGCGAGCACCACAATTGGAAATGAAAGCTGCTGCCAGAGCTTTCTCAGTCTTTGGTTGGGGTGGAGCCATAATATCATACTCAGCCCAAGAGAAGTATCCCACAGGGACATCTGATGAGAGACTAGTCGTCATTACAATATTATATCCCCTCCTAATACATAGGAAACCTGAGATCAGTTTAACTATACTTGGTCTTACCAGAGTTTTGAACAAAAAGTAACTTCTATTCTAAGACAAAAATCCATATCTTTCTATAACCTCAGTTGAGAAACAAGAACAAGTAGAACAAAAAGGTGACAAAGGGTTTTCTTGGTGCCACTTGTCAGTGGTAATGTCAATATTGGCCCCATTTGCTAGCACTTATAATCTAACTTATTTAGTTTATTTGATTTAAAAAAAGGTAATGAAGGGTGTTTGTTAATAACAATGAATTATCACTTATTTAGCTTTTTCAGCTTATTTGACCCAAAAAAGCTATATCATTTAAGCTCCACTTTGAAGCTTTTTTGATTATTTTAAGTTATTAAAACATAGATAGACAAAAGAATCCTGAAGTGAAGAAGTTATTCTTACTCAAATTTTAAGGGCAATCTAGACATTTAGTTTACAAAAAGCTATTTGACAACTTATCCAAGCAAACAGGTTTAAATTTTTTTACAGCTTATAAAGAACTATACCAAACAGTTTTACAAATTACGGCAATTTTTAATATTTTTATGCCAATAATCTAAAAGACTAACTCATAAGTGCTAGCAAACCAGGCCAACTTGATGCCACTACCGCAATATGTATAATCAATTTTTCCCAAAAAAAAATGCACAGCATGAGTCCTCCAGACTCAGCAAGGCCAAAATTCTACATTTTTCCATGCTTTTCTTTAGTAGCAATGGCATTTCACTTAGTGTTCCCTATGAAGATCTGAAGATGAATGTGGAAGATACCCAAAAGCCAAGTGAAAGGAGAAAGTAAAAAAATTATCAAGCAGCTGAAACAGCTCAAAAACAGGTTTCATGGAGACCCCTACCCCTGCCAAAGAATAGTAGTTACACGATGGATAGGAGTCTATTTTTAAGTCGATTTGATATGCCAAGCATGTATGTCACCAGCTATGTAAGTATATGTTTTAGTTGTGCATATCCTGCTAAAAAAGATTTTTTTTTTTTTCACCTTTAAACTATAACAGTTGTCATTCTAAATATTGGAATAGTCACCAAAAACATAAGTTTTTGAAGTTTAAGCATACTCCACGCTTAAACAGTAATTTTAGAATTTGTGCATGCACAGAAGGATACATGGAATTGTTCCATGTTGTTTAGAAGATTGTGTTGACTGCAGATGTTGTAATCAAGTTATGTAAAGTGAGCATTTCTAAAAGCTTGCTTGTTTCTGTTATGTAAAGAGTGTGCTTACCCACCGTCTTGCATTAGCAATGTTATTCTCGGAATAGTAGTGAGATGATTCCATTGACCGATGCACACAGGCAGTTCCAGGTTGCTGACCTAACCCAAAAGTAGCATCAGGCTTCTTATTGGGACTAAACTGAAATTTACACCCCACAGCACAAGACTTCCACTCCTACATAGAAAGCATGCAGAGCAAGTTAAAGAAAATGACCCAAGTAAAATGTCAACTGAAAAAAGTACCGAACATACAAAATTGAAGAAGAAAATTTTCCAAAAAGGAAACCATTGCAAGTTACTCGGCATTTAAAGAAGAAACGAAAAAGGTATCCATACAGTAGTAGCAGTACTTTTCGAGTAAAAAAAAATGACGAGATACCCCATGAGATTTTAAGAAAGCAAACAATTCATTGATGAAACAATTGCAGTGACGTATCTAATGCCTTCCATTTAGTAGATTTGTGAGGGCATTGACCTTTCTAATGCCTTCCATTTGGTAGATTTATCACTGCATTATTACCACGACATCTTGGATATATCATGTCAAGTTTGCAAACACCCCAGCTTGGGACTACAAGAGTACTAAAAATAATGGCAATCTCAAATTCTGATCTTCTTTAACATCCTTCTTCTCTATACTACAGATCACTAGCCTGAACAAAGCTCAAGAACGGAAACAAATAACATGTCCCACAAAGCTGCACAAATCATAAGTACAACTAAAAGCATCATACAACCAGATATACATTCAAAAAGCATGTCTATGCTCTATACACGACATGACTATAAGTGGTGTATTGGATCATACATATTTAGTGGAATTCTCAAGTGACCTATGTGGGGTATCACGGGAGCACAGGGTCCCACTCGATTTTGAAGAATTACACTAATATCCTTAGATATTTCAATTACACCTAATGAATTAATAATTGTGTTCAAAAAAATTACTCTGAATCCTCTTTTTACGGATATATTTTAGATGTATTTCAAATATTTGCACCATCTTGTTGCAAAAACACCGTTTTCTGTAGTTATAACATGAAGTTACATATATAGTCACCAATATGTTATTTTGCATGCAATATTACTTTTTAAGGAATCATAATTGTGCGGGTTCGGTTTACTAAGTTGTGCCCCACCAATGCAAATTTATGGGTTCGCCACTGTATATAGATCTATTATACGTACTACTGCTCAAGAAAAAAGACTCAGATAAGTACGGAGTATCATAACCACGATTCTAGTTTTGCCAGTTAAGTAATTGACCATAATTGTCAAGCCAAGACTAATTAGATAGGTTAACAGCTCAACCTTCTCCTTTCGAAATTATGAATGGAGAAAGAGTTCGATTCAGAAGCAAAATTTAAACAGATAAACCCAAAACACATCAATAGAACTGATTCAAATCAAACCTGATCACCACCAGTAACCAAGACTGGTTCCTTCTCAAAATCCCTATCATACACCACAGAGTCTTCTCTCAACAACCACTCCTCGCACCCATCCGCTTCGGAGATCCGATCAAGACCCAACACACTCGACCCGTCCTCATCGGACCCCGAATCCACCGGCGGAGAAAACGACGTCGTAAGCTGATAGAACGAGTCAGCCAACATGGCAGCGTTCTTAGCCATATCGAGCCGACCCAAAAACCCGATCTCTGCTATAACAACTAGGACCACGACCAGTGGCATGAAATTGGACCATCTTTTTCTCGTGGTATTGTTACTACTGGATGAAGAAGAATCTCCATTGGAATTGGATATGGGTATTTCGTCGTGGGTCAAACCCTGTCTTGTGACTCTCTGATTTGGGACAATACCCATCAACGATTTTCAATTGTTTTCTTGCTTATTTGCCTTCGTTGGAAAAGTGGGGAAGAAAGATCGAGAAATGGGTATAACACTACCGGATTATGAAGGTTTCATATGGGTCGTCTAGGGTTTTTGCTTCTGGGTCTTTGGGTTCAGGTCAATCTCGTTGTAAAGTCCTCGTCTCAGTTGAGGGTCTGTAGACATTTTGAAGACGTTTTCTTGATGAGAAAATGCTGAAGCAGCGAGACGTATAGGTTCAGTAACAGTGGGTATAGTGACCATTGAACCCTTAGATTCTAATCTAAGGGGGTGCTTTAGGTAAAAAAATTAAAAATCAAAAAATCACTTTTGTTTTTATTTAATTTTTTTTGCATTTGTTTGTCTTGTATTAAGATTTTGTGATATACGTTCTGCAATCTTAGCCATCCATTACAAGATTCAACGATGCGGATTTTAGAAAGAGAAAAGGAAGAGAGAGAGTGCTTGGGTGAGAGAAGAGAGAGGGAATCAATCTGGGTTGCACAAAACACATTTGGACGCGTAGATTATGCTTAGGTACCAAATGGCAATACTCACTCATCACCCAAAAAAATTGTCCTAATCTTGGGACCACTTTCGTACGAGAAAAACCAAAAGAAATGAGGGTTGTATGCGTGTCTTCCGATGATAAAAAAAAACATTAACTATGTAGAGTTCGTTGAGTAAAACAAATATATTCAAAATCAGTTCAATTGGATACTCCATTGTGAAGTTTCTGATAGACATTTTTATCTTGAAAAAAATGTATCCAAAACACTAGATCAAACTCATTGGAATCCATTATTGAGGGATAGTACCCTGCTTTTGGGTTGCTTTAACTATAAACCAAGTGGTTTATTTTTTTGTTCTTATTCAAGAAAAATTTGTATTTGTTATTTTTGCGTAGATTTTTGTGGTTTATTTGAATGTCTCAACAAGATGAATCTAAAAAGTACCCTCTCCGTCCCTTTTTAAATATTACATTTGGAAAATGTGTACTTTTGTGGATGTTAAAAAATGTAATTCCATAGAATCTTTTTATTTTTTATTTTTTTGGCCCCAAATTAAAGTACTCAATGAGCACTTTAATTTGGTATAAAAAATTAAAAATTATATAAAGAAATATATTTTTTAGGGGTTTGAAATTGCACGTATTCCGATAAAGATCACTTAAAAAATGACGGAGGGAGTATAAAATTATTAATTAATCAAACTTAATTTTCTGTGAATAAATACAAAAATAATCCAATAAACCAAAAAAAATTGGATTATTTTTGTCTTTTTTGATTTTTTTCCAAATTATGATTATAATTTTATACTTTTTAGATTCTTCTCGTCGAGACGAACTAATAAACCACAAAAATTCGACGCAAAACTAACAAATACAAAAAAAATGGAATAAAGACAAGGAAACTAAACCATTTTGGTTTATTTAGCCAAAGCAACATTTAGTAATTAATGTGCCTTTCGAATCTATGGAGTTTATCACTGGGCCAATTCTTTCATAGTCTCGGAGTACCATGGCACGATCATAATCAGTGGCGGTCGCAGGATTGGTGTTGCGGGGGAACCACTCCATAGTAAATATATAGAAAAATTGAAAATGTACTGAAAATATACTACAACTAGTAAGAGGTTTGGGGGGTTTGCAGGGGCCAAAACCCCCCTAGCACCCCCCCAGTCTGCCCCTGATCATAATAAGCGTTCAATTTATCGACCTAATACATAGAACAGGGACAGATCCAAAGGGGCATGTGGGTCCTACTTAAAATTAAAATAAAAACAAAATTAATATTTAGCATAATATGTAATACTCAATAACTATATTTAGCGTGCACACTTGTATATATCTCAAAAATAAAAATGTACAGCTAATTTTGTACTTAAACTTTCGTTGATTGGTTCATTTACAATTATTGGTTTATAAATTATATTTGTTTATTTGCAGATTTATCTTTTAATTTTCGTTATTTTTAACCGTCGTAGTGAAATATTTTCTAAAAATTCATCAACAAAACCATCTCGATCATTTTCTAAAGACTTTTCAATGTCAAGGTAAGCCATACCCAAATTTTATTTTATTTTTTGTCTAAGGCTCTGTTTGATACCTAGGAAAAGAAAATAAAATAAAAGAGAGGGAAAATGAAGGAAAGATCGAGAAAAGTTAAGAGGAAAATTTTTAGTTAAAATAATTTTGTTTAGTTATTTTTTCCTCTTTTTTTCCACTCAAAATTATTTTAACTAAAAATTTCTCTCTTAACTTTCTTCGATCTTTCCTTCTTTTTTCTCTCTTTTATTTTCTTTTATTTTCCTTTCTTTTCCTAGGTATCATACAGAGCCTAAGATTTTTTTTTTTTTTTTTTTTTTTGAAGTATGCATTATAAACTTATAGCCCATAATGAATGTCTTAATTTAGCAAGATTATTGACTAATAAAAAATTCCATGATTATAATTAATAAGGGCCCCCACTGGGGTGAATTCATGGATCTGTCCCTGACACAGAGTCATGTATTGCATGTGCGCTAAATGAGCCAAAGCCCTAACATGAATACGTCTTTAAAAAGTATCTACATTATTAAAATGTCGGAATAGCGAGAACTGAGAACACGAACACAAAATGAATATTAAGAGCGAGAGTGGAAATATTGGTGTGGAATTTTGTGACAAAGGATATGATAGTGGTTCTCAGTCACGCAAGTTTGTGACAATTTTTCATAGAGGAAATGCAGGATGAGTGTTCTTGCAAAAAATAGATTATGTACTTTCGAACAATATCCAAACAGTAGAGAAGCCAAACTCTGGAAATAAGTATCTGGATGTAACTCCTTGAATCTTTACTTGGTCTTTGATTTAATTGTTTTTAAGACTTTTACATTGAAGTTTTGCAGTTTAAACAAAACCCCAGCTCAAAATTCGTAAAACAGTACCTCCAAATATAGACTCATAAAAAGTTAGAAAAGGATTAACCGCGTCCCATAGACGCTTATTAAGGTTCAAAATGTGTTGTAAAACGTGAAAACTGGATACAAATGTGGAAGTTCATTGACATTCTAAGTTGTTTAAGATGAACAACAGCGTAACACAAAAAGAAAAATGTTAGTATGTGTTTAAGTTTGTGAAATTTTTATATGAAGAAATTCGAGAATTCCATCTGAGCGTATAAAAAAAATTAGCTAACCAGCTCTCGAAATCAAATCAACTACAATACAAACAATGTTTATAAATAGGAAAATTCTAAAATCAACTCATTGGGTTGACATTAAGACTTAAAAGATGTATTGAAATATGTAAAAAGTGTATAGGAATGAGTAAAAGTATATAGAAAAATAAAATAAATAAAAAGTGCATTCGAGTTCACGTTTTTTTTTTTTTTTTTTTCTTGTTGCCAGAACCCTTACAAATACTCCATATTGCTTTCCAAAATGCCTTTGAAACACATTGACACATGCCGTAAATAACCATATATGTTTTAAGTCATAGACAACAAAAGATGATGTTCCACAAACCTAATAGTTCCTGGAAAAGAGATCACCAAAACAGCATAGCAAGAAAGGATCACTACGGATCCGATGTCCCCAAATGGTGTCCCCCTTTGGTGTCCTACCCCCTATTGCTGTCATGCGTCACATACTAAAAACCCTTTGAATCTGCTGTTAAATCCTTTCTCCGTTAAATGCTGCTAAAACCATTCTCCGTTACAACTTCTAACCCTTTAGTCTCTTTTTCACTTAGTCTCCTTTTCCCCTCATTTTCTGGAGAAAAGAAAAGGCACACGACTTTTCACAATTTGATGATCAGATTGGAGCTATTGGGTTTCTTCCTGATAATGCCCTTCATTTCAAAGCTCTCCAAGTTTATATACAGAGGTATAAACATGCATATATAGCGCTTTGAAGTCCATTTTATCGATCAAGATTTTAAAATCAGAGAAGTCTGTTTTTTTTATTTTTGTGGTTTTCAACGTCGGTCCTCCGGACAATCTTTTCCTTTCGGAACATTTGAAGATGCAGTGAATAAAGCAAGCACTCATGGCTATTTCAATTCGGCTCAGGCTCTTTCTAATTATCTACGCATAATTCTATGGTTATTGTTGTTTGGCGGAAGTGAGCATTTCAACAACTATTTACAGAATTCACTCCATCTCACGATTTAAGTTCTTTGCGACAAACTGTTTTTCAGATTAAAAAAAAAAGAGAGTAGAATTTCGGCATAATTTTTGTTGGCCGGTAATGCCTTGGAGCAAGTTTCTCCTATTTTTGTTATCAACGCACAATGGTGCACAGTGTGAAAATGAAATTGGTTTTAACCTAGAACACGTGTTTAGAACTCTTGATTTGCCTAGATCACTTGTTTGAAGTAAAAAAAATTAGAATACATCTATAGAAAATTAAATCATCTTTGATTTACTCCAAAAAAAAAAAACTCTTGTTTGGACTTTAGAGTGAAAGGGCATTTTTTTTTTTCCAGAAAAGGAGGTGAAAAGACTCTTTGGTTTTTAACAGTGAGAAGTTTTCTAACGGAGGAAGCTTAGTAACAGACTAAAGGGTTTTTCCCATTTGGAAAAAAAAAAAAAAGAAAAGAAAAAAAAAGAGGAAGATTAAAGGGTTTTTAGGACACCAAAGGGGGACACCATTTGGGGATAGCGGATCCGGAGTGAGAAAGGATTACATCCAGAGGTGAATCCTCTCACTGTCTTTTTCAGTGTCAAACAGCACAACAGAAAGCTCAAACTGTGACGACACTGCAACAAAAATGTAGTTGAGATACCGTAAATCCAGAGCAGCAACAAATTCATTGAACATAGCAACATTGAGCTGGAGATCCTGGACCGAGACAATCCACGAACGATTTGACATCTTAATAACAATCTGGTGCGAAGCCAAGGCTGCGAAGCACAGGCCCAAGTCAATTTTCAAATTCTTATGATATAAACAATGAAAGCTTAACGGGTGATAAAGTGATGATAGTATTGAAATATATGCAATGAGAATTTTGGTTCATAAGTGCACAAGCTTCACTCCCGGAAGATACAAACATCCAACTTCCAGAACAGTCAACTGATACTCAACAACAGAAGGTGGAACAGATGTGGGGAGATCATCTAAAAGTAAACAACCCACTTGCACATCATCGTCGTTAAACATTGTGGTATTGAAGCCCCACTTGCACTCGCAGCTTAAAACAAATTTGCAGTCAGGCCTCAATCCATGGGCGTTACGGAATTCAAGCCACCCGTCACAAAATTTATGATTAACAACCTCAACAGGCCAAGCCTTATGCCCATGCTTTAGAATATCATCTTAACATGCCCTTGAAAGAAATGTTGGCAGCCACGCAGCAATGTCTACGCTAAACAAAAGCAGCATAATGAACCAAGTTAGGAAAGTGAAAACAAAACTAAGAAAGCAACGACTGGAAAGGGAAAGTTCACGATGAAGATTATACACCGACCAACAACAGCCTACACCTGTAAATCAAGTATAAGCATTTCTTAATTACAATCCGCAATTCATAACTGTCCCTTACAGAAATTAGAGCGAGCAATATGATCATACCTTGACCACTCCAGTGGAGGAACGAGTGGTCAACCAGTGCATCTAACCAAACAACCAAGTCTCTTTCCAAATCCCATTCTCGAACATAGGCAACAGAACCACATAATCTTGCATGATATTATCAAAAGCCTTGTAGAAGAGATGATTGTTAGTCTACCTATGAACTGCCAGAGCTGCAACTGCTCGCATACCATCATCTGTTTCCACATAGCACAGGGCTTCAGCAGGGGACAACTGAGAGTCATCGCTGTCACAACCCCAACGAACAAAGGGAAAGCTGATTGCCATTCAGCTGAAAATTTTAGAGTTTAAGTCATGCAAATGTGTTTACTTACACTTCCACATATAAATAAAGACTAAAAGGTAGATATACTAAATACAAATGGATCCAATCATTAAGATGAAGTAAGGTAGCAATCGTCCACAGTTTTAAAACGGTTTCATCAAGGCTCTAATTGTGTTCCAAATCACACCCTCCTAAAAAAATAAAAAATCCTTTGCGCAAAGAAATTGGGCTTGCATCCTGCATGACATGCATATCATAAGTTAGTCAGTAGTAGTGAAGCTGTCACCAGGGACGGCGCCAGGAATTACACTACGCATGGGCGGATTTTTTTTTCTAAATTACTCGGTAGGGGCAAGCCTATACAATTCATAGGAAATTTTTTATTTTTCAATATAATTCTAGACTGGGAGCAGCCACTTTGTGCATTTATTGCCAAAGGTTAGGTCTGTCTCCTATCCATCCCCCGCCCATACCCCCAATTATTGGGGACTAAATGGGTTATGTTATTGTTGTTGTTCAATATAATTCTAGACGTTTTTATTTTTCTTACAAGGGCGACCGCCCCTACTAGCCCCCTTTGGCTCCATCCCTGGCTGTAACAACATGGATACCCGTGTATTTATCTGGTACAGAAGTTAACAATAATATCAAATGCCAGAATAGGAAAAATGTAAGAGACTCAAGTATATTATAATGACAGCATTTTAATTACCTAACAAAGCTTGCAAAGATTCCAACAGCATTCATGCTTTACTGCAATCAACACACAATCCAAATAAAAATTTTGTTTTGAATAAAGAATGACTCTTTTTGGTGCAAACAAGAATAAACAAATTAACAAAATTACTCGTTGTCTTTGAGACAGTGCATTTTTTATTTCTTGCCATCTCCTTATATTTTTGTTTCACCCACTTTTGACATCGAAATAAGACTAAACCAAGAGAGATTTAAAAGTACTCTAAATAATGAACTTCCAACATGAAATATGAATAAACAAAAAATGGTTCAGATCGAACCTTGATTAGTATAAAGAGCCTTGAAACTTGTCATTCACAAATTTGGAATCTGTCACATGCACAAAGATATTGAAATGTTAAAAATATTAAAAAGGAAGTAGACAAATGACAGTTCAGAGTTGTAGATAACAGCAAAAAACAAAAGGCCATGTTCTTTTCCCTTCTCTTCCCATTTTCAAAAAGAATCTTTCTTTTTCAATCATTTCTTACATTTCTCTCTCTACTCATTACCTTATTATTCTCATTTCTCTCTCTATCTCTCTCCAATCATTACCTCATTATTCTCATTTTCAAAAACTCAACCAAACACTATCTCAAAAATTCTTTTCAAAATTTTCTTTTCAAAACCCATCCAAAGACATGTCGTTTGAAAAAACATCATTAGTATGCCCGTGTGAAGCCACAACACAACGTTATTTGAACCTAAACCAATTAAATTACCATTCTTTGCTATTTTTATATAAGAGGTAGAAACCAATTCAACCGAATATTGCAGAAACAATATGAAAATTCCAAAAACTTAAGCCTTTCCATTTCCACTATATTCTACTTTCCGTAGGTAAAAAACACAAATTCAACCAAATATTGTAGAAACAATATGAAAATTCCAGAAACTTATGCCTTTCCATTTCCACTATATTCTCCTTTCTGTGGGTAAAAAACACTCTTTCGGCATAACTCTGGCCTTTTTTGATGTATTTTCCAATTACACAATATTAGAAGAGAACAGATAGAATTCTTGTAATCAGCCTTGCCCAAATAACTTTGACATCAAATTCCAATTAGACCAAAGAAAAGGATAATTGTGTAAGAAATAACAGAACTGAATAGATAAATTAGGATCTTTGATACCACTCCAATTGTTGTTTCACATTGTTTCAAAATATAATCACTGTCAAGGGAACAGGGTAAGACCAAGGACATCATGCAAAGGCAAGACCAAGAAAATAATCCGACACATCATTTGACCTACTTTACCATAGTGTTGTTTGGCCAACCCAAATCATGTAACTACAGTATAGTACACCACCGAAACTGGTTATAAGTACCTGCATACGCCTCTAATTATACAATCAAAAAGGGAAAATTCACTGATTTCCAACATAAACAAAAAAAAAAAAAACCAAATAACCCTATTGTTTTTTTGAGGAAATTGTGTAAATAACAAACCCAAAGAGACAAAAGGAAAAGACATGCCAGTTTTTCCATCAAAACACGTACAAAACAAAAAACCACTTTCAAAACAATTTTCATGACCGCACCACACCCTTCAGCCATTAAATGAAAGTTTATTAGGCATTTTTATAGCATTTTCTTCCATTATCAGATTATCCTGTTCAACAAATTTCAGACTGTTTCTTTTCAACTGAATGCTCGAATGATACCCAAAAGCTTCATCTTTCAGTCAATGTATTTGAGTCCCCAATAACATTTTGAACTCAAAAACAAGCATCTCAGCTCCCTTAAAAGGATTTCACGTCAATTTCTTGCAAGGATTTCTGCTCATTGCCTAGAAAACTACAATGCACTTGCTTTAAGGGTTTTTGGAATCAGAAATTTCCATTGCAAGAAAATTCCCAGATGGCAATATCATAAAGTGCAGAAAAGGCTTACATTGATGCTCGAGATACGTAGACGAAGAATAACATCTACTCCTAATATTACTAAATCTTTGGTCAAAGCATCAGCTGCAGCCTTCTTCAGCCCTATCACTGGGAGCAAACTACATGACTTCTTTTCTTCATTTTTATACGGACAATTTAGCTTGATCAACATGGATAAAATGAATAATGGGGTAAAATCAAATAATAAATGTGCCACATGAAATGTGTTTCTCATCCATCCATTCTGTGCACTGATCCAGAATGAATTAACTAATAGACGAAGTTCAAACATTTAAGGAAAATAAATAGAGAAGGTATACATGAACAACTTATTCAACATTAGCAAAAAATTATATCCTGTAATTTGTTGAACAAACATTTGTAAATACAAAAATGAAAAATAGTATGGCAACCACAATAATTGTATTTATAAGAATCCTCCATAGGTGAAGGGACCTGCCATTTAATGTGCCATCTTTCCCAATAAAAATAATTCTTTGACACACAACTGTGTCGGTGTTTAAAGCTCAAGCCTCAAGGGCATGCTTGATCCAAGGCCGGTGATTAGCCCTCCAAAAAAACTTCAAAACTAAGCTACTAGGCAACTAAACTCTAGCAAAAATTTTGTATACAATTTTCAGTTCTCTTTGAGATTGTCATGTACTCACCTGGAGCAGTCGACTAACATCCAAAGCTAAAACAGTGTGAACAGTACATCCATGTCACCAATAATCCCCACAAGAACAAACCCCATCCTTGAAGTGATGGAAACGGTTAGAATCCCTCACAATGATCTCCCTTTCCGTAATCTTCGATATGAATTTAGTCACACTGTGGCAATCCCCACAAACACGCAAGTTTTTAAAGATCTGAATAGGGCTCTTAGGAGGAGTGCTGATAATTCCATATGCAATAGCCAATCTCTCGCTGTGACCCATAAGTATATACTCTTTTTCATCTTCTTCAACATCTTGCAACACAAAGCTATAGTCTGGAATATAACCAAGGCTTTTCATTTTAGCAGTTAAACTCGCCAACTCCATGTAAATCTCCTCACAATGTGGATGGGATTGGTTTGCTGTATAAAACACTTCAATCCTGTTGTTCAATTCGATTGAGCTCCACCCAGGAGTCTTCTTCAATCCCCGGTCTCTAGCCATTGATCTCACTTCATCCACTCCCTCCCATTTTCCAACATTTGCATATAAATTTGACAACAAAACATAGTATCCAGCATTTTCTGAATCAACTTCAAACAAGCAATCCGAAGCGAATTTACCTAACTCGATGTTTCCATGGATTCTACAAGCTCCAAGAAGAGCACCCCAAATCGAAGCATCGGGCCTTAAATGCATATTCTTAATAAAATCATATGCTTTTTCCAAATATCCAGCTCTACCAAGAATGTCTACCATGCACCCATAATGCTTCAAACTAGGTTTGATTCCATATTCTTCTTGCATCACATGAAAGTACCATTGACCCTTATCAACTAAACCCGAATGGCTACAAGATGACAATAGAGATATAAATGTCACGTGATCCGGCTTCACTCCCTCATCCCTCATAGCTCCAAATAGCTGCATAGAAGTCTCACCATGGCCATGAATTCCATGACATGATATTATGGCATTCCAAGGAACTGAGTTCGCCCTTGGCACCTCAAAGAATAAGGACATTGCATCATCTAATCTCCCACATTTCCCATAAAGGTCAACAAGGCAGGTACCTACATAGACATCCAAGAGGGAACTGTCTTTTATAATCCGCCCATGAACTTTCATCCCTAATTTCAAGGCTCCTAGGTGAGAGTAAGCTGGTAAAATGCATACCCAAGTCCCCTGATTTGGTCTTATATCCTCGCACCATTCCATCAAATTGAAGACTTCAATGGCCTCACTTGCAAGACCATTTTGACCATAGCCACCAATCATAGTGTTCCATGAAACCACATCTTTAAAGGGAATTTCCTCAAAAACTCTATGAGCAGAGTCAATAATACCCAACTTTCCATACATGTCCACAACAGCATTTCCAAGGACCACACCTTCCATAATCCAACATCTCCTTAGGATGAAACCATGAACAGACCTTCCACTTTGGCAATCCCTAGATTGAGCAACAGAAGAAGCCAAGCTCACTAGTGTAAGAAAATCAGGTTGAACTCCATTTGACTGCATCTCACGAAAGAACATAAGTGCACTATCCGGATCCCCATTCTGCTCATATGCGGCAATTATTGAGTTCCATGAAACCAAATCTCTAACAAACATTTGATCGAAAACTTTACGTGCCTGCTCCAAGTTTCCAAATTTTGCATACATGTTAATCAAGGCATTGGACACAAACACATCAAACTCCAACCCATGTTTTATGGCATATAAATGGATAAGCTTTCCCTGCAAGATATCATCCATTTGCGCACAAGCAGGAAGAATGGTCGAAATTGTAACACAATCCATCTTTTTCCCTTCTAATCTCATCTCATCCAAAACGTCCAATGCCTCTGCAGCATTCCCATTTTGACAGAACCCAGAAATCATAGCGTTCCAGGAACCATTATCCCTGAATGGCATGTCACGAAATATTTTATAGGCGACGGTGAGAGCTCCAAAGCGGCAATACATATGAACCAAAGAAGCAGCCACAAAGACATCCCATTCGAAGCCCAATTTGAAAACCCAGCAATGTATCTTCTTCCCATCTAATAGATTCCCGCATGCTTTCAGCACAGGAGGAAAAGTATAAAAATCAGGCCTAACTTCAGAGGCCAGTGCCATTTCATATAAACAATTCACAGCTACCTGGAAATGGCTATTTCGCACGTAAGCGGATATCATCGAATTCCAAGTATAGGAATCCTTATCTGGGATCTGATCAAAAGTGTAGCGAGCCAAAGTAACATTTCCAAGACTGGCATAGAGATTGACAACTCTAGTGGCAATGAATATGCTTTGGGCCTTCCCGGACACAATAAGAAGTGCGTGAAGGCGCTTCGCAAGGTGGGTTTTGGTGCATGATTCGAATAGAAACTCGAAATCAATCACTTTATTCTTGTTCTCAATGCCATTGGATGAAACTTTCACACAACTTGCACTTGTGGAGTAAAATTCATGAGGGACTCCAAGAGATTGGAAATATTTCCCAAAATGCCTACCTTTCCAGGTTGGCAACAGTCTGGGTACACAAACATTGAACTAAATTAGCATTTAAAAGCAAGAATGCTTGCATATATCTGTCGTGGAGAAATACCCTATGCACAAAAATCTAATACGTTCCAAAAGCATAAAATGAAGTTTTAAGTTTAAACTATAACAAACCATCAAATGACACGATTATGTCGCAAGCATATTAACGACAAATTGAGTTTTTGCAACAAAATTCATTGTAAACCACCCATGAAAAACCACTTTCTAGTTCAATAATCACAAAAATGAAAACAAGAACAGAGTGCAAATCAAACTTTGCCCAGGTTCCCATTGTGCCTTAAAACTGTTATTTGCCCAAATTTGTCCCGTGACTCTCCAATTATTCTCAGTATCCCCCATTTCCGAACTTCGGGTCCAAACCGAATAGTCCCTCCTCTCTCTCCACCCCCAAGCCACCACCACATTCCAAACCAAACACATTCACAAACCCCAACGGCGGCAAACCCACCCAAATCATACTTTACCCAATCCACACCGCCCAGTCACTCACACGCACGCATAGGGGGAGAGAGAGAGAGAGAGAGAGGGAGGTTAAATCGTACCTGAACATACATGTAGTTGCACAGCTGTATCAAGGGATTAGCGTAGTTGATGTACGGCACTAACGAGAGCACCTGTTGTGAGGCGAATGACAGGGGAAGAGGGGTTCCCGATCAAAAAAAAAAACGACAGGGGAAGAGGGGTTTATGGTTTGGGGTCTACCCACTACAGCGAGGGGTTTTGGTGTGGCGGGGCGACTGGATAGAGATTTGTTGAAACGGATGTGATTTCGGGTAACCCAATCCACAACTTAATGGAAATGGTTTCGACTTGAACCGAATTACGTATTGTTTGATTTGAAAAGATTTCACGGATTCGGGATCTCGTAGCACGCCTCCTCGGTATGGAGTTGTAATGCGCCCAAAACTATTATATTGTTTTGGGTGTGCAAAGGTTTAGAATCACAACATTTTGTCTTTCTTGGGATTATGTCAAGTTTAACATTAATATTTTTATTTTTTTTGGGTCTTTTAAAAATCTAGAAAATTGTTTGTGACTTTAAATTTGTATAGAACAACATAGCTAATTAAATCCATCCAAGGAAATGATTTTCACACCCTCCATTTTACAATTCACGCACCCTTTTCTGCCTTTTATCTTCATGAATTTACAATATTACCCTTGCACGTGTGAAAGAAGGGCAGTATTGTAAATTCATGTGGATAAAGACAAAAAAGGGTGTGTGAATTGTAAAATGGGGATGTAAAAATCGTTTTCTTCATCTATTTTGTAGAAATAAGTTTTTACGAAGTGTGTTTTTCAGTTGTACTGTTGTAGGTGTGTTTTTGTGAGAAACCTTATAAATATAACAAATGGCATAATTTAAAATTTCTAAAACACAATTGGCAATAACCTCTTCTCATCTCGAACGGGCATTAGTTTTACGAAATCGAAGGAAGCCCAAATATTTAGAAGTTTAAAATTTGTTTTATTTGTAGAGGTTTTAGGGAGTACAACTTCCAAAATAAAAAAACAAACCAACCCCAATCTAAAATAAGTGACTTTTATGTTCATGTATAGAAGAAATCAAACAAATTTGATTTGAAAGAAAAAAACACCCACTAGAAAATGCTCACATTTAAAATGACGTAGTTTTGAGGGATTAAGTAGCGGTGTTCTCTTTGCACACCCAAAACGACGTAGTTTGGGCCGCCCTACAACCCCATAGAGCAGAGGCGTACTACGGGATCCCCGGATCCAGATTTCAGTCCACAGGACAGCCATTCATTCTATTTTGGATGGTCTGAATGTTAAATAAAATTCTTCCAAAGAAGAGTCTTCTCTTCCGTTGTCACACAGCTTTTGCAAAGTTCCCAGCAGCTGAAAATGTTATCGAATTTGTTTCCCTGCTAATCATTATTTTGTGTGAAGATGAAAGGCTACCTCCTAGACATTATTACCATGTGTGGGCATCAAGCAAACTTGGGAGCCAAGTTCTCCTCTCACCTATAAATCCCAATCAATTCCAAAGAAAAAAAAAAAAGAGGAGAGAAAAAGAAAAAAGGAAAAAATGGTGAAGAACTCCATGAAACTCTATCTCTAAACCCCTATCAAAAACACTTTCTCTATTGTAAACCTCCTTCATCCTTACGAATAATTCCCATAAATCGATCTCATTCTCCCTTCCAAAGAAAAACCCAACCTAAAATTCGATCCGTTGTTTTCGGTCCAAAGCCGTGAGGCCCACATTCAAAGCTTGTTTAAGTTCCAGTCCTCAATCATCATACTCACGGTGTTAGAGTGAAGTTAAGGTTCAAAAAAGATTCAAATTGTGCCCAAGGAGTTTCAGAAAGAGTATTAATTCGAGAGTTGCAAGCTAAGGTATGATCTCGTTTCGCCAAAATTCACAACTTTGGTACCTTGAGGGGAGGGGTGCCGAGTTTGGGATGATCTTTTATATCATCCCCACATTTGGCATACCCATGTTATAGCAAAAACCAGTTCAATTTGAAACCTCCCCGGTTGCGTTGTAAGGATAAAATATCACCACGTATGGGGTAACTTAGTGAGAAGGAACATCTCTTACTTAAATACATTGTTTTCATATCTAAAATAATCTGTTTTTTTTTTATCAAGTTTCATGTCTTGTATAAGTTTTCATTCAATCATTTCGAAAAACCAAAGTTTTGAACTATTTGTGCAATAAACAATGTCGCACGACACTCCTTCTGTGCCGCGCGGTACACTTGAAGTGTTGTACGGTACTCTTTTAAAAATTTGACCGTTGGAATGATGAACATTGCTGCATGGCACACTTTTTGTACCGCACGATACACCTACTGTGCCGCACGACACACTTTTTGTAAATTTTGAAATTTTAAAAAGTGTCTTGCACGAACAGTTTGAATCTTTGATAGGTTGTTTGTTTATTGTTATAACTTGCATTATTACTTGTTTTCATTATTATTGTCTGTTTTGCTTGATGAATTGTTTATTTGAATAAAATTCGGCATCAAAATATTTTCTAAAAATCCCACAAATATTTACTAAAGACCGATTTTTAATCGGGCAAGCGGGGTGCATTAAAATCTTTCCATGTTCGTAACCTGGCTCCCAAATCCAAAACAAATCTCAGGTTTTCAAATTGCTTTATAAATCATTTTCTCAATCATTTTTCAAAATAGTTTCTCGGGTCCTAAACCATTTTCCGAAAATCCGGGTGGCGACTCTATTTTCAAAACAAATCAAACCAGCGTGGAGGTCGACCGCCCACACCTTCTAATTTTGCGACCAATTTCTCCTTCACATAAGCAAAGACCCTGGTCTTAGACCTACCAATATCCGCCAACAAACCCAAGTAATTCCCCATAGCTGCTTCTCTCCGGATTCCCAGCCGCCCGCTCAAATGGTCCCTCAAATCAACTAGAGTATTAGAGCATCCACATTGGCATAATCAAAATCAAAAAGTTGCTAAAGTTAGCAATATTTGTTTAAAAAAGTGCTCACATTGGAATAACCAAACTTAACAACCTCTTAGCAACTAACCAAATTTTGTCACTTGGATAACCAAAACTAGCAACCTTTTGCCAATAACCAAATTTAATGGACCCCACATCTACCCAATCAAGTACACCCACTATTACACAAAATGACAAAAACCTTCTCTCTCCTCTCTTAACAATGTTTTCAAAAGTTTAATTTTAAAAAACTGGTTTTTTTCAAAAGTTTATTTTAAAAAACTGTTTTTTTTCAAAAGTTCATTTTAAAAAACTGTATTTTTTTCAAAAATTCCTATTAAAAACTATTTTTTCAAAAGTTCTTTTAAAAAAAACTGTTTTTTTTCAAAAGTTCATTTTAAAAACTGTTTTTTTCAGAAGTTTATTTTTAAAAACTGTTTTTTTTCAAAATTTATTTTTAAAAACTGTTTTTTTAAAACCGTTTTGTACTTAAAGAAAATTCAAAATATTTTTTTTGAAAAAATTTCAAAACTATTTTTTGTAGTTTGAAAAAGTAATGTGGCAAGTTTTGTTTATCATTTGATTAAGTGATGGAGGGTGTCCATTATTTTTGGTTATGGACAAAAAACACCAATGTAGGACTTCGGACATTCGCTAACTTTTTAAGGCCTCTAAATGGATGGAAAAACATGTGGCGGTTTTGGTTTATCCGAATTTAATTATCCAATTTGTGGATCTTTCTCTAAAAAAAAAGATCGCTAAGTTAGAGAAGTTGATGATTTGACCCAATGCACCCCTATAGTCGTTAAGAATATTCCAAATAACCTCTATCTCTTTTACATTTGCCCTTGAAAAAATAAATGCATCGTTTGCGAGAAAAAGATGATTAATAGAAGGAGCCCTCCTACAAATTCTCGGTTTGGAAAAATAAGTAAACTAGATCAAATCGGATTGTTATTCCTCTACCCTTATAAAAATCGGACTGTTATTCCTCTACAAAAGTACAAATATTACATTCACATTGAAGGCGTAAGGTTCTCACTACCCTTATCAAAATCAGCGTCTCTTTAACAGATATTGAGTGCTCTAAGTGCTAGCTAAATAATGGTTCATTTGTCAGGCGAATAAGATTTTTGAGAACAAAGAAGAAAGGGGATAAGAGCATCTCCAAAACTCCAGCCCTTACTCAGCTTTGAATGCTTAAGTCATCTAATCGCAAAAAAAACAAGTAAAAATGCATCTACCACAAAGCCACAAAACAATAATCAACATTTTGGTTACTTGTATAGGTGGAACCTGGGGAGATGTTGTGCATCCCCATGCACAACACCATGTTGTGCAACCCTAAAGTGCGGTTGTGCCGCCATTTTTTCGACGATCAGAGACGTTCACTGCATAGACCTCGTCGAGTACTATAGGTGTGCCAAAAATCAACTCGATCGGATATCTTTAAGTGTCTCATCGGAACACAAATAATATGAAAAAGTGGTTTCGATTTTGTGTTCGTGTCCATTTGTGTTCCTTTTTTTAAAAAAGTATTCGTGTTCCGATGACATACTTAAAGATATCCGATCAAGTTAATTTTTGGTATACGTGTAGCACTCGACGAGTCTACGTGGTGAACATCTTCGATCGTTGGAAAGTTGCCGGCGCAGCCACGCCATGGCTGCACAACACGGTGCTGTGCATGGAGATGCACAACACCACCGCCCCCCGTCCCTTGTATAATTGTATAGCCATAGCTGCAGAAACCATCACTTAAAAATGCTTTAAATTTTACATTATCTTCAAATTGTAACACACCATAAAGGTAATGACGTTTCCTCTCACTTTCTCAAATCACAAGATGTTAAAACAATTACAAACCCATATCTTAATATAGAAAGTATTTAGTTTCTTCTCGATATTCTTCCACCTAATAACCGAGTGTTACATCCAAGAAACCTTAAAAATCTTTCCATCCAACTCCACAAAAGCAATTAAAAAAATTCTATTGCTAAATTATCCTTCAAGATCCAAGCTTCAATTTAAACATAAAAAGCCCTAAAGTCAGAAATTTTAAATTTTATTTAAATTTTTTTGTTAAATTTAAGACACCAGCAAGTGCACCTCCAGCAACATGAAAAATTTGCCAATTAAACCCAATTTGGAGAATTCCTTTGATAGCTTCTCTAAGACTTCAGTCAAGGCTGATTAACCGATTTACGATTTTTTTTAAACTTTATTAAATAAAACGCGTGTTTTTCAACTTAATTCCCAGACTACGTGAAGTCGGGGTTAGCAACCACGTTTTCTTGAAAACGTGTTTGGAAAACACGCTTTCTCGGTAGGTTAAGTTTTATTAACCAAAAAATTAAGTTGATCGTAATCTGGTTTGAAAGCGTGGTTAGCAAACACGCCTTCTAAAAGCGGGTTTTCCAAACCCACCTTCTGAAAGCGGGTTTTCTAAACACGCCTTCTAAAAGCGTGGTTAGCAAACACGCCTTTAGAAGGTGGGTTTGGTAACAACGCCTTCATATGCTGCTGTCTTTTTCCGAACAAAATTGGTTATTTAATAAAAAAAAAACCGTAAATCGGTTAATCAGCCCATTTGCAGCGTAGTTGCCTTCTAGCCCCTTATAATATTTGATGATTGATATCAGAGCATGATGCACCTTCGAACTAGCAGCAAAAACACCCAGGCATCCATCCAATGAGACAAGAGCAACTGACTTGTAACCAATATTAACTCTTTTTTCTACTTCTTTTTCTTGCGATAAGTTTGTAATTGATATTAACTCGAAAGACATGTCAGCGGCGTTCAACGAAACAATACTCTCGTTAATGCTTAGATAAGTCTTTTCTTTTTTGTGTGCCATATGATGATTATATACTATCAAGACAAATAAATGAGGAACTGCTTTTTTTCGAATATTCTTGTGAATGATGTGATGATAAATAAGATTTAAGGTATATATGGTGCTACATATCTATAGTTAGAGCCTTTTTTCACTCATATAATGCATACATAAATGTTTTTAACAACGACAACAACAACAATCATTGCCTAAGAAGTCCGTACAAACATTGAGGCAAGAAATAAACTTTCTATATAAGTATATATTGCAAGTGCGATATTTTACATTTGAAGATATTGCAAGAAAATATGAACACGATGTTACCGAAAAGCAAAGTGAATCTCCCCATTTTTAATGTGGTTAGGGAATATGAGGGATTTAATCAAAGTGAATCTCCCCATTTTTTTTTCCTATGGTTATGAATAAGTCTATGGTTAGAAAAGCAAACAATTTTTTTTTCTATGGTAAGTATAAATTTTTTATGTTTTTGTTGTCCACAACCATTTTTAATTTCATTCGTGATAAAAATAAATATTAAAAAAAACAATTTTGGTTAGGTTAAAAAAGACAACTGTCCAGAACAGCATATGAAGGCGGGTTTGCTAACCACGCCTTCTAAAGGCGTGTTTGCTAATCACGCTTTTAGAAGGCGTGTTTAGTAAACCCGCTTTCAGAAGGTGGGTTTGGAAAACCCGCTTTTAGAAGGCGTGTTTAGTAAACCCGCTTTCAGAAGGTGGGTTTGGAAAACCCGCTTTTAGAAGGCGTGTTTGCTAACCACGCTTTTAGAAGGCGTGTTTGCTAACCACGCGTTCAAACCGGATTACAATCAACTTAATTTTTCGGTTAATCAAGCTTAACCTATCGAAAAAGCGTGTTTTCCAAACACGTTTTCAAGAAAACGTGGTTGCTAACCCCGACTTCACGTAGTCTGGGAATTAAGTTGAAAAACACACGTTTTATTTAATAAAGTTTAAAAAAAACCGTAAATCGGTTAATCAGCCTTCAGTCAATTTGGAGACTAGGAACCGTGTTTGGGAGTTAATGCCTCACGAAGGCTTCAATTGGACTTCACCGGAGACGATGAACGGTGAGGGATTCCTCCGGCAAGAGGGAGTCATTTGACAAAAGCGATGAATCTTCTTCAACCTTCTCCCTAACAGCTAGTAATGAAAAAGAGGCATGGAAGAGAACAAGGTGTGAACAATCTCAGGGAAAGCATAGATGATGGAGATAAGAGGCGGAGGAGTTGGCAGTAGTCGAAGTAGAAGCGGTGAGGTGGGGTGTTCTTCCCAAAAATCCGGTCCTAACTTCGTGTCCTGTCCATTCGAGCCATTCATCCGAGCAATTGATGGCTCAGATTCGCAGATGAAAATGTTTGGCTCAGATTTGTTTGGGATGAGATGAAATCCAATCCATTGATTGCAATGATGGACGGCTCAAGTGGATAGGACAGGAAGTTGGGAGTAGGGACAAGGAGTTCGGGACAACAGATCCAGTTACAAGAGAGAGAGAGAGAGAGAGAGATGTTACACATTTATAATCGTTTAATCCAACAATAGACAAAATTCAAATTATGACTTAATCCCTCCATCTCAAATTTCTTGTCTGTTTTTGGGTATGCGTCTCATTTTTAAATTACTTATACTTTCAAACTATGAATTTTTTTTTTTTATGATTATAATTTTTTAAAATAAATTTAATCAATATATATCAAATAAAATCCATATTGCATATTAAGACTTTGTATATTTGAAATTATAAGAAATTTTTTGAAGGGTCTAAACTAATAAAAGTGAGTAAGAAATTTGGAATGAAAGGAGTAAATTGTTGGAAAAATATGCACTTTGTTTGGTTGAGAGTTTTAAGAAGAATATTTTGAAAAATATTTTTGAGATAGTGTTTGGATGAGTTTTTGGAAAAAGTAATAATTAAAGAGAGGTGTAATAATTGGAGAGAGATAGAGAGAGAAATGAGAATTAATGATTGGAGAAAGGGGTATGAGTAGAGAGAGAAATGTGATTAATGATGGGAGAAATGAAACATGGGGAAATAATCTTTTTAGAAATTTTTTTAGAAATGTGGAGTGAACACAATGATGGTTTTTTAATCATATTTTGAGTGAATGGAAATTGTCTCCAAAATATATCATTGGATAAATAATTAATATCTTGAGTAGGTGAAAATATCTTTTAATTAGTTATTAATCCCTTTGAATTTATCTTGAATTGGAGGCTAATAAACCAAGAGTTGCATCACTTTGTTTGATTTATTTTCCTCTCCTACCGAAACAATGAGACTGTTCACTTCCGCCGAGTTGCGTCCATTCCGAACAGCCGTGCCTTTTTATTTCGTACCTTTCCGTTCGGGTGCCTATTTTTCTATAAATAGGACCCTCCTTCTCTCATGCATTTGATGTTTTTCGTTTCATAACATTCTGCACTTACCGCGTCAAAAGTTCTGAGAGTTTTGCATAGTTTTCTGGTTTGCCAACCGATCAGATTGCAGTGCTGCTTCCGACCAGTGAAAGTCGGGTATTCCTGGGAGGCAAATGCTCAAGTTTTTCTATCAGCACCATAGTGGAGGGCGAATTTATCTTAAGGAAAGAGTATTGAAATACTTGCCTCGACTCGACTTGAATCGAATCGTCTTCTGCCAATTTCCAGTATATTGAAATTGACTCGCTACGATTTCTATTATTCTTAATTTCTATTTTCGTTTTTATTTCCAGTATTTTTAAAACCAAGTTTCCAACATAAACTCAAGCCACAAGTAGATGCAAGTCTCAAAAATTGATTATACTACTAGTAATTTAGCATTTCTAAGCGTGTTAATGAGTTGACAAGGACAATTAAATAGTTAGATTGTGTCATTTTTGGCCTATATTCGACGAGCTTACCTTTTTTTTTGTGTCGGGTTACATTAATTCGCCTATACCCCTAATTAATAGGGACTTAATGAACTATGTTATTATTGGGTTACGTTAATTCGTTTTCGTGTCACAAAATAATCCACCAAAACATTTTGTGTGCCTAAATTTTTTGATCTCTCATTTGTTTATCCATTTATATTGTATTGTATATATAGGATAGAATAATAGAGTAACACAATTGATTAATTTCTGACAGCGAGGGATGGGCTATGGATATGTATTACAGGCAAGCTATGGGAAGCGGAAATGGATAAAGACGGACAGTGATCCCCAATCGAGCAGGTCAAGAGAGGGAGAGAAAGAGAAAGAGAAAGAGAAAGAGTAGAGAGGGAGAAATCAAAATGTACAGAGTGCTGGTGAGAAGAGTAGCCGAAGCAACATCACCCGCATCGAAATCAATTTCATGGCTACAAAACTCAATCAACCCATTTCTCCTCCAGACTAGAAGACCCTTCTGTTTGGGAGTCCTTCCCGATAGCCTCGATCGGAGCTCCGAATCATTCACTCGTAACTCCAAGGCAATGGACCAACTCATCTCCGACCTTGAATCCCACATCCAGAAGGTCCATCCTCTCCCCCTTTCTCTTAATTTGTTCATTTGTATAATTATACATGCTGGAGAATTTTATACTACCTCCTCCCCTAGTCTAAGAAGATTGCCCGGTCCGCAAGACCGAGCATTTTTGTGGGAAAAAAAACAACAATTTTTTGCCTCTAATTGCTGAATATTTTCTTCTACTTCATCAGAAAAGTCAGAATTTTGCTCGACTAAAATGTTTTTTTTTTTTTTTTTTTAATTTTTCGTTTTGCGCACAGGGTAAATTTTGGGATGGAGGGAGTAATTTTTTTTTTTTTGGTAAACCAGGGTTGCATAAAACTAAGAAATAAGAGTTCTGGGTTAATTATGCACCCCTACAATGTCTTCATGGAATTGAAAATTTAAAACAGTAGGACTAGTAGTAAAAATAGTTAAACCCGAATCAGTGCTGATAATACTCCTGCGCATTGGAGGAACAGGAGTTTAACGTAGGAGGCACATAATAATCGTAACTTGAATTTATTTTCGGACAATCAAGTGCAGTTAGATAATACTGTACTTAATTTTTTGTTACTGTACTAAGTTCAAAAGTTCATAATGTGTGCTATTACTATTGCTTCTAAAGTAAGTACAAAAATTTAGATACTCATCTGTCAACTTTGGAAGGCATACTTTTGCCACTGAAGGACGCCAGAGAAGAAGTGCACTAGTGTTATTTGCTAGGGTAAACAGGAGGGAATAGTAAAACACTTACACAGGCACATTCAGATAAGGGGTGGGCCCAGTGCAGTATGTGGGGCCTACCCCCCAGGCGAGTGTATGTGTCTAAGTGTTTGAGTGTGGCTGTAGAAAAATTTATTGTTTCTTTTGGAACGGCTAGAAGAATTTATTGTGGAGTATATGGGAGTCAGAAGTGGTGTACTTATTGTCCGTAAGCCCTATGCTCCATCTGCCCCTGCACCCATGTGCCGTGTGCAAAGTTGAAAGTTATGAGGCTATGAGGCTTTGTGAAGATATTAAGACTGTTGAGATGTAGTTACCTGAGGGTGTTCTCCAAGAGATGTCTTAGTGATGGGTTTTGTGGTTTGTAATGACTATTTTGGGTCTTTTGTTCTAAGATTCTGTGGGGGAAAATGGTATGTGGCTTTGTGATTTATTTGTTATGACATTATGTGGTGTTAGTTACAAACAATTGTCAAATAGTAACAAATCATGGTGGCATAAATTTACAGTATCCACACTTTACAGGAGTGTATCGTAGCCGCCCCCATAATGGGGTGTGTGTGAAAGTACATCAGTATGTACATATACTCTTAACTCTAGTCTGTCGTGTTTACAAATTTCGTTTGTTTGAATAGGTTATGGCTGGAGGAGGGCCAGAAGCTGTGAAGAGGAACAAGAGTAGGAATAAGCTTCTACCACGAGAGAGGATTGATCACCTCATTGACTCTGGCTCCTCTTTCCTTGAGCTTTCACAGGTTCCCATGTAACGCCTTTCATGTAGTTGCCTCTTTTGCTTATATTACCTCTCTTTGTAGTCCATTTTTCTTTCTTTCATGTTCAGAACAGTTTTGGAGCTCTGGAAACCATTTAATTGTTGAGTAACCTGTGACTCCCAAAACTTAGTTGGGTAATTTAAGAAAAGGCGAGGTGCCACATCAAGTTTCGATTGAAGATTGAATGGACAGATATTATAATCAGAATGTCAATATTTCGAATTAAAATTAAAACTCAGTCGAAAAAGTGTTTGGTTTTGCTGTTTTGAATAGTAACTTTACTCTGTCAAAGATCAATCAATGGTGACACATCCAAAAAAATCAGTAAGCAAAAGTATTTGAGTATTATTTACAAGATTTGGATTTCATCTTAGGTTGATCAAATCCAGGTTGATCAAACCCATCTGTATTCATATTCATTGCTTGATGAACATTCAATAGGTGAAAAATGTTACGACTTGCAATTGCTTTTATGGTCACATGCAATGGGAGTAGAATAAATTCTTATGATTTCATTATTCATGGAAAACCAGGACTCAACTCTTAAGCAACCAGAGCTTGTATTCTTGACCACTCATTAAAGCATAGGCATTGGCCTATATGTCTAATTCATCCAATAGCTGGATCAAACCTGGTCAGTTGATATTTGAAGTCCATTTGCTCCTCAAACAGCACAAATCTCAAAAGGGAAACCATTCCCAGTCCTTCCTCCAGTTACAATAGCACGAACTCTCTCAGACGGACATTCAGAATTCTAATGTTGCATGTTAATGAATTCTTGCTATTATTTGTTGGACTTGATGTTCCATTTGCCTTATAATGTAATGCACTTGTAATAATGTTCTGTGTTTATTGGATTAAGCTTGCAGGCCATGAACTATATGATGAACCCTTACCGTCTGCTGGGATAATTACTGGAATTGGATCAGTGCATGGAAGACTTTGTATGTTTGTGGCAAATGACCCCACTGTGAAGGGAGGAACTTATTACCCCATCACTGTTAAGAAGCATCTTAGGGCCCAAGAGATTGCAGCTCAATGCAAACTACCATGTATATACCTTGTTGATAGTGGAGGTGCTTTTCTTCCGCAGCAGGCCAACGTATTTCCTGACAAGGATAATTTTGGTAGAATTTTCTACAATCAAGCTGTAATGTCTGCGGAAGGTATACCTCAAATTGCGCTTGTGTTGGGTTCCTGCACTGCAGGCGGTGCCTACATACCTGCAATGGCCGATGAAAGTGTAATGGTAAAAGGCAATGGTACCATATTTCTAGCTGGACCACCACTTGTGAAGGTTTGTTCTAGTCTGTGTTGTGTGTTTATTATATGTGTCTAACACTCAACACTGGCATATGGGGATGGGATACATGTCTGAGATATATTGGTGGATAAAAACTTGACAAGCATGTTTGTAATTGAATTTTCCCTTGACTATGCTGGAGCTGCTATATCGTGCACAAAATAGCTCAAAGTGCCTAGTAACTGCCACTTATCTCCTGGAAAATAAAAGAGGAATAAAATACTTTTTCTGTGTCCCCGTGGCCTTGAGTTGGAAATTCGAAGTCATGTAATGTGCGTGCACGTGAGTGAGCAGGGGCGCAAGCACGAGTGCAAAAGTGTCTTACCAGAGTCTATGTAACACAAATTTCTAGGTGATTTGTGGGATGTTCTGGACGTGCTCAAGACAATGTTTTGTATTCATGTACAATATGCACTTATTAGTGAGTGTTTCAACTTTGAAGTGTGCATGTATTTCATATTTATTTGATGTCTACATATGCACATATGTGTCGAAGCAATAGGTTATGGATCAAAGAAAATTCTTGACAGGCTGCTACTGGAGAGGAAGTTTCTGCAGAGGATTTGGGTGGTGCAACTGTGCATTGCAAGACGTCAGGGGTTTCAGATTACTTCGCTCAAGGTACTCCTTTGGCTTGTTCTGTGATTGGTATTTCTTAAATGTTTTTGTTGATCATCTTCTAATATAAATAGTCTTGTACGTTGATGGAAACTTGTCCGTAGATTTGAAGTACGTGTGAGCACACTGTATTTTCTGAATTTTTTAAAATTTTATTATTATATATATATATATATATATATATATATATATATATATATATATTTATGGGCCTCAATGCATATTCACATTTTTCACTTGGCACTTGTGATTAAGGAAAATTTTCCTTCTTTTCACACTGTTGTTGGTGCGCTTATGCTCCTTCAAGATGTTTGCATTTGCTAATGCTTGAGTTTTTTTAGTGGCCCCGGATTGCATTTACATTGAGCTTGAACCAAAGGAAAACTAAAGATTTTTGAATATGACAACCAAAATTCATTAATTGGCTTGTGTGGGAAATCATGCTGCAACCACAGAATCTTTGAACCTTATTATGGTTATTGAATATTAGAATGTACAATAAGTCCAAACCCAAAATTGTTTTTGTTTGCAACTACATGGAACTGGGCAAATGTTGGTGGGGTACATTCTCTGTGACTAGAAAAGAGAGAGAGAAATGGCAAAAGTTTGGGAAAAAGGAGGAAATATTAAAGCCACATGCTTCTTATTAGAATTCCCCAAACTAGGGTACTGTTAATTATTCTATCTTGCAGATGAACTGCATGGACTTGCTATAGGGAGGAATATCGTCAAGAACTTGCACAAGGCTGGGAATCCAGGGATGATAAATGGATTGCAAAATACTGTTTCTGATTATAAAGAACCATTATATGATGTACAGGAACTTCGCTCAATTGCACCAACCGACCTCAAGCAACCTTTTGACATACGATCAGTCATTGCTCGCATCGTTGATGGGAGTGAATTTGATGAATTCAAGAAATTGTATGGCACTGTGAGGTCATTTGTATTTGGAAAGTCTATGTTAACTGTTGGTTTTCACAAGTTAAGATATGCTAATTCCTACTATGTGTTTGCAGACCCTTGTGACCGGCTTTGCTAGAATATTTGGACAGCCTGTTGGAATCATTGGAAATAATGGGATATTATTTAATGAATCTGCTCTGAAAGGGGCCCACTTTATTGAGCTATGTACTCAACGCAACATTCCTTTGGTCTTCCTCCAGAACATCACAGGATTTATGGTGTGTGGTCTGAGCTTTTCTTGTATTTTGTCTATGGATGAAAAATCTCCATAATTTGTGCGGATTAAATTTCAAGTTAAGGATGAAATCTCTGTTAATATTAGTTGGTATGCTTATCATTACTTGTATAATTCCATTATCTGGAATAAGAGGGTATAATGAGGAGACGGAAAAGTGCTTATTCAACTTTGGTGGATAAATTTCTGGATGATTGAATAACATGTTAAAGTTTTGATTACATCCTTCCTTTACTTCTCTTGGAAAAACCTTCATTTTTAAATTTATACATGCAGTCTGTCACTTCAATTTATTGAGCCTGTTGGCCTGTTCCTGTTAAAATGTCTTCTTCTTGTTCGTTTCTGATGGAACCATGATCCTTCACATGTGAAGTTCACGGTATCTAAGAAACCATTGAATTTTAAGCTTTCTTATGTGGTAGGTTGGATCAAAGTCTGAGGCAAATGGGATAGCAAAATCTGGAGCAAAAATGGTGATGGCCGTTTCTTGTGCAAAGGTTAGTTTCTTCTCGTTGTTTTGGCCTAGTCTTTGTACACTTAAATTTACCATCCCTGATGTTTGACAAAATGTTGGAATTGTTTTCGCTTCTGTATAAGCTTCCTTATTTCCACACCATAAAAATCTTAAGCTAAATTTGCTTCTTCCTGTTGTGGAAAAACTATTATATCAAAGTTCCGTGTGTTCTTTTATTGTTCTTTATACAGGTTTTCTAGCTTTCTTTTTCCCTGCATAAGAATAACCTGAAAATACACCCACGTGTGTCTCTAATCTTTGTTCTTTTGTTACCTTTACTTTTTCTTATTTCCATATTTTTGTCAAATTACTGCCCAGGTTCCTAAAATTACTATTATGGTTGGTGGAAGCTTTGGTGCTGGAAACTATGCTATGTGTGGGCGCGCATACAGTCCTAACTTCCTGTTCTTTTGGCCTAATGCTAGAATCTCAGTGATGGGTGGTGCTCAGGTTGCCTCTTCTTTCCATGTATTTCTTTTATATCGTGCCTGTCATGTATCAATGTATTGCTGGGTCTCATTCTTCCTATGATCCTGTTGGTTCCCAACACATTTGTGGGGTGGTGTTCAATCTGGACACTCTTTGTTAGGATCTCTCTAGCTGATCTGGTTCAAACTAGCCCTGCTCTCACCCAACCCTGCAAAAAAGAAGTGAACCATGTTAGTGCCTCTCCATTCGTTAACTGCCAGAAGGCACTCTGATGACTAAGTTAAGTCCCTGAATGAGAAGGGAAGAGCATAGCTTAAGGAGGGAGAAAAGGCATACCTTTTTAAGGTTTATCACTATAGTATTTACAGGAGTGCCTTGCCTTGGAGTCCATGGTATCGGGTGCCGACCTCGGGCCGAGGTGATGTCACTGACAGCCACCACTCGTCAGTCAGCTTTGGACAATCACCTTCTGGTCGAACGCCGCACACGATGATCTGCAAGCACTATGCTGTGATCAGACAGGCGGCCGAGCCATGGGACAGGCCATATCGAAGCCATGTGGCCTGACCTTATGATTGTTATCCATTATGCTGCAGTACACTGCACGACTGCACCACGTGGCAGGACCAAATTGGTACTGTGTGGGCAGTATCGTACCCTCACTGAATGCCATACTGCCATATGTGGTATAGCACCACAAGTGGTGAGACGAGACTGGCGCCATGTGACTGGGCCGAATCATCCCATACTGAAGTGTCTGCCTGGGTTCTGCATCATGACCGTGATCTGACCCGACAACCCTACCCGATTGTGGCGATATGGTTAGGGCGGCCATTCAGCCATCTTGACCGTGGGCTGTCGGGAGGTCTGGGCCCATCTGGATGGTCCTCTGATGAGGTGTCCGTTGGCTGGCCCACTGCATTATTTACTAGAAAACTAGAAAAGCCAGGGTGACCTATTAGTCTTTTATCAATATTATGCCTTGGCATTCTCAAACATGTTATGTGCTTTATTATGGAAGAACCCTAGCTTGAAAACATTTGAGTACCCGTTGTATGTTTTACAGGCTGCTGGTGTGCTGGCTCAAATAGAAGGGGGCAACAAGAAAAAGCAAGGAATCCAGGTAAGTTTCCATCTTATGTGCTTCGTTTTTGTTTTCCATTTGTGAATTTGTTTAGGAAATAGAACATGTGACTTGAGTTCAACCACTGTGATGTTCCCGTGGCAGTGGACAAAGGAGGAGGAGGAAAAATTCAAGGCGAAAGTAGTGGAGGCATATGATAGAGAGAGTAGCGCGTATTACTCAACAGCAAGACTTTGGGATGACGGCATCATTGATCCAGCTGACACGAGGAAAATCATAGGTCTCTGCATATCAGCTTCCACGAACCGTGCCCCAGAGCCAACGAAGTACGGTGTATTTAGAATGTAACGACGTGAAATATTGTGCCCTAATAAAAGAATCTCAGCAGCCAAATGCCTGTTGCTTAATGACGAAAGGCTACATCGCAGGGGCTTATATTCGTTTGAGTACATTTCTGAACTTAAACTTACGTTACAATGCTCCAAACAGATTTAACACCCAGTATTGTTGTTTTTGTGTTTAATGTTCTGATTTCTTTGCGGTGTGTCATGTGTGTGTCTAGCTGGGGGTGTTGAGATTTGCGGTTAACATGATTGCAAAATTCAGGTTTCTACTACAAGAACAAGTCCACTCATTGGTACCAAAATGGCTTTGCAAGTCTTCTTTTGGCAGCAAGTTTGGCTGCCTGAATCTTGCCAAAATTTCTGCCGTATCTTAAAATGTTTAGCCTTGTGCAAAAAATAAAGGGGATTTTTTTAAAAAATTTAGAATAAACTTCTCTAGAGTAATTTTAATATTTTTAATTTGCAAACCAATTTGATATATGCTGAAATTTAACCAATGAATTGAAGGGAAAAAAAAATGGTCGTTAGACTCGGAAAAGAAGCTGAAGTTTGAAATGTGCTAGTATCAATTATTCAAGATATCGGTACATTTTTTTCACATTTGTCTTGCGGTTTATCCAAGCTTCGATTTGTTCGATGAAAGTTCAGTTTAAATCATATTGCCCTCCCTTTCCTGCTCACAAAATAGTGCACCCGAAATTGTTCTCTTAAAACTGTGAAATCGTGTCATGTTAAGTTATTGAAGCTTTTCATTAAGCATAGCATACGGTCACTACTCATAATATGTCTACACTCTGCCAAAAAGAAATCTCTCCGTGCACTCAACCATTTAACCCAAAAGAAATCTCTTCGTGCACTCAACAACTTAAAACAGAAAATTGGCCTAAAGGGGAAGTTTAGGGCTATTTAGCCTAGTCTAACTTATTTTAAAGTCTCCAATACAATAATGTGATATTTTTGAAGGTTTGAGGATAACACTAGACAAAAATACTCTTAATGATAAAAAAAAAAATTACAAAAAGAAAGCTGGCCGGTATACGTCACCTTTCCCATTGCTGCGACGAACCCTTGAAAGTGACAGGTCCTATGCCACTTTTTCTTTGTTGCTGACCCGTAACTCTCTCTCTCTCATGCGTGTTCCTGGGTGGGACAAAATTAATTTTCTCTCTTTTATTTTGGGATTGAGTTCAATTTTGGGGTTCAATTTTAGGGGGGTTAGGTTCTTTGGGGTAGGTTATAGTGAGTTTAAGCATTTTGGGTTTAGGCACTTAGGGTACACTTTCCAATTAGAGGGTTTTAGTGGTTTAGGTACTTCATAAGCTACCCAAAGCCAAAGGTTTACATTTAGACACCTTCATTAGGTTTTGGGGTTTAAATACTTTCATAGGGTTTGAGAGATTTATGTATTTTTATAGGCTACCAAGGATATATTTGGAATATGTAGTTGATTTGTCCTCTTAGCATTAGAGAATTAGTTTGTATCCTATTTTCATGATTAACTCTGATACCATGTCCTTGTCAAAGAAAGACCCAACTTCAAATGGAAAACACAAATCTCAGTCCCAAGGGCGGAAGATAATATGTTAAAAGTGTATCGATATCAGAGAAAAATGTATAAATATCTATGAAATTGTGTGTATTAATTTCCGTGAAATATGTGTTGAAATTTAATCTTATTTGGCATTAATTGCATATGATCCTTTGCCTCATAGGTGGAGATTTGCAAGGCGCATTTAGTCAATTCATAAATGCTCGCAGAATTAAAATTCAATTTGCTCACGTGAGTTGATTATAAAATATAAAGTACGAGTGACAAGTCAATTATAGCAGAATTATATTATTTATATTATACACAAGTTGATAAAGGCAAAAGAGCGCCCATGGCCTAATGGATAAGGCGTCTGACTTCTAATCAGGCGATTGTGGGTTCGAGTCCCACTGGGCGTGATAACATCTTTGACAACTGTTTTTACATGCTTTTCCCCAATCGCCCTCTACCCAAAATGAATACGTTTTTTTGCCCTTTTGAAATGTTTACCCTTTTCGTCGTCCACAGGAACATCCATCAATCATCCCTACTCATGTTTGATAAGTTTGCTAACCTTCACCCAATAGAATGAGGATCATGTAAAAATAAATGAGTTTGAATTTTGATAAACATCTTACAGATATTAATATATTTTTCTGAATGTTAATACTTTTTTTTTGTGATATCGAGACACTTTGGACAGTAGGCGTACATAAGAATTTGTACATAAGATGTATAAATCAGTTGGGCTGTGACCATTCCATGTCTCATACAAATGATCGGAGCCGTTCATATTCTTCAAAATACTATTAACCTGTACCCTATAAGTTAAATAGGATATCGACAAATACTCCATTGATTTATTCATTTTTTTATTTGAACCAAAAATTAGATAAACAAATGGAACATTTACCAATATTTGATTGAGTTTTTTTTTAAGAGATAGGAGTATACATTATTTGGAAAGACATAAATAACTCTAATCATCTGCATGGAATTTGGTGTATGCCCAAATAGAAAAATTTGTGCATTTTTCTCAACAAAATATCTCTACCCATATGTTTTCCGATACATTTTTTACACGCTATCCTATATTCTCTCAGGTTATCATTTTCCTTCGATCAAAATCTATTTACTATTATTTCACCATTTGTCTAGGCAAAATGCGTGTAAACTGACCAAAACACTGTTATTAAAAAAAATAAAATTTCACCATTCGTACTAGTCGTCGCATCCATTTTTCCTTTCGTTTTCAGCAATTAAAAAAACGTGCCCTCCAAACTAACTTTTGTTTGGTATACTACCCGACAAAGTATCATCCGCGCGTCTTCTTCTGCCCTTCTCTCACCATTTTCTAAAATATTTTTTCAAACCCCTACAAAGCAAATATACTTTCCTACCCACATTTGCGTGTGTGTATATACAATAGATACAGATCGCACCCAGTTTCGTAATCGGTCTTTGCATTTTCTGGCTAACAAATGGCGTCTTGCGTTTCTCCTCCTCCTTCTCTCTCTTCATCTCCAGCTCTCGCCCTCGCGAACCCTAATCTCTCTCGCTCTCAACACCTTTCCTTTCAACCCAGAAAGCGTATTAGGCTTCACAATTCCCCTGCCTCTCTAAGAGTCTTCTGCCTCCGTGAATCCAAAGGTAATCTGTGTGCTTGTGTTTCTGTTTTTTTTTTTGGTGCTGTGTTCTTTTAGAGCATCTCCAGTCCTTACCCATTTTGTACCAATCTGAAATTTGAGAGAAAAACATATATCAAATTGGGTTGTATTTATTGGAGAATCTAAATTTGCGTGTATGTATTTCCACACCCAAATTTACAACCATGCATCGATAAAGGTTTGACTCAATTTCTGTTTAGATTTGGGTTTGCCCATTGGACCATTGGAGTGCTTCGTATAGGGCTTTTTACTGAAAATTTTACTCAAATAGGAGTAAAATTTAAGCAACGGCTGGAGATGCTCTCGGGGGTTAACTCGATGAGAATTTCTTGAGTAATTTTGAATGCTTTACTGATATGGTATTTAGGGTCTGTCATTTGATTGATATTCACCATCCTTTCTGCTTTTCCGAGCATGGCACTGAGAGATACCCAGGGAACGCAAGGCATGAGATTTAAAGAGCTTGAAGATGTTTCACATAGCTTAAAGATGATGCTTAATTAGTATAAGAAATTCGTTGTGATAACAATGATGTCGAAATTCTGCTCAGTTCCGTGCCTTTAATGTGTTGTTAGCGTTCTTAATGTGCGGTTAATAAATGCAGTTGTCATTTGCTTTTATGAAGCCGTTAAGAGTAGAGGGTGTTTGTTTAAATAGAGAATCACAATTTGCAAGTCTAAGGGTTTCCGTTGCGAGAATTTTTACATCCCTGTTCTTTGAAATAAAGTGCATTTCACAGGAAACTGGAAAGCACCAAAGGAAATGCCCCGTGGGATTCTGTTGAAATACATTTAAGTAGTCTATCACTTTCACATTATGTCTCTTGTTTTAAGTAGATTTCTGATGCAGTTGATCTTTGGAGTTATTACTTGCTGAAATAAGTCAATTATGAACTTATATCTCGGGCCTGGAATTCTTTCAAGTTTAACTGCTGAACTGTTAAGGTGGAAAGTCCTGGGGATAAGCACACTAGTTGTAGGTACATTGCATCGGGTACCAAGGCCTGAAGGAGACAATAGTGACCTCAAGAGCGAAGGTCATCAGGACCGAAGGTGAACCTTGAGGCCGGCTTGAAGGCGACCCACTCTTGAGGTCAGTGGCTTACGCTTGGGCTGGAGGCAGAGCCCAAGTTGCTCGGGACCGAAGGAGGAACGGGGAATGGAGGCTTGAGCTCAAGGGATCGTTTGAGGGCCTAACACCCCTAATCACTGTTTTACCGTACAAAAATAATTTAGAAAACGAAACAATTACTATTACTCAAATGAATAGAGGTAAGTATTCCGAATATCGCTCCTCAGGGATTAAAAGGTTAAGTTGCAAGTATTTTAATCGATTTCTAAATTCATTCAAGTAAATAGATTACAGAGATGTCATGTAGACAGACATATCATCGTTATTTTGATTGTCTAATTTCTAAAATATTAAAGCCCTAATTAAAAACGCTTGACTATGACAAGACAGGGTTTCGAATCCACTTGTCCCTTTGTAACCTAGATTTATTTGGATTGAAGGATTTGTTTCGGATTCATCGGATACTGTTAGGGTTCGTGGGCCCTTACGATATCTCCTAAAAATATCCATGTATCATAAAGCGGCATAGATTATCTCTGCTTAGCATGAATCGTGTTACTAGTATGATCCGTCTCTATTGTATGGACCATCTAATAGCACGTCGCATCTTACAGTAGTATAATCTGTCACAATCAATTGCCATGAGTTTGATTAAAATTGTTGCATTAAAAGTATTTGAAACTGTGTATATCAAACACTCAATTATGTGGGAAAAATTGAAACCAATTTGACCAAATCCGAATAATTAATCCTACAAAAGCAATTAAATCTACGTTACTTGAGTACAAGCTTCATCTACGCCCTAGAAGAAGGGTTTAGCTAGCCATTGGAGTGGAAGGGATCGAGGGTTTGGTTCTATTCGCAACTATCATTGAATGCGTCGCGCTCTTTGTTCTCTGATGCGTCGTCCAAAGTCTCTCCTTATGCATGTATTGCTTCTCCTTTTATGTTGTTCTTGGTGGAGTCCCCCAAGCCAAAATTGTATGCACCAAATACCTTCTCTTTTAGGAAGGCACAAAATTTCCTTGATTTCCTCTCAGGAAACCATGGGCCCCTTTGGAAAATTCCCTCAACAATATATGTACATATATGTTGAAGATTCTTGAAAGGTAGAATTCCTTTTCTAGCCAAAATCAAATCCTCTTGTAATGATGTGCAATTTTGCAACCTTCTACAGACCTCGTGCGAATATCCAAGATTCGGAATCAGATTGGGTGCATTATCATTTATTTTCCTCAAAAGCTTCCATCCACCCGGTTGATACGGGTTTTACTTGACACAGAGTAAAATTCAACTTTGTACCTAATCTATATCAAAGTCTCCTAATACCTACAACATGCAAACAAAGCTTTAAATTCCAAGTAACAAAATAAGGGGCGCTAATGTAAACATTTGCGCGCCTATCAACCCCCAGAGGGTTAAGACCTCAGACCAGTCTTGGAGAGAGAGAGAGGCAAATCTGCTGATTGAAGGTCAAGCTTTCTTGAGATCTGTAACATGGCTACCCTCTGCACCTAATCACTATCCCACTTAACGCTTGACACTGATGCGGCCCTTGAGGCCGCATGATATAAAACGTCATATATCATTGACCTCTGCCCGACCTTGCAAGCTTGCACCCCACTCTGTCCACCCATTGAGGCGCCTCCACATGGCCCTCGCTAGCCTATTTCAGCTCCCCAAAACCTTTGGCCTCTGATATGTAGCTATCTTGGTTTGACCCTCTGACGTCTGACGTCAGCCTTCAGTCCAGGAACCATTGGAGGATCGCCATGTGTCCTTACACCAGACAACCCTCAGGGTTCGCCTCCTACTACATATATGGACACTTAGCCACCATAGAACACTAACTCATATCTTACCCACCCACTCCACCATTTTCACTTGGATCTCTTGATTCCCCACGATCTGCCTTGGGCTCTCTCCTCATCCATCTTCGGCATGAGCCTTCAGCATATCTCGGATCACCTTCAGGGGTACAATAGGCAATCAATTACCCACAATGAGCAATCATAGTTCTATTTTTTGGAATTCCATGTTATGATGGCCATCTTATTCGGGCAAATAGATATACACGCATATATTGGTCTTAGTGAAGATTTAAAGTGCGGATGAAATAGTGTATGGTTACATTCCAGAGTAGAAGTGCCAATAGAATTACCCCAATCCGGAGAAAATGCAGCTTGCAAGTCTGCATTATTGATTAGGAAAACAATTGAAGTGGCCAGCGTGTGACAAACTAAGATATGAAGCCTAGCTTCTTCTTCAAGGATATTAATCCTGTTGCATTCTTCTTGCCCTTTTTAAGTGTTGAAATGGTTGTAAGTTGCAAAATAGAAGGGAACTCTGCCTAAAGCCTCCAACCCTGCCTAGATCTTGTGCTTTTGAGGAGTCCCCTAAGGAGCTTTTTGAAGTCGTACAAAAATCTTTTTGATGCAATAGACTTTTTATTCTCCCCTCAACTTTAGTGCAGATTCTTCCAAAAAAAATAAAATAAGCAAGGTTTAATGTTTGTGTTTGACTTCTTTTTAACCTTCTGGTTGACCTGCGTATGTTTGATATTTTCTCAAATAAATGTAATCTTGTTATTGGAACTTTTTGTTTATATCCTTCCTCTTGATGCACTGTGTTGTAGTCAAAGCTTCAATGTGAGTCTCTTTAGTTATGACTTATGAGTGTTTCTTGAATGTAATTTGTGATATCATTTCCAGTTTTGTAGCATTAGCAATGTGTTGTATTGCCCAGGTATATGATCTTTATATTTTTTGAAATTTTATTGTTGACTATGTGTTCTCCAAGTTTACTGAATATAATAGAGGAAGTTGACCGGTTAAATGCATCCCCTTGCCTTAATAAATCATGACCCATGAAAAGCAGTTGGAAGAGTTGGAATTGGAATGGCCGGGCAATATCTTTTTTCATTGATTAGATTATCTCACTTGTCAAAAAGATGGGTTTCTAGGATAATTGAAAGTGGGCTCGCTTCCGGCCTGACTGCACCATGCACAGGATGTGTGGGTTTAAATTGATAAGTAGAACCCAACGAGTAATGTTTTTGTTTTGCAACAACCTTTCCTAACTGTACGGTAAAAAGAGATGAGCAATATTTAGTTGGGGTACAATGGTATATGTAGGATGTAATAATTATACCGTTCTCTCAGCTATACTTTGTTGAATGTTCTGCTGCAGTGGTTACTGGGAAGTCATGGGACAAATTGATTTTGAACAGTGATACCCCAGTTCTTGTTGAATTCCATGCTAGCTGGTGTGGTCCGTGCAGGATGGTTCACCGTGTTATTGATGAGCTTGCTACAGATTATGCTGGGAAACTAAAGTGCTTTGTACTCCATGCGGACAATGACCTGGAAATTGCTGAGTATTATGACGTTAAGGCTGTGCCAGTGGTTTTCCTGTTTAAGAATGGAGAGAGGCGCGAATCTGTGGTTGGTACCATGCCCAAGGAGTTCTACGTGGATGCCATTGAGAGGGTCCTCACTTCGTAGTTGTGGCTATATAAATAACTAGAAATCCAGGATAGTTGATCCTTTTTTTCAATTATCATGGGATTTATCTCACTTGTTCTTTCCTTGATGTAAAGTTTTCATATGCTTCTTACTAGTAACCAGATTGAGCGATGAGCTGCTAGAACTGTCTGTTCTTTTTTCTTAAACTCAAACCTTTATGATTTATACATGATATGGATTGTTTGGCCATTTTCTGGGGGTCTAAATTGCAGGTTTTTTTTTTTTTGGTGCTTGAAAGGCTCTCAGTTGCGTTCAAGTCCATGTTGTTGGTGCGTTTTGCGACGAACTGAAGTTTGAATTAAGTGATTGCTAGTTAAGCTGGTTTTTTCATTTTCTGATTTCTGTTGAAAATTGAAATTAGTTATCTGAACTTTTGTTGAACTGAGTAGCCTCAGATCATCGGCAGATCTTTCAATTGCCAGCTTGTGAAACTGCAAGAATTAGACCGATTATTTACTATAGCGAAGGGGTCTTTGGTTGGATGCTTTCATGCTTCATTTGCCAGTTTATGTTACTTTAGTTGCAGTGGCGGCGCCACAGCTACGAGCAGGTATTCACATGAATGCCCGGAGTTTTTCATGCCTTCGAATTTGCACAAACAGCACCCTAGTGAAGACCCTTTTTGTCAAAAACTCAAAACTCCTTTTGGATTCACATTGAATTACTTGGACTTACTATTACATGTACATTGACTAACCTTTAAGACTCGTTCCGTCGCACGAAAAGAACGAGAAAATTAACTTTTCCATAATGAAGTTGTGGGTCTCCCATTCTTTTTGTGCAAATGAAGGAGAGATTGGTATGAACGGGTGTGGCCCGGCTATATTCAGTGTTTATGGGACATGATCTAACTAATTTAAAATGGCAAATTATATAGCGGGATTGATAAAATAGATCTTCTAGGTGATCCTTCCATACGATGATTGATAAAATCAATCGTAAATTAGCGCGATGGAATAGTAAATTACTCTCCCTTGCTGCCCAGAATATGCATCATCAAGTCGGTTACGATTGTCATTCCGATCCACGTCATGTATGGTACATTACTTCCCAAGTTCGTGTCTTTATCCTTCGATAAAATCAATTGAGATTTCTTGTGGGGTTCGACAATCTATAAGAGAATATGACATGGGGTGCTGTGGGCGAATGTCTCGAAACTGAAAGGCAACTAGGCAAGGGTTGTTTAGGTACTACGAAGCTTAATTGGAGGCTTGATCATGAGAAAGAGGCTCTTTGGACTAGGGTGTTACTAGGAAAATATGGGCACCGAGGGGCCAAGCCAACCATCACAGACCTTCCACAACTTGGCATGGTATGCTTAAGGGTCATAAGTTGCTTCGGGAAGGGACCAAAGTTCTTGTCACAAGCGGGGCTAACACTGCCCTTTTCGCGGATTGGTTGGGGATAGGTCATTGGTCCTATTCGTAATATTGTTGATGGGTCGTTTCTTCCTTGTGAGAGGGACCCTAATGCTCTGTTTGATGGAAGAGGGCATCCTGTAGTGCGGTGTCGCATTACAGGGTTGTAGTGCGCCATTGATCGCGCAATCAACTACTTGGATTTATCTTGGTACTTGCATGATTCGAACTGTTCATTGCCGAGATGAAATCCGACCATTCATTGTTGAGATCAAAAGCTCGTGTGCCACACTACAGGGTTGTAGGGCGGTACCGCACTACAGGATTCCTGGATCCCTGTTTGATAGCTAGAAAAAAGAAAGGAAAATAAAAGGAAGGAAAAAAGAAGGAAAGAATAGGAAAAGTTAAGAGGAAATTTTTTAGTTAAAACAGTCAAAGTTAGTTATTTTTCCTCTCTTTTTCCTCTCAAGCCAATCAGAGGAAAAGAAAATGTTTTATTTTCCTTTCCTTTCCTTTCCAAGGTAGCAAACAAAGCCTAAATTGTGCGAGCTTTGGAATAGTTATTGGTCTTGGCTATGGATTTTTTTTCGCTAACACTAGAATTGCTCATTTCATGTGGTTGGTGACACAATATAAAGTTAACAAGTGGCGGAGCGAGGATTTTGGCTTGGGAGAGGCCAACTTGAGAGTCATATTTTCATCCTTACGTGTCTTGTTATATAGAACGTTTACTTTCCAATATATAACGTCTGTAATTTTCTTTTAACTTTCAGGATATGGCAAACTTCACTTATACCCATGTTGTTTGGGTCATATATGGTTACACCTCCTCTAGTTAATTTGTTGCATCTGCACCCCTTGACGTTTTTAAAAAAGTTGCACAGCAACAAATTAACGAAAATAATTCAGAATTGTTTACAGAAACAATAAAAAAATCCAATATGCTCTCATCTTCTTCCTTCAATATAAATCCATCCTATGTACCATTTCCCAGCCCAAAATCTTGATCCAAAATCAAACCCAATCTTAAAGGGTTGTTGGGCATTGTGGTGATGTCTAGAAGTTCACCGGAAACTATGGAGTTTTGCCAGAAATAAGGGTAGAAACATGTGGTGGTCTCAGTGGGTCAAAGTTGTTGGAGTTTAAAGGCCACGCACGGAGAGAAGGGGAGCACGGTTGAAGTATGGACGGAGGAGGTCGATTTCCGGGTTCAATGGAGGAGGAAGGTGGTGCGCTAGAAGAACTGGTGTCGGTGGTGGTTGAGTGTTTGTGTTTGGGTTAAGAGTTTGTGTGAGGATGGAGGAAAAAGATAGTTATAAGGGCAAAAATGTACTTGTATCTTAAGTATCTCTTCCACACTCTCAAGAACTGTGTGTGATGTGTGAGATCTACTCGCTGTTGAGATTGACAAATTTGGGTGTGAATGCAACTTTTAAAAATCACAAGGGGTGCAAATTTAACAAATTGAACCAAATGGGATGTAACCGTACATGACCCAAACAACAAGAGGTATGAGTGAAATTTGTCCTAAAAAAATGATAAACAATCCGTAACATTCCAAAATAGAATAGTACAAACAACATCGAACGGATGGGGTACATTTGGATCACAATGTCAAGGGTTCAAAATCTAGTAGCGAGGGTCTTTATTCGAGATGGAGGTAACTTTTCCCGAATAGAAATTTGGGTAAATGGTTCCCAAAAAAATACTACACCTAATTCATATGGTAAGAGCATGTCAAGCCAACTAGCTACTCGACCCAAATTTTGTGCCTCCAAAGTTTGTCTTTGTGTACTTTCACTAGCTATTAGTAGAGAGTAAGGAAGGCTAGCCGCTTTCTCATTCTCTCCTTTTATTTACCCTTTTGCCACCATTTTGCTTAGCTCTTAGTTGTATTTTTTTGCCAGTATTTAATTTTCTACACCCAATAATAATGTCGTATTTGATGGCATCCCTTCTTTCAAGGGCTCCTTGTCGATAAGGACTAACTACAGGGATTATAATTGTATTTAATCCATCAAAAAGAATGTAACTTCTCCGGTCCAATTTAAATACCGTAATCCGGAGATACCCCCACATGTTTCAAAAGCGGGAAAGAGTACCGTACACCTACACACCTACAGAGACTGAAACCGCCATCGTCGATCGTACAAATCCTGTTCCGTCGTCGCTTTCCCGTTGCTCATCGTCACCGTTGCTCGTCGTCGGCGACCACTGTGTTCGTCGACATTGTTGTCGTAAAAAACCGAGACTATTGTACGTATTATACAACTTTCTCAACCTTTTCTAACTCCAATAGTACTATTACAAATATCGTCGTTGTCAAAAGCCTTTTTCGATGACATACCTCTATTTTCTTAGATTAATTTGATTTTTTTGATGAGATACGTCTATTTCTAGGGTTAACATTATGATTTTTGCAGAAGCTCTGTACATTTTTGTGATTTCTGTATCTGTTGTTTGATGTATTCTTTCGTTTTTTTGACATATGGTTTTATATGATAGTTTTGTTTGTATAAACCAGATTTAGAGTAAACAAGTTGTGATCTGTTAGTGTAAACTCGATTCAGTTCCTTAGTGAGGTCTTGCCACAAAAGGGGCACATATGGGTTTAAAATACTTTTTCTCCATGAGATATTAACATCTCTTCGTTTTTTTTTTGTACAAAAGGGGCAGTAGGGTATACCCTGGGAGATTGGTGTCTTTGTTGTTTTGTTTTGTAGAAAAACAGCGTTTATGAGTGAGATGTTATTATCTCCTCGTTTATATACATTCAAAACCACTGTTATGAACACTTGTTAGTGAGGTCTTGCCACAAAAGGGGCACATATGAGTTTAAAATACTTTTTCTCCATGAGATATTAACATCTCTTCGTTTTTTTTTTGTACAAAAGGGGCAGTAGGGTATACCCTGGGAGACTGGTGTCTTTGTTGTTTTGTTTTGTAGAAAAACAGCGTTTATGAGTGAGATGTTATTATCTCCTCGTTTATATACATTCAAAATCACTGTTATGAACACTTGTGCCCCAAATACTTGTGTCTTTGTTGTTTTGTTTTGTAGAAACGAGTGTTTATTGGTGAGATGTTATTATCTCCTCGTTTATTTACATACAAAACGACTGTTAAAGAACACTTTTTAACATCCTTGCACACTTGTGTCTTTGTTGTTGTTTTCTTTTGTAGAAAAACAACATTTATGAGTGAGATGTTATTATCTCACCATTTTTTAATGTTATGGCTTGACATAGCTTAATTATCTCTATTCACATATGCTTACTTCTTGTTCTTCTTTTTGTAAAAAAATGAAACACAAGAGTCCAAAGAAGTTCAATCCAAGAGTTACATTCGAACTCCCAGTACAAGTGGAACCAATAACAATTGAAGATCCAGATGTAGATATTAATGATTCTGTTGATATCCCTCAAGAGGTTCTTCTACTCCCTCTTCCAGGGTTCCTTCTTGAGGTCCCTCCTCGTCAAGCGGCAACTCAAATTAGAAAGTGAAAGAAAGCCTAATTGCAAGACGATGAGAATGAGAAGAAAAAGCATCGCAAGACAAGCACAAGGATAAAAAAAATAGAAGTAACAGAAGATGAAGACAAGGATGAGGACACAGAAGAGGAAGATCGTCAGTTTAGAGAGAGAAGGACTAAGAGAAGAAATGATCCTGGATTTACAACACAGAAAGAACAAGAAATCCAAGACGAGGACAAGGATGAGGAAGAGGAAAGAAGGACTAAGAAGAAAAGGAATGAACCTCGACTTACAAGGTAGAAAAATCAAGAAATGCAAGAGCAGGAAAAGGAAAAGGAAGAGGAGAAGGAGGAAGAGGATCAGTTTCGAGAAGGGAGGAGTAAGCAAAGGAATGAACCTCGACTCACAAGGCATAGAAAACAACAAATGCAAGAGGAGGTGGAGGAAGAGGAAGAGGAGGAGGAGGAGGAAGAGGATCAGTTTCGAGAAAGGAGGAGTAAGAAAAGAAACGAACCTCGGCTTACTAGAAAGAAAAAAGAAGAATTGGAAGAGGAGGAAGAAGAGGGCGAGGTTGTAGTGACTGAGAGTAAGAAAGGAAATGATCCACCAGTTAAAAGGCAGAAAAAAGAAGATCAAGAGAAGGAGAAGGAACAAGATGAAGAGGAAGATGATGTTACAGTGATTGACTTCAAACCAGCACGAGTACAATACAGGTAAGACAGACACTAGTCTGAGATGCTATTATCTCTAACATTGTTTTCCTAAATAAATGGTTTCACTTGTCTGAGATGCTATTATCTCTAACATTGGTTTGTCTCTTCCTTCTTTATAGATCAACACTTGCTCGCATTGTAATCCTACTTCAGGATGTGACATTCACCCAAGGGCAGATAGTGGAGATTCAAAAATCTCCATTTGCAGCTATGTTGATCACAATTACACAGCAGAATTTGGCTGAACAATTTGTCAAAAAGTATGACAACGACATTTTGAGTGTGATTCAACGTTACCAAATGGATGAAGGAAAATTTTATATGGGAACCAAGCTTGTGGCTCTTACGCATGAAGAAATAGCCTCATATTTGGGATAATCTCTGGCAACACAAAGATTCGGGCTTTAAACCTGAACAAGAAGCCAGACAGCCCCTTTGTCAACAGAAACTTTGAGGGCACAAGTGTGATGAGCTATGCAACCATGAGGGAAAGAATTACAGACCTCATTAAAATCACTTCAAAAGGGAAGAAGAAGAAGGGTGTAGAAGACGAATCTACAAAGGATTTGGCGCGACTGTTGACACTCTATGTCCTTAGAACTGTATTTTTCAAGACAACTGGTCCAAATTTTAATTGGAGTTATGTTCCATTCGTCGAGAATTGGGAAGAGTGCACCACATTTACATGGTCGATACACTTAACTGATCATCTCAACAATGAACTCGACACAAAGCGCAGAACTCCATGGACTGTTGGCGGTTGCACTGTAGCACTATTGGTATTTAATCTTTCTTCTATACTTTCTCTTATCTTTTTATCAAGTTAATAAGAAATCTAATCTGCTTATTTCTTTTGTTAAACAGTACTAGTTATGTGAACATGCAAAGATAATGGAACCTGTTGAACCACAAATCCCAAGATTCATGAAATGGAATGTGAATGAGCTTCATGCTAAACTTGTTGAGACACCATTGAATACCTTTTCACCGGAAATGGTAAGCATCATGCTACCATAATATGTTATTTCTTTTAGGTTTCTCTCACTTATATTCAACATTTCCTATCATCATTCATTGTAGGTCATTGATTCACAATTGCAACCAACAGATGAGGAGAGGAGGTTGTATCAAATTCTTGTTACAGACGAGACAGAAGAAAAACATGCAGAGATTCCTGTAGGTGAGATGTTAATATCTCTTATTTTGTTGTGGTACATAAGAAGTCTGTTTTCGCGGAGATATTACTAAGTCTTGATTTCTCTAGCTAGAAAACACTCTATTTTGGGTGAGATGTTGTTATCTCATCATTTGTTTTTGCAAACAAGCCGCCTGTTGATGAGCAAGCTCCTAAGGGGGATGTTCAACTTCTAATTTCAGAGCTTCAAAAACAAATTCATTTGCTCGAAAGTGAAAACAACAGTATGAAACATGAAATTGCAGAGACGGAAATTAGAGAACAACAAAAGGATAATAACATTGGAAGGCTGCTTCACCTTGTTGACAAACTTACAAGGAGGCTTGAAAGGTATGGCAAAGAAGCGGCTGCCTATGAAGAAATTGAAAAAGAAAACATGTCTGCCAAATTTAGAGCGATGGTACTCCAGGAGAAGGTGGTGCAAGCGGAGGTTGAGGTAATGACCTTGTTGGCTGAGAAGGACCGTGATAAGGAAAACATCGAAGCTGTTCTGGATGAGTTGGATATCATGGCAGCACACTGCGTTAGTCAAGAATTCAACCACAAGAAAATTGTAGAAGACATCACAAATGAAAACGTAAACTTGAATGTTGAAATAGGTTCAATGTTGATTGACAAAGACTTGACGGAGGAAAAAATTGAAGAGGTTATTGATCAGTTGGATGACATGGCAGCTCATTGTGCTAGCCAAGAACACAAGGACAAGAAGAAAATAGAAGAAATGGAAGAAAAGATGCAGAAGATTTCTGAAAAAGTTGTGGAGAGAAATGTTGGTGAAGAATTTGCAAGCTCAACTGGAATCCCCCACCAAATAGTCACAGAGGAAGATTCTGAAAGCTCGCCTGGAAATCCCTATGAGTTCAGAATGGCCACAGATGAGGATATAGAGAAAACCATAACTGTTGCAGTTTCAATAATAGATAAACAAGAAGAAAATCAAATGAAAAAGAAAAGACTCAGGGCTGAACGTGTGGTGGAGCCGTCATCCTTGACTAAGAGAGTGCGTGAAAGAGATGACAGGGTAGAAAAGAAAAAGGAAGACTTTTTCTATGAAAGAAGGAGAAACAGAGCACAACAAGCAAAAGCACCACAAGTGGAAAACAATTCTCTGCGTTTTGAAACAACAACATTGGATGCCTTTTTATCACAAGAAGACAAGGAGAAGTTGAATATGCTATCTAACCTTCTGAAAGACAAAAAGTTAGTAAAATTCTACAACAATTTTACAGTATTTATCTTAAATGCACTATTTCTGTTGGTGAGATAAAGATATCTCTTGCTCTGTCTTTTGACAGACTACCTTTCTGGATGGACCATGACACACAAGATGCCGTTTCGTTGGAAGATGCAATTGATATCTTGAATGAGGGAGATGTTGAAAACACGATAAAAAATACCTCTCCAAGACAGTTCTTTTCTCAATTAATGTTAAAATCAAATCTAACATGAAAGAAACCCGTGCAGTTACTTGATGGATTCACATCCATATTAGCAGCGGATGAGCAAAAGCCAATCAACGCAGTCTGTTTCAAATCAGTATTGTGGGTTAGTAATACATACCCTTATATGTTATTTTTTGTCACTACTTGTCTTGAATTCCTCTTTAAGTGCGTATTCTCGCAAAATACAGAGTACATACTTGAAGAGACACTCATTTCTCATAAAAATTGAGATATTAATATCTCATTAAAAATACTCTGTATATGTACGACATATAACAATGAGATATTAAAATCTCATCAAAAACAGTTTGTCTATGCACAAGACATAAGTATGAGATAATAACATCTCATAAAAACCATTGTCTTTTCATCTTTGACAGAGCCTGCTGAAGGATGAAAAAAATCAAATCAGAGATTTATTTCTTGATGACAAGCTCAGAGAAGTTAATGAAAAGTTGGATCTTTTCTACTACTTGGTTTTTCCAATAAACTCTTCAGGAGGTATACGTGCAAAAGACAAAAATCCATACCATTGGAATCTTCTGGTATTGGACATAATACATGGGTATTGGAGACACTACAACTCCATCAAACCAAGTAAAAATGGCCAAGACCCTTACCTCAAGGATGCAAAGTTAATGGTACGCAATATTGCTCCATTTTATTTGATTTTTCATACAATTGATGATGCAAAATAAATCCTTATTTTGTCGAATTTGAAATGCAGGCAGAGTATGTTTCCAATTTCATGCAAAAGCTAAACATCCAGAAAACAGAACCAAGCTTCAGCCTTCTAAAATCAACGAGCGAAACAATCTTTGGGGTGAAGGAGAAGAATGAAGTCGTGATTGTCTCAGAAAAAACACCACAACAAAAACGTGGAAGGTAAACTAACTAATCTTGACAACAAGTTTTCAATTACACAATTTTATCCCCTTACATAATTCTAACTAGTGCTTATGACAAATTTGCAGCGTTGACTGTGGAATCATAGTGTGCTACATCATTCAGAAGCTTTTAAATGGAGAACCCATCCCAGACAATTTGTCTGAGGTTGAAATCAATGAATTCAGAGTAGCATTGTTACGGAGATTCTTGAATGATGGACATAGATCAACCACGCCAGAAGTTTCGAATGAGAGACAAAAACTAGAGCAGATGAAACAGAAGGTGCCAACAGAAGGAGATCCAAGAGAAGCTGACAAATAAGAGAGCATCATTGTTTGACACTGGACATATCTTTTGAAATCTGTTAGAAAGTAGTCATTGGATAGGAAATTGAATATATGGTTTATTTTTTGTTTGTATTGTCACATATGAATGCTCGGCTCTAAAAAATTGTAATTTGTTGATACCTGGTGCTGAACAATTGGCAAAACGATGGTGGTTTTTTTGATAACATCTTTTAACATGTGTTTATGCTAAATATGAATGATCCTGGAATTACTCATTGTTCAAGGGATTTTTTATCACTAGTTCAACTGCTTTCTAGTCACTAGTTTATAATGTGTTGTCTGCTATTTTTGGCACCTTGAGGGTGCTTCAATTACCAAAGGGTCATGTCAAATTTTTTAAAAATTGTCTGCTGTTTTGATATTGTTCATCTCATGAAATGCTTGTGGGTGGTTCCATGTACTTTTCTAATCTTTTGTTATGTGTTTTCTGCCCTTCTACCTTAGAAGGTTAGGACACATTTATTAAAGTATTTTGCAGTGTTTCTCCTTCTTCTTTTTGATGAGATAGCCATATCTCATGAAATAAGGCCCTTGTATATTGATAAAAAATAACAAAGATAATGGTATCTCATCCAAAACAGCCTCAGAGGTAAGCATTTATCAGCAAATGAGAACCCTGTATATACAAGAGATTATGTGCCTGCTGTTGCTTGTGTACCAATAGTCTCTGTATTTACAAAACAGAAGCAAGAGATCAACATATCTCACAGAAAACAGTCTTCGTTTTGTCCAACGTGCAATAGTACAGAAAAAACCATATAAAAAAAAACCTTCGCATATTCAGGAATTTTATTTATTTATGTCAAATGATAACTCTCAACAATATAGCAGTTTTTATTACATATTACCAACTTCTGGCACCTGAAACACCCAATTACCAATCAACAATGAAATATGACTCACAAAGTTCTTATCTACTTAAAATGAAAACATCAATCACAAGGTTCTTTACAGCTCTTCCTATTATGTCTTCCCAATTTCTGGCACCTCGAACACCTTATTTGCCTCACTTTCTCGCCCCTTGATCGGATTCTTTCAACCTTTGGTCTGCCACGTGGCCTCCTTGTTTTAGGAGGAAGAATGATAGCAGTCTCTTTAGTTACCTCTGGAGCTCCAAGACTAGGAGTAGGATTTATTGGACAATCATATGACATCCGGAATGCTTCAATCGTGTATAGCGGATCTATGTACTGGGACATATCTACCCTAATCTTCAAGAAGAACTGGATTTGCATGCACACAAGGAAAGGAATGGATGTCCCACCGACAACATGTACATGACTTGTTTCGTATATCAACCACAACAGCTGGGAAAGAAGAAACCTCAAATACTTCATCACTTGAGCCATATACAGGCCATGTCTTCCCTTTGTCGAAACGGTTTTTCAACAGCAAGTCCATTTCAGGACACAACACGCTACACCATTTCCTTGATAATTGTTTCCTCTCATACATTTGCCTCATAATTTGAACCCTGATTTCCTCAACACATTGAAGGATCGGCATCTTCCTTGCTTCACGAATCCAACTGTTGAAAGACTCAACAGCATTTGATGACATCTCACCATATCGTTTCCCAGGAAAGTATGCATTTGCCCAATGATCATACGACACAGAAGAAATAAACTCTTTCACTTTTTCCCCACAAACCTCACACAATTCCTTAACGCATTTATCAAAATCCGAAACAGTAGGTGCATGAGCACAATCAACGAACAGATTCACTACTCGCTCCCTAAAACCATTTGGTACTCGACCAGATAGCCTATCCCTCAAATTATTCTTCAAATGCTCCAAACAATAAGCATGATAACAGTTTGAGAAAACCTCTGGAACATGCTTCACAAGACCAGTATGACGATCCGTTATAATCGAGAGTTCACGAGTTGACAAAATACCTTTCAACTTTATCAGAAACCATAGCCAATTATCATCCGTTTCAGAATCAACAATACCATGAGCCAATGGAAATAAGCCTGCAACAAAGAGACAAGAATATCTCAGCCAACCTAATCTCTGTATAAAGCAAGATATAAGAATATCTCACACAAACCAGACTCTATCTACAAACACAAACAAATATCTCAGCCAAACTAGACTCTGTATATACCAAAATAAAAAAAGAGATAACAACATCTCATCCAAACCAGTCTCTGTATCTACCAAAATAAACAAAGAGATATGCACATCTCAGACAGAAAGAAACAAAAACGACTGACGAAAAAGAAAACTAACCTTGATTAGCATCCTTCCCAATAGCAGCAAGGAGAGTGCCTTTATATTTACCCTTCAAGAATGTACCGTCAAGACACAAAAATGGCCGACAATAGTTGAATCCTCTAATGCATGCATCGAATGCCACAAATAACCTTCTAAACCGATTGTCTTCACAACATTCAATATCCACAACACTACCGGGATTTTTCTCTTTCGCTATATCTGCATACCACCGAAGTTGGTCAAATTGGAACACATAATCACCGCTTATTTCATTACTTGCCTTCTCAACCTCCAACCAAGCGTGGTTGTAACTAATTGTAGTACCGTATCTTCTCTCAAATAACTTGACAACATCTATCGGCCTATACGACGGCTTTTCACGAACTTCATCAAAGATACAACTTGCAACCAACTTTGAACTCATTCTAGAACTTTTGGAACTACAAGATGTACCACCACAGTTGTGCTCCTTGTGCAACTCCTTAATGCGAAAAAAACCATTTGATTTGTCTAAAATTGCATGAACAAACCATCTACAGCCGTCAATCTTTTTACGACAATAAGCTGTCACCCTTAACTTGTCATTCTTCAAGTAGATAAACTTGAATCCAAGCTCAATTGCATACTTACACAAACACATCCTAAAATCCTCAACACCGCCTCTAAATTCTTGACCAACATGACTAATCAAAGAAGCCCAATCAGCAGAAAGCCGCTTTGTCTCATTATGATGACAAAACTTTTCAAGAGGATCTTCAAGAATTTGAACAGTACTGCATTCCCCATTTCCGCTACTATTACCATGATCAAAACAACCAGAAGATTGAATCTTCTCAACACAAATGTATACCTCAACACAACTAACACCGTATGCAGTAGCTAATGCCAACATGTTATCAAAATCATCATCATTCTCAAGAACACAGTTACGATGTTCAGAAACAACATATAAAAGATTAAATCTCCTTGATACCAACTCATTTCACTTCCTATGAATACTTCCAACAAAATCCTCAAACCTAAAACCAGTTGCAACTTTAACAACCAAAGTAAATGATCCATATTTGCACAATAGAATAATGGATGATTCCATTTCCAGTCAACTTTACACTGCAAAAAAGAAATAATAAAGCAAGAGATAAGCACATCTCAGATAAAACAAACTTTGTAACACTAAAACAAACCAAGAAATAACCAAAATCTCAATCAAAACACACTATCAGCCAAACAAAAACTAAAGAGATAAGCATCTCATCCAACAAACAGAGATAAATGTATTCCAGTGCATATACACATATATCAGCCAATGCATTTACCAACAAACAAACAAAAGAAATCCAAACAAATCAGCAGAGCTAATCAAATCAGTAAAAACATCTGGAATTCAGTAAAAACAAGGCAGAAATAACAAACAGAATTGAACCAATCAAATCAGTAAAAATATCTGGATTTCAGTAAAAATAATTGAACTCAACACACACACACAGAGAGAGAGACAGAGAGAGATTGATCGAGAGACAGAGAGAGACAGCTCGAGAGAGAAACAGAGAGAGATCGATTGAGAGACAGAGAGAGATCGATCGAGAGACAGAGAGAAATCGATCGAGAGAGAGACAGAGATCAATCGATCGAGAGAGAGAGAGAGAGAGAGAGAGAGAGAGAGAGAGAGAGAGAGAGAGAGAGAGAGAGAAGACGTTTACCACTGATTTGCTGCAACAGATCGACACACAAATCAGCAAAGCTAGAACCAGCTACATCGCACTGGAGAAATCGCCATCGCCTCCAGAAGAAGATTTGTTTGTTTGAACGGAGATTTGAGCGAAGATTTGAAATCGCAACGTTTATATACGTTCCCAGCGCTGGGTATTATCGTCCAGGGAAGGACTAACCACGTTAGGACTTTTAAAACACTGGACGCTATACATCTTAAACTAGTCCAATGGACTAAAAAGCCCAAATGACCCATACCCGTGGACCCTAGCCCAATTTGCCGTTCTTTCAAATAGTTTTTGCAAAAATAATTATTTTCCGAAAAAAATTTGATTAATTCAACAAAATAAGAACTTTATTTTAATAAAATAAACGAGTGCAAAAGCTAAATATAAAAACAAGCAAACTAGCACTACATTAAGTAATTGATATTTTTCCCATTAAAGTGAAAAGATAACAAAAATAGAAAAAATAATGAGTTTGGAGATGCTCCGATCCGAAAGATTGCTTAATTGGTAACATAGATGAGCTATAAATTCAGATATCACGCGTTCGAGATTTGACAACTTCTTAGGGTTAGTTTGCAAGAGATTTTCTTGTGAATCCCCTAATCACGACATGGATGACCTGCATTCTAAAGAGAATCTAGTCTAAGTGCACGTAAGTTAACCCGAACATTTCGATTGTTTGAAACCCAAAAAATAAAAAAAACAAAAAAACAAAAAATTTCGGATGGTCGATTGGTCGGTTAAGTGGAATTGATTAAATATCCCCGGCCCATAAAATGATGATTCTCTTTCAGACGGCCCAGTTACCAACCGTGTGCTGAGACTCCACATTTAACAGAGCTAAAAATGTCAACTGTGAAAAATCTTTCCGTTTCTTTGTACTCGGTTTGAGTCCTTTCCTAAAATCTCAGTTAACCAACCCCAACTCCAAAGAAATCTCTCCTTCCGTTCTGCGATTCTTCCTGCCGCAGGTTATACTCTCTCTCTCTCTCTCTCTCTCTCTTTTCGAGGAGACATACTGTATATATATATCGGATTTTTGAAATTGAGATCTCTCTGAGGGCACAGTAGATCTAATTCGTGTGTTTATATCCTCTACTTACACAAAATTAGGTTTTTTTTTTCCCCTCTTCCCTTTCTTGTTTTCTGCAGAAGGGCGATCATTTGAAACGGTTGGATTAGGTGCTATTCGAATTCAGTCGATCTAGTTTTCTTGCAGGGAAAAGAAGAGTAAAATCTTCATCGGAAGCGGCATATCAGAAAATTTGATAAAAAAATAAATAAGTGGAGGTATCTTTATTATCTTTCTTTCTGCTCTGTGAAGTAGTTCTTGTTTTTGTTTCTTCAGTTCTGTTTCTAATGGCCTCTTTTGATTCCCTTTTCTATTTTTTACTATTCTATGAATCTTCAGGTTCATTGTCGTTTAGACAAAACAGAATAATTGAAATTTTAGTCTATTTTGCACGGTGGATATTTTCATGTGTGCTATATGTCTTCTTTTGAAATACAGTAGCGCTTAGTGAATTAGGTACTTACTTAGTAAATGCCTTCCTTTTGTCATGTGTGCATTTGGGAATCGTCTTTAGGTTTACAGGTAGAGTTATAATGTTTGTTTGGCCTTTCACTACTATAAAGGTGAATTCTTTACTATTTCACAGATGAAGAAGAGGAGTTTTTTACTTACCAAATATCGTTTGTGGGCAGGAATTTTGTTTATATCAATGAAATTAATGCTTCCCTTTGCTAGTTTGGTAGCGTCTGTGCAAGTGATTGGTGAACTGATGAACATGTGCCTTGTAGGCCAAGTGGTACCAAAATGCTATAATCCTAGTATAAGGTGGGTTTTCAAGCCCACCAAGATTTGTACCCTAGAAAATATAATATACTATGAAAGGATAACTAAAGAGAATGGATGGATCAAAATGTGTGTTTTGATTATCATAGATCAAGCAGGATTTGACTTTCTGATGAGGACAGGAATTTGGGTACTTCCAACGATCCTAATCAAAGGGCAGCATGGTTCGTTCAAGGATTTGCCATTCAAGGGTCATCCATGGTAGTTAGTAGTTCAAGGGTTGTCGATGGTAGTTGGAAGGTCAAGGGTCATCATGAATCTAGCACTTGCATTTATATTCATCTAGATACATTAAACACATTTCTATTTCTAGTTCATTGCATCTAATTGTTAATAGGTTCAATGTATGCATTTATTTCTAGGTTCATTCACATATCTAATTCAATGTATTCATTAATTTGGTTCATTTCATTTAAACTTCTAGGAATTAGAAGGGTCTTTTCCATGTATTATAAATTGGGATGTAATCTTTCATTTTGGAATAGAGAGTTGATTGATTAAAGAATTGAGTGACAAGGCCGCGGTGTTTGTTATCGGGGTTTGGTCTGTGGTCCTTTCCTATTGGGATAGGGTTGTGATCCTTCCTTGTAGAAACCGCCTAACCCCCTCGAGGGTGAAGCACCTCTCTCTCCCTTTCTCTCTCTCTTCATCTTCTTCTAATTCTTCTCTCTTCTTCTTTGCGCATTTACCCCTATTTCTATTCTTATTTTCCACCAAAACCACACGATTCCTATTGTAGGCGGTAGTACTCAAGTGTCCTAAAACCATCCTGATTCCTGCATCACTTTCAAGGGTAGGTAATCCCTTCTCTTACTATGCTGTCCATAGACTTACTGTTTTCTCTATCTTTAAATAATTTATGGAATGCCATAAATATGCATTTTGCTGTTCAGGCTAATCATATTTTGGTCAGTGGCGATCTTAGTTGGTTTTGACTAGTTGCTTGGTTTTGGCTAGTTCCTTTTACCCATTGTTTCCAAGTCCATGTTCAACTGATCCTCACTACCACAGTTAATGTTACTCGCTGCATTTGTCACCAATTGATGTTCCTAACTCTGTCCCGTAATTCATCTTTTGGCTAAGTTCATGTAGTTGTCATAGGATGGCAGTGATTCAACTCAACCTTAGTTTAATAAGAAGTGGGTCTTTCCTATGAGTGTGGAAGATCATTTGATCGTTATGAAGTTGGAGAATTAAAAATGAAACAAAGCTTGGTTTGTGGCTTTGATTTGCTTGATGCCCATCATTTGGAGTGAGCGCAACCGAAGGGATTTTGAGGCGGAGGAGCAATGCTTTTGCTCGAGGTACCCGTGTCGACACGACAAGGGTGCGGGATATGTGTTGTATCCGGCAAGATTTATTCGGACACGTCAGAGAAAGAAGCAGCAGCAGCGGCTGAAAGAGAAGAAAGTGGGATAATATCAATCGTACCAGAGTTTATGAGGAAGAGAGAGAATGAGATCCCCATATGTAACCTCCCTTCAACGATGAAGCTGAGGGATTGACAATGAAGCATGTCGATTGGCGACGGCCCAGGATTTTTCTCCAATAGCCAACGACGAAGGATCTGATGTAGGCTTTCGCAATCAATGACTATGGCGATGAAACTGAGGGATTATCTGGTCATCTCAATATCAAGTATAGATTGGGTTTTTGTCTCGGAAGAATTATTTTTGGAATGGATTGGGCTGAGATGTGCTGGGATGGGCTAATTATGGTTTTTGTCTCCTTAAAACAGAATATGGATTTTCTGTATCCTTTGATTAAGCTGGGCTTTTGAGGTTGTGATATTGATTTTGGGCCATCTGAAAATAATAAATTTGTTCCACCCATGTTAACTTACGACAATTGGGGAAGCCCAATGTTTATTAACTTTAAGAAGGGTTTTTAACATGGTAATATTTGGTTCGGTCTTTCTTCGACAAGGACATGGTATATGGGTAAATCATGGATATAGGACATAACTAATTCCTTAATGCCAAGAGGACAAATCACCCACATATTCCAAAAATACCCCCTCTAGCCTATGAAAGTGCCTAAACCCCCCAAACCCTAAGAAAGTGCCTAAACGCCCAAACCTAATTAAAGTGCCTAAACCTAAATCCTAGGATACCCTATGAAAGTGCCTAAAACCCTAGGATACCCTTACGAAAGTGCCTAAATCACTAAAACCATACAAAAATAACAACAACAACAACAACAACAACAACAACAACAACAACAACAACAACATAACCCATTTAGTCCCCAATAATTGGGGGTATGGGCGGGGGATGGATAGGAGACAGATCTAACCTTTGGCAATACAACAACAACAACAACAACAAAACGCATTAAGTCCCCAATAATTGGGGGTATGGGCGGGGGATGGATATGAGACAGACCTAACCTTTGGCAATAAATGCACAAAGTGGCTGCTCCCAGAATACCACTGAAACAGATGGATTGGAGACAGATCTAACCTTTGGCAATAAATGCACAAAGTGGCTTCTCCCAGAAATACCACTGAAACAGATGGATTTGAGACAGACCTAACCTTTGGCAATAAATGCACAAAGTGGCTGCTCACTAAAACCATTTTATTGGAAAAGTGCATAAACCTAAACCCTAAGGTACCCTATGAAAGTGCCTAAAACCCTAGGGTACCCTAAACTACTAAAACCCTATAATTAGAAAGTGTACCCTAAGTGCCTAACCCACCCCCAAAAATTGGAAAAGGAGAATTAGATTAATTTTATTCCATGCGCATGAGAGAGAGAGAGATAGAGAGAGAGACGTGGTGGGTCATCGATTTCTGACATAGTGGGTTAGAACGTTTCAGGGAGAATCCCAGGCATCAATTGGCATAGTAGGGTCAAAAACTTTTCGCGGTGAATCGCTTTCAAAGGTCAGAGCTTGTCCGCATTCCTCCACAATCACGGCTTACTGCTCCTACTTCATTAAGGGTATTTTTGCCTAGTTTTGTCTTTGAGCCCTCAAATTTTTTTTATCAATGTATTGGAGGCCTTAAATAAATTAGGCTGGACTAAACATTCTTTAAAGTCCCAAACTTGGCCTTTAGGCCAATTTTCTGTATTTGGTTTGCATTGGTACCTAATGTAACAAATTCCAATTTCCAATACATAACCTTTAAGCAAATTTAGGGATCCCTGACTAGAAGATTAGCCTACATATATATAGGATCCCGTTCTACTAAGGACTCACTCAAACTCATAATTTGTGGACCTCATAGATCGGGGTCGAATCTCAACGATCCGAACCGCTCAATGTGTTTAAAATGTGATTTTAAGGGTCAACACGAGGATTCATCCAAAAAAAAAATACTTGGAAGGGCTTCATTCGAGCATTTTTCAATAAATTATATATGTACGGTTATTATGAAAAGCCGCTCGGATGAAGCCCTTTCGGGTATTTTTTTTTGTGATTCCTTGCATTGGCTATGGAAAACATGTTTTAAACACATTGAGCGGTTTGGATCGTCGAAATTTGGTCCGAAAAATCAAAAAAGGGGTGGTCCTCACGGAAGATATCTTTGAGGGAGTCCTCAATAGATCATCTTCCTATATGTATATCAAATTGTTCCATTCACAATGTTAATATCAAATTGTCACTCTTGAATATGCGTGATTGGAGAGTACTATTAGGTCCATATGTTGTATCAATCTGTTTGCTTTTGGTTACAAGCCAATTCTGGTTTATCAATCTTGAATATGCAGGTTTGGGGTTTGTATTCTGGTTCGTATATTTGCAATGAGTGGCGTAGTTGAATGTTTGCATGAAACAAAAAAAGTTTGTCATTTTGCTTCTTAATTGGCTGTAATTTATCCCAATGAGGCTTTAATAATTTATATTAGCTTCTATATGGGTAGTTTTGGACACTTTTTTGTTATACTCTATACAATTGGTGCCTGAAATATTGCCCTGGGGATTCTAGTTCTGCTGATTAGTAGTTAAAATGCTCAATTTGTCTGTTCAGCCATAGAGTGTTTGTTTCTCCTTTCTTTTCTTTTTCCTTTCCTCATTTTTCTGATAAGCATCTTCTTTCCCTTTTCACCTCCATCTTGATGGGAGCAGCTTGTTGTACAGTTACTTACCCTTCTTTTTCTTGTCCAACTGCAGGAATATTTATAGCTTTCATTAAGTGATTGATGGCTGGTCCAAGTTAATCAGCATTGATGTTGTCTTCTGAAACCTCAGAACAAAGTGGGACACATATGGAAAATTCAAACATGACCTTTTCGCAACCACCTTCACAACAGAGCCGAAACTCCTCACATGGTCCTGTGGCTATTCTTTGGGACATTGAGAACTGTCCTGTCCCTAGTGATGTACGCCCGGAAGACGTGGCTGGCAACATCAGAATGGCCTTACGTGTCCACCCCATCATTAAGGGAGCAGTTACCTTATTTTCTGCCTACGGAGATTTTAATGCCTTCCCTAGGCGACTAAGGGAGGGATGCCAAAGAACTGGTGTCAAACTCGTAGATGTACCAAATGGGAGAAAAGATGCCGCTGACAAGGCCATATTGGTTGATATGTTTCTTTTTGCCCTTGACAACCCTCCACCTTCTTCCATCATGCTTATCTCTGGGGATGTTGACTTTGCTCCAGCTCTACACATACTTGGTCAACGAGGTTATACTGTGATTCTTGTCATTCCATCTGGGGTGGGTGTTTCATCTGCCCTAAGTAATGCAGGGAGGTTTGTGTGGGACTGGCCTAGTGTGGCCCGCGGTGAAGGCTTTGTACCGCCCTCTAGGAATTTAATTCCGCCTCGTGTAGGTGCTGCCGAGATGGCGGGATATTTGATGGGGTGCCACATCAATGATAAGCCAGACGGTATGAACGAAGATGAAGCAATTGTGTACAGAGGGATCTCACAAAGCTATTACAACTCCAGAGAGTTCTCAATGATATCACAGTCTTTATCCGAATATAATACTACTTCACTTGCCATGCCTTGTTTTCCCTCAAGTTCAAGATCACATAGTCTTCCATCTGGTTTAAATGAAGTTTTGACAGGATGTGTTGGTTTGTGTGACCAAAATGACTTGATGTTTGTTCAGCCTGGTGATCTAAACGGTTTGAAGCAACAACTGGTAAAGCTGATTGAATTGTCTGGAGGTTGTTTGCTTCTTACTCGTATACCGGCTGAGTATCAGAAAATATTTGGGAGGCCACTTTTTGTGGCAGAGTATGGGGCATTCAAGCTTGTGAATCTTCTCAAGAAATTGGGGGATACAATGGCAATAGAGGGAAAAGGTCAAAAGAAGTTTGTGTACCTACGTAACTCAAGACCTGGCCCAAGTGCTCCTCCAATTGCTCTGGCAAAGAAGGATAGAAAGGAAAAGGGGAATCAAGAAGAGAACAACTATGCCATTGCAGGTGGTGGATCTTCAGATGAGTTCTCAGATGAAGATAGAGTTGTTGTAGAAGAACAGGACGAACGGATTGCAGCTAGATGTGAAACAGCTAGATGTGATCCGGATGACATAAGTCTAGAACAATTCAAGTACGAGCTACAAGAGATTCTTGTGAGTTATTCTTGTAGAATTTTCCTGGTTCATTTTGAGGCTATATATCAACAAAGGTACAAGCGACAGGTGGATTACCGGAGGTTTGGCGTGAACAAGCTGGAGGAACTGTTGCACAAGGTGAGTGATGTCGCGGTTTTGCACGAGGAGCCAGGAAGCAAGAGGAAGATTCTGGTTGCCGTTGGTTATTAGAAGAGATGAGGTATCGTCCATCTTTTGGAGTATTTATGGTCCTAACTTAATTAGAATTCTATACATGAGGTTGCTTGGTGCTACCTTGTTCCTCTTTGTAATTTTTCAGCACTTGCTTTCATAAATTGTGATAGCATAAATCTATGAGCACGTATGTTTTTTGTGCTGACATAGATTCGAAGGTTAACATAAACAATTATGTGTAAAGTTGTAGCGGAGTCACTGAAACAGATCAACTGCCAGAACAGATCTGCCTGTAAATTAGTTTGTCTTTCAACTTACTGCATTTGAATACGTCAATAAAAACATCTGTTTCCTTTTCTTTTCTTTTCTATTTTTTTGAGTGGTTTGTGTAGTAGCATGCTAAATGACATAGCTACATGTTAAACAGTGGAAGCTGAATAACTCCATTATATTCACGTCTTTAACTGTGTCTGCCTTTTTTCCCCGATTATGAACTGTGTTGTGGTGAATGTGATTTGTTTCTGACCACCTTCCTCTGATTTTTGCATTTTGGGCATGGTGCTTGTAATTTAGTCCTTGCTTTAATGGTTATAGTGGTTGCTTGTGGTTTATTGTTTTATTGCTCACTATGTAGCTGAGAGGTTCACACAGACGGAGTGGTTCAAAATCATGAGATTTTGAATGAGGATTTTCCTTATCAAAGTTCGATTTCTAATTAGGATAATGAGATTGTGGATGATTGAACCTATAGAATCAAAGTAGGTTGATTAAGTCGATGGGTGTTTCTGTCGTATTTTCGATCAATAGATACCCAAATAACTGGAAGGAAACTTTTATACAGCGTGACATCACAAAAACAAAACAAAATGGATGTAGCTGAAATGAGGATGTTTAAGTGAACGTGTGGTAAAATTGTAGGAGAGAAGAAAAATGAGTGTTCGTTAATTAAATAGGGATGGCTTCAATTGAAGATAATTTGAGACTAGAGAATTTAGACTATGGTGGTCACGTACAACGAATTAGGTACATAAAGAAAATTTAGTGTTACTGGAGAATGCGGGTTGGAGAAAATCTGAATCAGCATGTGATGCTGGTGGGAAAGAGATTTTTGAACTTATGCAATTAAAGTGGCAAGGGAGCATGGCAGGAAAGAATCAACCGTGTATATGTTTTTGGTCGCCAAACTTGAAGAGAATATGTTCAATCGTTCATAGGTAACAAAACTCAAATAACTTGCTTTTCTTCCTGATTCAGTTGTTTAATTGCATGGATTCTGATCCATTAACTTGTAATGGTCCCCATACTCTGTTGGTCTCTCTCTCTCTCTCTCAAGTATTCTGTTGGTTTCATTGCTTTGAGTTCATTACATCGTGCCAATTATTCTCTCCCTTTGTAGTGTTTCCAACAGTAGGATGCTTCCTTTTCCTCCGAGATCCGAAGCGAGCTAGTGAATTTCTTCATTCAGATTAAAAGACATCAATTTCAATGCAGGTTATCAGATTCAATGATACCCGGTAACTTCAGTTCAAAAAAAAAAATGATATACAGGAAGTGAAGTTCATCGTGCCTGCTGATCTGGAAAATGTTGTCATTTCCATCTCCACATTTGAAGTTTTGGTCGGGGGTTTCTATTTGTAAACCCAATCAAGATGTTTTATCATCGTGTCTTTTGTTCTATATATGCATGTTCCTAAACATTCACTTCATCCGATCACTGAGCTGATAAAAAGTTTCATTTGCCGCTGTAGCTGCATAAAGTAGTTACCAAAAGGAAAAAAAAACTAAGTTAGCCATTGACCTGTAGCGATTGTCTCTAGATTTATAACTCATTCTTGGTTCAGACATGAATCTATACATATGTATATATATGAGAACCACATATCTTCATCTCAACAACGATTAGTGTTAGTGACTCTGGAAGGGGACAGACATTTCCTCTTCCTTTCTCTTTTACTTCTCATTACAATTTCCATGTCATTCTCCGCATCAGATGCTTGCAAGAGTTACGTCATCTACGTGGACAAGTCTGCCAAGAATCTGGTAATCCTTTTGACTGTTAACTTCCAAGAAATAGCGTTCTTCTTGTAACGATAGGTGCCTAACAGCAGGGCGGCGTATATTTGCAAAAATGAATTGCTCACAGCGTGCACAGCGTGTGTAATTTTGTCTGGAACTTGACCATCTCCTCGCCGTTTAGTCAGCATGGTAGCATTGCTAGAATCGGATCTGCCATAATGAGTACTGTTGATTTGTTCGATAGCGATAACCAACGACATAAACCCAGACATGGCCAACAAGGCCATAGACCCTTGAATTACATATGACAGAGATCCAGGATAACAAAAATTCCTGTATGGCCTGAACTATATGATGCAACAAAGTCAGATTGTTGCTAGGAGTTTGGACTTCAACTGCGAAAATGCCGGTATGCGGGGATGAAGATTTCCGTGCACGTGATGACAATCTCCTTCCCGAAAAAGTAAGTTAAGAGGATTTCAACTTCTTGGCTGAAAACGATTTGGGACAGCATTCGCCGGCCGGCCCCGAGCGTTCGTGGAGAGTTACAACGATAATAATGGGTTTCTGGTGTGAGAGGTATTGGGACCATGTGGTAAGAAGTAAAATTTGGTCTGCATTTGCACATTAAGCAGAGGTAGATGGAGATGCAAAGAAAGTGGCTCCGATTTGATCAAAACCATATTCCAGGATCTGAAGCAGACCAGTTAAGAAATAACATAACCCTAGTTCAAAAAAAAAAAAAAAATCTCATCAATACACTATTTTTTTTTTAGTACAAAATGTACGGTTCTTTAAAAAGGATGAGCAATCTGGGACAGACAAAGTAAATTTTTTTGATTAAAACCTTAAAAAAAGTTTATTAAAGCCAATTAATTAAAAAACATGAAGATTTTTTTTTTTTTTTTGGTTCATAATTTTCTTATTCTTTTAGATTTGATGCAAGGTTTGGGGCATGGGATTGGACTCTCCGTCCTGTGGGGCATCTAATCTTTTGTTTGGTTATGGTCTTTTTTGGAAATTAGACTTGGACTATTCATGGTTTCATACTATGGGATTATTATTAATTAATCCTTCAAAATGGGGGGGATTGATCATTCCATAAGAGAGGTGGTATTGTTAATCCCAACCCCCACTTATGGATACATTGATCAAAATAACCTATTTTCCTCTCACTCTCCATCAATTGGGGTTTTCACGTACGGACAAAGATGGAAATCAATGATTTTAATCTAAACCCTTTTAGGCAAAACTAACATGTTATTAACAATCACATAATTTAATCCTCCACAAAACAAATATAGAGAGAAATTTCATCCCCTCATTCATAATCCCACGAATCCACCAAAGTAACCCTTGTATCCAATGGCGTAGCAAGAAAATTGTACCAATGAGAGCACAATACAAAAATGCCAGTACTTTTGTTGTGTAAAAGAAATCTCTCTTCTTTAAGAATTTAACGTGCCTTGATTTTCATTTGAATTCTCCTTCAAGATATATTCCTATTTGACTAGTGCTTAACTATGACATTATCTTTAACAAAAAAGAGAGATGAGTCATTAATAGAATTAAGAAGAGAAAGAGAAATAAGGGCGAACATAAAATGAGTTGAGCTTGACTTACATTTTATATAATAGTTTCAACGCAAAAATTTAATGAATGGAGGCTTGCTTATGAGTAATTAATTATTCAGTAGTCCTGAGGCATCACCATGGGGTGCTCTAACACCCTTCTCCAACACTTTTTTTTATTTATTTTTATTGGCCTTCATTATCACATATTTAGGTGAAACTTGTATATTTAGTCTTAAGTCCCTTATAAATATGCGTAGGAGAATGACGTTATAACACCAGGTGGTCGTGCCCCAAGAGCACTCAATAAAAACTGACGAAACTTCTAATCTATTTTTCTACAAATGCAAAAAAAGTAAAATATAAACCAATAGTCTAAAAAAAATTGATGCAAAAATAACAAATGTCCAAAAACATTGAATAAATACAAAAGAAATAAAAATCGAAACGGATTAGTAAGACAAACTACCCCTAAATGACTCGCTTCATCTAACAAGTAGTAAAAAATTGACCAGTCTTTGATTTATTTCTAGAAATATAATTAGGCACCCGTTTGAGAATTTTACTTATGTTGCCATCTTATAAGATTCGAATATTTATGTTTACATCTCAACATTGGACCTTTATGCCCTTATTTATTCCATTATTTACGTTGTTATTGTGTGTGTGTGTGTGTGTGTGTGTATTAGAGGATTGAACAATTATCTTTTTCCTTTATTAGTTTTGCATGTAGTTGTTCATTGTTCCCAATATTTCCGGGATTATCACATTGATTCCTAAATGGGTGGGGTCAGTTTTCTTTTTAAAAATGGGATTTGGTTTCTATCCCCTACCCATATAACACAACATTATCAAACTATTACATTTCCTCACAAATTTACCGTTCAAACCACCCAATCAAATCCAAGCTTTATTTTCATATCATAGATACAAAACACCGGCTCCTAACTTGAGAAATGAAAAAGGAAGAAAAAGAGAAATAGGAATGAAGAGGGACGAGAGAAACTTACCAGTATTGAATCAAGTTTTTTATTTATTCCACTCGTCCTTAAAAATTGAAATCATGATTGTTGGATCAAGGATTTTTGGATGAAAAACATAAAGAACTACGACAAACTTCATTTATATTTTCATCCCAAAATTCTTTGGAGGCAACGCTGGCCAAATTCATAAAGGGAAATTAAATAATAGTGAATATGATTTATTGTTTGACCACTTTGGTTAAAAAATGGTAAATTAATCAATCGTGTTCACATGTCCTCTAAAAGGGGATTATATCCACATAGTGTATATGGTTTATTATTTTACCACTTCAGTGATTTCACATAATAAACATGATAATAAATCAGTATAGTATTCATGATAAATAAATCAATCATGTTCCCTTTTTTTTTTTGGGCCACTTAGCCAAAAATCCAAAACATTTGGCTTTTTTAAAAGGAAAAACAATGAACTTTTTCAATCGAACATAAAGACAAAAACATTTGTCATTTTTAAAAGGAAAGACAAGAAATTTTTTGCAATTGAACATAAATACAAAAAAAAAAAAAAATTAGTGAAATGTCACTAATTTTTAAAAATTCAAATTTTGCACATAAAATTCAAATAAATCACCACTCCACCTCCGGCTGACCACTACCCCACCTCTAGCTGACCACTTCAGGTGACCAAAAAAATTAGTGAAGTGTCATTAATTTTTAAAATTTCAAATTTCAAACATAAAATTCAAAAAACCCCCCCCCCCCCACCCACACACACACACCCCTACCTTTGGCTGACTACTTCTGGGGTGAACACAAAAAAAATTAGTGATCACTAATTTTTAAAAATTCAAATTTTGAACATAAAATTCAAAAAAATCATCACCCCACCTTCGGCTGACCACCACTCCACCTTTTGGCTGAGCACTTCCGATGGCCAAAAAAACTAGTGAAGTGTCACTAAATTTAAAAAACTCAAATTTTGAACATAAAATTCAAAAAAATCACCACCACACTTCCAGCCGACCACTATCCCACCTTTGGCCGAGCACTTTCAGCAACCAAAAAAATTAGTGAAGTGTCACTATTTTTTCAAAATTCAAAATTCAAAAAGTTTTAAAATTAAAAAAAATACCACCCCGCTTATAGCTGACTACCACTCCACCTCTGGCCGAGCACTTCTGGCGACCAAAAAATTTAGTTAAGTGTCACTAATTTTTAAAAATTCAAATTTTGAAAGTAAAATCCAAAAAAATTACTACCCCACTTCCGGCCGACCACCACCCCACCTCTTGCCGAACACTTCTATTGACCAAAAAAATTAGTGAAGTGTCACTAATTTTAAAAAATTCGAATTTCAAATATAAAATTAAAAAAAAATCACCATCCCACCTCTAACTGATCACCACCCCACCTCTAGTGGACCATTTTCGGTGACCAAAAAAATTAGTGAAATGTCACTAATTTTTAAAATTTTGAATTTCGAACATAAAATTCAAAAAAATCACAACCCCACCTCTTGCTAACCACCACTCCACCTCTAGCCGATCACTTCTGGCGACCAAAAAAATTAGTGAAATGTCACTAATTTTTAAAATTTCTAATTTCGAACGTCAAATTCAAAAAAATACCACCCCAGCTTCGGCGACCATTTTCGACAACTAAAAAAATTAGTGAAGCGTCACTAATTTTTTAAAATTTTTAACTTCGTTCAAAAAAATCATGAACACAGCGAGTCACTAGAAAATGAAGAACGAAATCAAGATGGATAACAAAATGTGAGCGGAATTAGAAAATTTACTAGCGAAAACGTGAGGGTTCTGTTTTGAATGAATGGCCTGACAACAAAAATTACATCTTAGACTACAATCTTTGAGCTCATCTTCGTGACCAGTCAACCAGAAATATTTCAATTTGACGATTGAAGGGAGAAAACCTGATTGTAGGTGGAGGTTAAGCTCAAATGCCCTTCAGAAGTTGTAATTTCACCATGGGGAGAGAAGGGCATTTTAAATTACAAGCCAAATCTATCCTGATAACCCATTGCAAAACATGCGTGTCCTTTGCTTAAAAATGGCAAAATATGTTGCATTTTTCACTAATTTTTCCTTCTTTTTTTTTTTTTTCTTTTTCTGAACATGGTTCATTGAATCACCATATTGATGGATTTGGTATAGTAAAAATGGTTAACCAATAAACCATGTTCCCATGTTTTTTTCCCTGAATAGGATTCATTGATTTCCATATTGGTGGATTCAGTATAGTAAAAATGGAAAATTAATAAACCATGTTCCCATATCTTTTAAAAATAGTTTATTTATACAGTGAATAATTGATTTGTTTCCATGTATTCCAAAATGTTATGATTATTTATTTTTAATTTTGTTTTGAGATTTAGGTGTGAGGAGATTATGAGAAAGAATTATATGATTAGGAAAGAGAGATTTTTCACGAGAGAGAGAGAGAGAGAGATAGAAATATAAGGAAAATTAGGAGAGAGAAATATTAAGGAAATCAGAAGAGAAATATTAGAAAAATTAGAAGAGAGAAATGGTATTTTGAGATTTATTTGAATTTCAAGATGTAAACATAAGGAATCAAACCAATTAGGATAGAAACATTTTCACCCAAGTTAACTCTCCCTCTTATTAGTTCTCATCATTAAAACAACCTAGCGCCCTCAATTAAATTGACATACATACATATAATATTTTTTTACAAATTTGTATTTGCCACCTTCCAAACTACTATACTCCTTTTAAAAAGACTAAAGTCTCTCACCAGTCACCACTACCAAAAGTAGTTCCAAAGTATCCTCCCACTCCACTCCCCGTTTTGTACTTACTGCTCTACTCTCTCTCTCTCTCTCTCTCTCTCTCTGATCATCGATCATGTACTAAGTAAGTGTTCCTGCTTCAATTACACAGCTTCAGTCCGATATACACTTATATATATGTATGTATATTTTTTGATAATAGCTTCAGTCCGATCATTAATTGCTTTTATGCGAATTCCTATCACCAATCTCTTCAATTACGTGTTTTTCTTTTTTAATTTTTTTTCTCCCATTTGTTTGTGAGAACCCTAGTCCATTGCTGATTTTGTAGGAATTTTGGATCAAATCTAAAAATTTAGAGAAAAAGCTAGTATTATGTGAGAGATTGCTTATATTAAGCGAGCGAGCGATCACCCATATAATATTATTGTCTAACAAGAGTCCTCCTTGCTCTCCAATGCTTCTACCATAATACAAACTAGCAATTAATGCATACATTCCATAAATTTGATTGTCGCTGTAGCAAGGAATCTTTGTATGTGGTTTCTTTATTCTTGTGTAGTTATTTTCTAGTATCTTATTGTTTGTTGTTGGTTTTGATTGTTGCCAGAAACATACCGAACATGTCATGTTTTCTCGATATTTTGCGATGCATTCTATGTATTGATGGCGATGATGATCGAGAAGAAGAAACTCGGTCAAGAAATAGTAATCGCAATTATAGTCCTTATTACGACACTTCTTATAGAAGCTATGTTCCTACTACGAGCACTGTCACCACGCCCCTCATTTCTACTCACCTGACACGGAAGCCATCAGATGCATGCTCGGCTTCCCATATTCGTGCCCCAAACTATTCCAACTCATGGAATTCAACTCCGACTAAGCTGCCCGAGAGACTCAGTGCTTCTTTTGTTAAACCAAAGGCAACAATTGATTCATTTGTCGTCGACATTAAACCAGAGTCCTCCTATATAAGAACACCCGATAAGTCCCGTGAAGCTACTCAGAAGCTGAAGGATTCGATATTGCCTCCCTCACCATTCTCAACTGAAATTTCTTGGAAAAAGGCTATAGATTCAGGGACCAACAAATCATCTGCACAAATATTGTCACATAGGCTGTCTTCATTTTCCCCTCAGCCATCACCATCTTTAGCCAAGTTGGTTGCTTCTTCCTCAAAGCCATTGCCATCTGTGTCCACGCCAACTCCACCACCAGTTTCATCGCCGTCGTCTTCTTCTTTTGGGCCACCTCCATCATCCCCCAAACCCCTTCGACCTTCCACTAAGCCAATTTTGTCTCTGGCTCCATCTAATCCAACAAATCAAAATTCAAAAACCACTTATATTAGGGTTGAGAAAGGTACATCTCCTATTTATGCCATTCCAGAGAATTTCAAAGATTTGATCAAGATCGGTGTTGTGCCTGGAATTCTCAAAAGGCCTTTGTCCCCATCAACTTATAAGGATTACTTTGAAGCCCTGCTTTATGCCGAGGATTTCTACATTGAGGTACCTTTCAAATCAATGACAACATTTTTTGGTTTACTTTATTTCTTCTTCTTCTTTTTTTTTTTTTATCAGTGCAGAAATATTTTTTTATTAATCATATGATAACATAACAAAGGCTAAAAATCAAGACACATGATTGGCAAGATGCCGATAAAGATCACAAGATGCCTAATCCCAAATTACAATCAAAGGAAACAAAGCAAAAGGAAGAACATAAATCCAACCAAAATCTAAGTAATTATATCGATTTCAGCACCAAGACTTCCAGCAAACACCCTTCTTCCCTTGGCCCAATTAACCACTTCCAAATCCATCAGCAGCAGCGACACAAAAACCAGAACCGTAGTCACAGCATAAGTGATTAACCATCTCAAAACTGCCCTCAGCTTAAGCCCCAATGAAGCAGCACAATGGCAAAAAGGCATCAAATAACAACAAGTATAGGTCACCCAAGTCCGGCGATATCTTTCAGCAAATTACTTGCAGCTTAGAGACAAACAGACAGCGATCTTAACAGCAGCAGAGATCAACACAGTACCAGCAGGATCTGAGTATGATTAGGTTTGCTGGATCATAGTAGCAATGGTTGTATGCTATGGCAATGACAGCAATGCCAATCAACACAGCAAGTAGTTCCATCCCAATATTGTAGCATGGACCTAACTCTGGAGCCAAACATTAGGAAATGCCAGCAAGCCAAGACACACCCATACAACAGGAAGACAAAACATCCCAAAACTAATGCTAAACCGAGACCAAACCACAAAATAAACACCACCCTGCATGACCAGAGACAAAACATCAGGCATACTAGACAACCCAATGCTAAGGACTCTAACACCCAGCAAAACCAAACCCCTACAGGACCAAGCAGAGAAACCAAAATAAAATAAACGCAGCTGCAGCAAAACTTTCTCTCATGTTTATGTTTTAAACTTGAAGAATAGATACGAAAATTTCTATGCTGAAACTTGAGGAGTTATACGATTTTTTGGAGACATTTGATTTAAAATGATAGGCAGCTAAAAAATAAACTACATTCCCATTGTTTGGCCTGCAGCTGGTTATATGCCTAAAGATGGAAGCAGATCACTGTGTGATCTTGCACCACATTATCTCTAAAATGTCATGTGCCTTTCTGTCTCTGAGATGATATCTCACTATTTTTCTTTGGATCTTTTGGAAACTCCAATCACTGCAAGCCTCCACCAAGTTCATATTAGCGATACGTTATGACGACAGAAAAGATTTACAGATTCCTGAAGGATACAGATGCATGGATGGAAAGGCATGCCAGGATTTTCAACCCTGAAATGTAGAAGCTTTGCCGGAGTGATCATTGCTATTGTTGCAAGAGCGAGAGATAGATTTTTGCGTAGTTGCACAGGGCGAGAGCAGGGACAGGGGTGGGTGCGGGGGAGTGGGGGTATGTAAAAGCCTCCCTAGGTTGGGAGAGGCGAGAGAATATTTAATGAATAAATGTTTATATGGATAACCTCATATATACTTATATGTATCGTACATATGTTTTATAGTTGCAAAGGGAGCGCATAAATAAACATGAGTGAGGAATGACATCCCAATAGATTTTTTTATGCCAAATATATGGACTAAATGTGTACATAAGTAGTAGAATACAAGACAAGAAAGTGAGAGTTCTAAATCTTTCTTACTGCTTTTTTCTTTTTCGTCTTCCTTGCATATATTTGGAAAGAGAAGTGAAAATTTCGTTCTTAAGATTAGTGTGGAAGCTCCCATCCTATTTAGGAGCGGGTTCTCATCTGGATGGGAGTGGGTTCCCATCTTGGGAGCGTGGATTGGAGCTTTGTGTAGGGAGCACACCCATTTTAGAAGGATCTTGCTACCAAGGGATAAAACTCCTTATTCCAGTGAGAAGAATGTGTTCTGTCAAAACTATAATATTTCCTCTTTTATGCTCAATAGGTCTAGACCTATTGAGGTTTTGAAGGTTTACTTCAACCTTCTTTCCTTTATTAGTTGGTGACGCAACGAAACTCATGAGAGAATAGTTAGCGTACTATTCCAAACGAAGATAGGTCTCGAATCCTCGAGAGTTCTTGAAGCCACAAGAAGAAATATTTTAACTCTGAAATTGTTATTGAATAAAAGTTGCTGAATAATAGAGTTTACATGCCCTTTTATAGGGAAACCCTAGCAAACCCTAAAAAAACCACTAAAAATAAAATATCACTGAAATTAGGGAAACTCCCAAAATTTAAAAATAGAAACAATTCTAAGACTTTTCCAACTGAAATCAACGGAAATGGAATTACACACTAAGAGTAATTTGTATTCTAAATATTACCTAAAATAGCAAAACTACTAAATTGAAAGCCTAAACAAAGGAATTTGGCTTAAATCCATCATCATTCATGAACTTAGGGTGGTGAGTATTGACCGCATCACGATTCTACTTTGGCCCACTAAGTTTGGGTAGATTCTGGACTCGTCAATAAATTGCCAAATTTAGCACTTTTTAATTTGAAAGTTGTTTAGGCCTCTGCGGTTCGACCAGTCCAACTGATCAGATAATTGGGCCGCTACTTGTTCTGCATCAGTTAGAGCAAATCTCCTGTGTACAACTATATCCTAGTTTACCATGAGTATTGCGGGTTTGCTTCAGCCTCTTCACTTCTTTAGTTGGAGCAATTTTTTAGTATAACACAATCCTGTTTCACTTTCAATTTATGTTAGTACTAATATTTAGGCACTGCACACAAAAAGGATCGACCATGTGTCACATGAAAACTATTCAGATCATTTCAAAATGGCAGAGAAAATATTTAAGCACGAAAGCCTAAAAGATGAGAGCGATGTGTTGGTATGATGGCTTTTGATTCTTACGTGGAAAGAATGGACAAGTTTGGAGATTGTTGACATCGGGTTGTATAATCTTTCCACCAATGCAAAATTCATCTGGGAATTACAATAACTAGCATATTTACAAGCATTTGTGGGTAACCATTGCAATCCTTGTGGACTTTGGACTTGAATACCAATGAAATATGTTGCTATAGTAAATATTAGACTTTCAAATTTGTGGATGACAGTAGTGAACTCTTAAGACAAGGATTAGATCTCTATTGGTGATGTCATGATTGGTTAACTGATCTTAGCATCCCAAGTTGCTGTTGGGCACTGAATTCCAGAACCCAGTAATGAAGCTTATAGATTAGACAAAAAAAAAAAAATCTAAAAACCCCACAAGGCAGAACTAAGGTTTATCTCAACTCTTGTAACATAAATACTGGTTGACTTATTTCTTTGTAGAACTCGACAGACCCAATTAATGTCCGCTACGAACTCTACTGGATAGTACCTCACAATCTTCTGTCATATTCCTTTATATCTTGATCACTTAGCCAAGAGTGGACTCCTATGTGGTCTCCTTGCGCTCTCTCTCTCTCTCTCTCTCTCTCTCTCTCTCTCTCACACACACACACACACACACACACACAACCCACCTTTTTGTATTCTAAATGATTGTGTGAGACCTAGAGAATATAATAATATATTTATAGGGCTAGGGTGGGAACCCATGGAGAAATAAGTTTGCGCCCCTTCTGCAAGTAAGAAACAATAATCCTACTAGAATTATATTTTTATTTTACAAATTGTGCAACGCCAATGCTCTGGATGCTAAATGAAAGAAGCATGATAATGTGCACATAAATCAAATTGATTCTTGGGTCTGCCTTCTCTGATGCCTTTTGGCTTTGATTTGAGGGCATGATTCCGCAGCAAACTCGACGGTATAGGGGGACCACTGTTTTAGTGGTATTCTGTTAGCAACCACTTTGTGCATTTATTGTCAAAGGTTAGGTCTGTCTCAAATCCATCTGTTTCAGTGGTATTCTGGGAGCAACCACTTTGTGCATTTATTGCCAAATGTTAGGTCTGTCTCCTATCCATCCTCCGCCCATACCCCAATTATTGGGGACTAAATGGGTTATGTTATTGTTGTTGTTCAAATTATAATTCACACAACTCCATAATCATAATTGCACTCTCATCCTTATCTCAATTATATTTCGAGCTACATATTATGAAATACTTAAATATCTCCCAAGTTATGATTTTAGGTACCTGTTCATTAAATTAAATTACCGACAATTACGTTTAATCAACATCCATAAAATTCCTCGAGATTGTCCACTTAACTTGTTTGATATGTCGCATAAAAATATTCACTTGTAGGGTTTGACATAATCAAAACTTATAAGCTTACTCAAAGGGTAACATCAATCCCTATCGGAACATGGATTCCATTAATAATCAATAGCTATCGTATATGTAATTTTGCGACCCAACTCACTGGGACTATTTATTCTAAAAAGGAACTCATTCTCTAATGAATAAAATAAAACAACATTACATGAACACAACTATTAGTTACCTTTTGGATTTAAACCATAAGCATTCATAATAACCATGAGGTCCTAATTGTCCTAGAAAGTCAGTAAAAAGACAATTACCCCAGCACGGTCTTGTTCAATTCACACAAAGAGTACTACCACAAAGAGTTAGAATTTGTACCATTTCTCGTAGTCTAGACAAACCAACTAAAACTTTGTTTTATAGTCCCACCGATGGTGTGTCAAGTTCCATCTAAGACTATGAACTAAATCTTCTATTCCACAATAACTAGTTATCCAATCTTCTGTGTGTAAACCGTACCCTAAACACTAGATCATCTACTATGTAGAATAAATGACACACATGCACAACATACAATAATATCATTCAAACATTGCCCATAAAAGATTCTCATCAGAAAGGGATAAAACTGATTAATAAATATTGAAATCAATATTAATCTATTACATAAAAGCATGGTTTTTATTACAAATTTCTAATAGTTGTGGGCTTGTGGCAAGAGCGTTACTTAAGAACATAGGATGAGGCGGTCAATTGAAACCTACTTATCTGATTTGCATTCTAAACCTTTCACTTCCTTTATAGCTTCTTTCTAAGTTTTTTAAAAATCCAGGCAAATGCCTCCCTTATTTTGGCAATACAAATCAAATTCTGGAGCAGATCACCAAAACTTACAAGCTATAAACTTTTCTAGTGAAAATACATGCACTTGAATGTTTCCTTACATTTTGTTCAGGAAAGAAAAAAAGAAGAAGAAGAAGAAAAACAATCCAACTGCTTCCTTAATTAGTTGATTAGGTTTTATGCATCTTACCTAGCTTGTGAAATTGTCATGTTGTCAGTACTAAACACTAGGAATGAATATCCTTGCGTCAAATTTTAGATGAACTTAAATTAACGTTTTTTTATATTACTGCTGTTTCTTTATTTTCCCATCTTTCATAGCGTCTTATTTCCTCGAAATGCTTCCATAAAGCATAGATACCCCAAAAAAGCTACGTTTATGATTTTGAACTATGGTTCTTGTTAATAATTGATTACTCGATCAGAAATGGGATGGGTTTGAAATGAAGAACGTGACTTTGGAGTTGCATGAAGCAGCAATTTATAAGAGGAAAGGCAAATACAACAAGAAGAAAAGGAATGATGAGAAGTATGATAAAGTCTTCGTGGCATTTGAGATCGACTCCATTCCTGAGAGAAGGCCATTCCTTTTATCCAGGGACTTTGTCTCCGTAAGGCCTTCAGGCACGAAAACTGAGCCATTCCAGGTGAGCCATATACAAGTTTACAACACAACTGTTTTATACTTTTAACGTTCAGTATTGCGTTGCTGAAGTACGCATTGAGTGAGACAGTTGGAAGCAATCAATTAACCATCACTGAACTGATCTACGGTTTGTGTACTATGCAACCTTTTACTGTTTCACCGAATTGATATTTGACCTTTCTAGTTTGATGCAAATATGATGACATAGCCATGGAATGGTTAGACAAGTCTCATATGCTTTGGAAGCCTAAACCAAAGGCCATGGGTATCACGAGCATCGAGGAGTCATTTTGGTCCAAAAATAAGTGTCCATGGTAGTTGGTAGTTCAAGGGTCATCCATGGTAGTTGGAAGGTCAAGGGTCATCATAAATCTGGTACTTGCATTAATATTCATCTAGATACATTAAACACAACAACAACAATAACATAACCCATTTAGTCCCCAATACATTAAACACATTATGTTAATTCATTACATGTAGTCTTTGTTAGATTCATTGTATGCATTTATATTTAGGTTCATTATTCATTTTAGGTACATGTCATTTAGACTTTTTGGAATTAGAAGGGTCCAATCCATGGATTATATATTGGGATGTAATCTCTTCTTTTATGAATAGAGAGGCTGATTAATGAATTTAGTTTGCAAGGTTGAGACCATTGTGATTGGGGTTTGGGTTGCGGTCATTCCTTGTAGAAACCGCCAAACCATTGCATGGGTGAAGCACCTCTCTCTCTCACTCTCTCTCTCTCTTCTTCTTCTTCTCATTCTTTCCTTTCTCCTTCGTTGCGTACTTAACCCTAGTACTCTTCTTATTTACCACCAAAAAACCACCACGAATCCTATTGTAGGCGGTAGTAGTACTCAAGTGTTCTAAAACCGTCCTACATCATAATGGATGGATTCTATTTCAAGAAAAATTGGTTGCTCTCATGTGCACTGCAGTTCATGAACCATAGATCAAGACAAAGCACACCACATAACCCATCAACTTTGGGCACAGAATGATGTGTTTACTAGTAACTAGATTCATCTTAAAGATCCTTTTTGGCCCACCACCAGTTTTTGATCTTTTACATTGTGTAGGACTACAAATGAGGTCATTTACGTGAGCTTTTTCCTTAAAACAAACTGAAAAATGCTGTCCTTGAAATTCTATTCATTTCCAATTTCTATGACAACCACTAAGATTTCACAATTGCTGTACCAATATAAGATTGTAGAATTGGTAGTTAAAAAAAACAGTATTGTCATTTTAATACCTAAATGTTAGATTAGGTTGCGTGTGCACTTTAATATCAGTTTTTGTACTTACCTTCTCACCTCATTCATTTCGTGGTACTTCAAATTTGTTGAAAATTTGTTTTGGCGGTAAAAGTTCACATGGGTTATGACCAAGGATGCCATAAGAGAAGTCTTGTAATAGTTCAATCAGGGAATTAAAATTTCTAATTAACATTTGACATAGAGTGGTCTTGGGTGAGTTTTCACTCATGATGGCAGTGCTCATACGTTCATTTATGCAAGTTTGATATCCATCTAGCATGGATTTGAATTCATTGCCTTGTTCGTCTCTTCATTATAATTGAACTCAAAACAGGGTCTTATCTACCGCGTGGTAAAGAGTGATCATGTTTTGGTTGAATTTGGAGAAGATTTTCATGATCAGCATTACTCAGCATGCAAATACGATGTTAAGTTCTCTTTCAACAGAGTCTGTTTGAAACGAGCGCACCAAGCAGTCGAAGCAGCCTCAGATCCTTTGTTCAGGAAATTCCTCTTCCCTGATTCAATATCTAAAAGCAGCCTTCTTACTGCTGAATCTCAACCTATCAATTCAACACTTGACTGGAATCAAGTCTCTGCTGTTCATCATATTTTAAGCCACCAAAATGCAATTCCATATCTCGTGGAGGGACCAATCTCTGTGTATAAATCTGAAGATTTTTGGTTTTTATCAAAAACTGGATTTGTCGTATGTGATGCTGTTTTTCAAGTGTGTCGAACATCTCCCTCATGCCGGATTCTCATATGTGCTCCTACAAACAATGCATGTGATGTCATTACAAGAAAGTTGAAGGAGAAGATTCTAGATTCTGATATCTTCCGAGCAAATGCTGCAATCCGGGAGTTTGATGGAGTTCCTGAAGACATTCTTCCTTCCTGTCTTTATAAAAAGAAAAAGGAGTGCTTTTCTTGTCCTTCACTACAGGAGCTCCGGAAATTTAAGGTGATTTCATCCACTTTCATGAGTAGCTTCCGGCTGCACAATGTGGGCATAATGGCTGGACATTTTAGCCATATTTTCCTGATGGATGCCTCGTCGGTTACTGAACCAGAAGCTATGGTGGCTCTGGCTAATCTGGTGAATGAGAGCACTTCTGTGACGATAACTGGGGCACCTAGAAATCATTCGGGTTGGATCCGTTCCAATATTGCCAGGCAAAATGGGTTGCTGATGTCATACTTTGAGAGACTCCGGAAAAGCGCAATGTATGAGAGCCTCAATTCAAAGCTTATCACAGTGCTCTGAGACTCGGGCCAAAACTCTTATAAGAGGTTTTGGATTGGCACCTCCATGAGAGAAGGTTACAGTCTTAACAAAGTGACTGGCTATTCTCTTCACGTTTTTACCAGTTGTCTTGAATCCATGGATGATAAATCGTGCTTCTGTGAATTGGGTTTTATAATTTGGTCTACAATTTGTAGATATCCTTCTTTTTTTATATATATCAATTTGTAGCTATCTCACTCTCCTCTTTTTTTGGGTTCTGTTTAGAGACTGTAATTAATCCTGTTGACAACATCCTGCTGGTTATTGTGCATTTCTTAAGAAATATGTCCGATAGCCTATTACTTGAGTAGGAGTTCCTCAAGAATTTACTTTTAGTTACAGGTACTGTATTTATCTTCCACAGAGCAGCACTAATTGGTAGGAACAGAAGAATTTTTAGGGTGAATGACAAAGAAAGGTTTCTAGAATGATTTATCTATTTTTATTGTAGAGGTTGCCGTTACTGATTGCATCGTATAGTAGTATGAAGAAAAATGGTTGCCAATTCCAATTTGCAAATATCTGGAATTGTCTAGCAATCTAACAATCCAAACAACAAAAGATGGAAAACAGGAAGACAACTACCGAGATGCTAATAACTTGAATAGGAATCAATGATGTAGAGAACCTGCTGTCTTGAAGCATACAATGACTTGGAAAGTTTATTATGAGCTCAACAACAAATGTGCTCAACTGCTTTACGGAATGCCTACTTTTCATTGTGAAACCAAAAAGGGTTGTGGTAAAGATTAGATTATTTCCCTCGTTCATTTCATAGCCAACAAGCTTGTACAGGCTATACTAAGGTTCCAGCGTTTACAAGATGTGACTCAAGATGCCTACTCTGCATCCTGTGGAATTGGCAAATTCCATCTTATTTGCCCAAAAGGTTTCAGAATCTATCCTAGTGCCTCCATATTCGTCTTGTCTCTTGAAATTTGCAGTTTTACCGGATCCAAGTCACAACATTACTGGTTGCTAAAGAGTGGACTCTTCAAATAGCCTGTGACATGGATAACAATAAAGGGAGGACAATATTCTAGTTTCGCTGCACCAAATCTTCTTCATCGAAAACCTCCAAACTTCCATTCCAGTCCTTTGTCCCGCATAAAGTCCTATTTTTGCCCTCTCGCTAGTGGTTATTTCCAATCCAAAGCTCCCCTTCCATTCATATAGAAATTCAATCGTCCATTCTTGAAGGGCTTTAAAGCAGCCTGATATTGCATACAAAAAGGGCTGTGTTTGAATCTTGGTTTGCAGCGGGAAAAAAAATAAGAAGACAAACAGGAAGGTAACCAATGGAATGCACTATTGCAGTAACTGAACAACTGATCTCCCTGCGCTACATTATGACAACTGTCTTTTTTTTCTACGGGCGTACTCTCTTATGAAACTGGTTTATGTTGAAGCCAAAACTTTTGGTGACAGTGGTGCATTCTGTGCACATTGGTCTAGACGGTGCCAACTTGACTTCCAAAGATATTGGACAGTTCCAGTTTTCATGCCTTTACAAAGAACTAAATGGGTGGAAACCAAATTTTGTAGACTTACCAGAAGCCATGGGACTGGTGTTTCTTGGCAGCTGGTTTTTCATTCCCTTTGCTGGTAAGCATTAAGTTTATGGTGCTCCAAGGATTAAGGCTGCAGGCATGAAGACCATGACCTGTTGATGACCTGCTTTATGAAATTGGTGTTGACGTTCATGGAATCAGGGATGGTCTGCTTTTTGAATTGGAGTTGACGTTCATGGAATCAGGGATGGACCTCGACTCGAAAGACAGAAATTTGTAAACAAATCATTTCTCATCTAAACTTCTGCGAGAGCATATAAAAATCAGGACTTATGAACTTCTTGTGCACTCTTCAATCAATTCTCAGACTAACAACTTTAGTATTTGATACTAATTTGCAGTGGCAAGATATTGCCTTAGAACCTGCTAAGCTGTCGTGGCTTATCCAGCGAGATTTTCTAAGTAAGCTCGAATATGCTTTCCTAGGAAATTGTTTTCATGCGCCGTAGCAAAAAATAGCCCTGAGACCTTGTTTACCATGTTTTTTGGCTTCATAGCTATTATACATGTTTTATCTTCCAAAAACAAACCTTCTCGATTTCTTTTTTTTTTTTTAAATGCATTTTCTTCTTATGGTATCAAATGTCCAGTTTCTGCCCCATAACTTAAAACAGGACGCTATAAAAAGAACTTTTATGTGTGCAAGTTGGTTCTCTTTTTGTGCCACCTTTGTTCTAATTTCTTCCGATCCCACTGAAATCAAGAGTTTTTTTACACTCTTACAGAAGCGAAACCTATGAAAGAAATAGTAGATGAAGCTCTTAGAGTCAAAAGGTGTTCAATAACAATCAGGTTATACAGGGAAGGTTCTCCCGATGCAGTTGATGAATTTATTGACTTGTGGTGGGTACCATAAACTATTTTTATCCAACTTTTGGAATATTATTTCACTGTCCACACTTGTCATAATTTTTTCCCTTCATTTTATCCTTCAAAACTTGGTCGTTACATGTACCTACTTTCACAAAGTGAGGATAAAAGAGTAAACTTAACATTTTTTGCCTATTAATTTTCAATTGGGATCGTTTTTTTTGGGAACAACAACAAAAAGTGTTATTTGAGACCAAAAAATAGAGACGGAGCGAGTAGTTGGAATGAGATCACTGCTAACCTTCGACATCAATTTTACCTGCAGAATTGTTACGGCTGCGTACACTCATACAGCTGTGTGCAACGTACATATGCATTTTATGCGCGCGTAATAACTCATAATAATTAGAAACATTCATGGAAGAAGAAATATGGAAATAGAATCGGCATGATATTCCAGCCTTTAGTTATAAGGAATTAATAGAAGTTATTTTCCCCACTTAATTTAGTTATCCCAATGGTAAATATTAGACAAACATGGATGCATGCATCCCTTAAATGAGTACCAAGAACGAACAAGCAGCATTGGCATGGAACTGATGGGAAAACTAAGTGAAGCTTGCAGGGAGGGATAGATTGCAGGGTGGTGGATATTTGCAGATACATTTGTACATACCCGGGTGAACATCGCCGCAACTTCCTTCAGCGCCTTTCCTGTGAGTCTCAGCCTTACAAACACCGTTGCATTCACCCCCATAAAAGCAATGCTCGGACGTTAGAAGAATCGACCGCGGGCAGAATTTGGGCGCCGTCTTCACTGTTTCATGATCAGCAGCAGCACAAGTCTCTTCTGCATTACAATAATTAGAAAAAAAAAAGCAAATCATTGCCAGTCCTTCGCTATAGATGTATGGGCGTTTTTGCGACAGGTTTTACTAAAACCGTTTTGGTAAAGCTAGATGAATATTTTTACTATCATGATTTTTACTATCGCTGCAAGATAACTTAAAATCTAAAATCTAATCCAAAAAGCCCGAATAGCTATCCAAACCTAGCTTTGGTATTTTCAGAATCTCATTCCTGTACGTTATAGCTTTTCAAATTCTGTAGAATTCAAAGAAAAAAAAAATTAGCTACAAATTTTTTGATAAACTAATTTTTTTGCATGTGAGGGAGGGGGGTGGTAGCGAGTACAATCCCACGTTGCTTGGGAATTCAATCAATGAGTGATCACTCTATGTAATGCTAAAACCTCTCCACACTCATTCTTCCTAAACTTTTGGTTTTTTTGTTACTGTTTTTTGTTCGTCTTTTTCGAATTCACCAAAGACGACAGTATAGACAAATGAAAGGGCTAGATTCAATATATTCTTTGGATTAATTCATCCATCTCAATGAATGAATATAAAAAATAAAAAAACTACTCCCTCTGTTCCTTTTTAAGTGTTTAACTTTCTATTATTGGGTTGTCCCTAAATAATTGTGATATTTGAAAAGTTAATGGGTAAAAGTTTGTACAATTATCATTTTGCCATTTTGAAAAGTTAGTGGGTAAAGAGTTAATGGGTAAAAGTGGAGGATAATTTTGGAAAGTAGAGATAAAAGTTGATATGAAAAGTGTAAAGTGGAGGAAAAAGTTGATGTGAAAGGTATAATGATGATGTTTCTTTAATAAGTTAGATTTATGAAGTAACACATTTAAAAAAGGACGGAGGGAGAATGTTCGAAAACAAAAAAAAAAATTCACCGAAGACGAAAAATACAAAACATGTATTTTTTTGTTTGTAGTGTCGTCTTATATGAATTTTTTTCAACTTCAATCACATTTTTATACTTTTTAGATTCTCTTGTTGAGAAGAACGATTAATACCAAAAACTACTACGAAAAGATTAACAAAAAATTAAGAAAAAGTAAAACATACCAAAAAACTACCAAACAAATTTAGGGAGGATGGGGTATGAGTATGTTTTTTCGTACAAGTTGGTCTGAACACTGAATTATTGTTAAAATGAAGAAAATTATCAAGGTTAGAGAAAAGTGATTCAAAATTGAAACTCGCTAATATCATTGCTAACAAAAATAAACACATGTTTTTATCTTACCTGATAGACACATGTTACTGCCATGCTACAAATTATTCTGAAAGAATTTGCTGAAAAAATGCAGGAGATGAAAGAATCACCGGTAGAAATGAAATTTAGGAGAATAAGCACCAATAGCAAGTTAAGAGGGGAGAGGTTCTTCATGTTGGATCTGTCGACGTTCTAGCAAGAAGTAGCTAGGATTGGCGTGTCTCTTACAGATTTTCTTGTCAATATATATATGGGTTATTAGCAATAAAGGTGCATGGGACTAGAAATCTTTCCAGGGGATTATTGTAATCAGATTTTACCAATTTGGAGATTCATATCAAAATTACATCTTTCGTTATTTAATTTTTTTTCTTGAAATATACAAATTAATACTGCTGAACAAAAGAGAAAATGCTTTGTAAGCAGATTACTGATTACACAAATCAAACAGAGTGTGAGCAAACCATCAAAGTTGGTGGCTGCCAAAAGATTTGGTCAACGGATTTGTCACAAACCAAAGAAAGTCTTCGTAATATTACAAATGACTTGAACTTCCAATGTGTACGCACATGTAAGGACAGCCATTACAAATACCATGGCTACCACATTGCTCCAAATTAAACAGACAGTTGAATTAACATATTTAAAATTAATTGGCTATGAGTGGAAAGACCGCTCAGTCTTATATAGTACTCGTTTTTGAGGTTATAATTGTAATAGATATGAGACAAATTCCAACACTCCCCTACATGTGCAACCCCTGGCTCGCACGCAAAGAGGTCAACAAAGGATCCGGAACGTAAGGATCACAATGAAACAAAATTGCAACTATATGGCACAAACAAAGGGGAAAATTAACCCTTCAAAAACCTAGTTGTTATACTGGAGAGGGCAGCTCAGGCTCACATACTAGTTTTCAATATGATAATTACCATATATAGATCATGCAAATAATCTCGCCACCCAACTCACCAAGACTATAGACTCTAAAGATGATCTCACGTTATAATGAATCAAAGTCAATAACATTAAATGTATATATGTATTAATTATCTTTAGATTAAAAACATAAGTGTTGACATCCAAATTTGGGTTGACCACTCGCAAGTCCAATCTTAGAGCAACATTGAATGACGTCAATTTCACTGTATTTATCTCCACGTCGGAACCAGAATTTAGACTGTGTTTGGGTCTCAATTGGACGTCGGCAGAGAGCTCAAACGAAAGCATTGCGGAGTATTGCGTGTCGCGTGAGCGTGAAGCATGGGATCATTTTTCTGGACCAACACCACTGGCCGAATTCTTCCATTATCAAATAAACTACTCAATGGTGCCATTATGACATTAAACAATTCCATTGTTTATGTCAGTGGAAGTTTGGCCTGGGAATTCAAATGGAATTCTTGCGGAGTCTTTTTTACATCAGATTTTGCCCTACGATTTACATGTCAAGTGCATTAATTACGTGCACAATACCATATTATTCTGGGCATTAAAATAAGAATTTTGACTATTCGCGCGCTCCAATCAGACTCCGTTTTGAACATCAGTCGAGAGCATGGCAGACCCGGTGGATCAATTTTCTAATGGCTCCCAGTAGAGCGATTACTTTGTTTATTCAAAAGGCACCAGACGTGGACCAATTTCAAAGATATTGAATGATGCAATCAATTAAGCCATTCACATGTCAGTGGAGAAAATACCAACAGCTCCCTTAGGCCACATGTCAACTCCTGGTTCGTCTGATTATCTCATATTTTGATCTCACCCGTTTATTCATTTCTCAGCCTTCTCATGCGCGCGCAACACTGGATAATTTTCAGTCCCCATCGCCGACACTATCCCTATTTAAGCAGCTTTGCGGCATTGGTTCGAGGAGGAAGGAAAATCAAGAAAAAGAAAAGGAAAAAAAGCTCTCACCCCCTCTCTCTCTCTCTCTCTCTCTCTCATTTCTCTGTGATCTAAAACCCAAGTAGGAAAAACTCCCTGTCCTTCACTCTGTCCAATTTCAAAACCTGTCCAGAAAAACCAGAGCTTCAAGCTCAAAAAAAAATAAAAAATCCAGTCATCTCTTTTCAATTACAGTCTGATTGAGGTCTTGTAATTTGTCTTTTTATACGCGACAACGTTAATATAGCTTGAAAAGAGTGAAATAATTTCGGCACGTTTTCAAGTTATATTTTCGTCTAGCCTATACATTTCAACTCAATTCCCACCCAGGGTGGGCACCATGTAATCCGGCACAAGGGGCTTTCAATTACAATTCCAATAGTCAAAACTAGTGACTCAATTTTTTTTAATGTATATATTGTTTAATCCGGCACAAGGGGCTTTCAATTACAATTCCAATATTCAAAACTAGTGACTCAATTTTTTTTTAATGTATATATTGTTTACGGAACCTTAAGGTAGCATGTGACCGATTGATGGTGATTTTCAAAGTAGTCTATAAATCGAGTTCTGGCGATAAATGATTCTGCTCCATTAAAAATCAGAAGTAAGGTTTGCAATTGGTCGGTTATCCCCTGGCAAATCTTATTTCTAGAAAAAAAAATACAAAATCAATGCATTGATAATCCGTATGTCGAAATCTGAAAACGCGAGATGCGGAAGGTGGGAACCCACCCGAAACATGCTCGGACCTTTACATTCCGACATGAATTTCAGAATAATTTAATTTCCTGTATTCTTTTATTCTATTATTTGTCAAGGATATTTAATTGAAAAAAGGCTAAAATTGAGAAAAACGTTGAATAGATGACGTGGGGTGCCTAACACCTTCCCCACTCATAGAAAATCCCCGAGCCCATCTCTGATTTTGCAGAGAGTATTCAAGCCCGTTCGAAAGGAGAAATTTCTCAAACAGAAGAAAAAAAAAAGAGTTAAAACCGTTTTCTTGAACTTTTATGGGCAATCCCACTGGGTTTAATGAATTAAATGAGATATGATTGATTGACCCTGGTGGTGTTTGACATGTTATTGAGATGATTTTGGTACAAGGCTTAATTTATTTGCTGTGAAAGTTGATTTGGTTAAAGTTGTAAATATCATTTTATTAATTTCGTTATGTCCTTTTATTGTCGTCATATTGTAAACTTCCTGTATTTGTGGCAGGTACATAACAGATTAGTAGCGGCCGTAGTTGGAGTATTTGAAGGATTTTAGCATTACTCGGAGAAATAGTCAATATATATTTTTCTTGAGGATTATTTTAGAACCAATTGTAATTTTCTTTTATTTATAGCCATTATTTGTACTTTTGTGGTTATATAGAAAATCCGAGTCATTACACATGGTATCATAGTGGGTCCTGACAGGATGTGTGTGTATCACATAGCTCGAGGTTGAGATCCTAGTTAGTATTTGGAGTTATGGGACCTTGAGTTAATTTAGCGGCCCGATTGGATGAGGTATTATTTGTAGGGGTATTATATATGGAGGCAAGATAAGATAGAATGGGGTAATATGTATGGAGGATGACCCCACATTGATGTGAACATTTATTGATGTGAACATTTAAGATAGAACTTGGTTTGTATGATTTTGGTAATATGGGGTATAAGATATAAAAAAACAATCAAAAGACAATTTGCTATTATGCATGCCCAATTTACATTTTAAGCGTCATTTACTTATATTAAATACAAACAAATAAGCTATAATAACTAATTTTATTTAACTCTCAAATAATTGAACTTATTTATTTGAAATGCAATTGTAAAGGCTTAAAAAAAGTACAACTTTGGTGCCAAAAAAGAAAAATTGTGTGGATGTACTTCTTTTTTTTTTTAAATATTTATCCAAAGAATATTGCAAAACAACTCAACAATGTAAAATACTAAAGTTTATAATTTTTTTTAAAAAAATTTATGTCGAATTAAAGATCTCCATGAGTAGTTTAATTTGGTACAAAAAACTCAAAAATTATGAGCAAAATTATTTTATTTTTTGATCTGAAGGAAATTGCAAAAGCCTAAAAAAATGCCTAAAATGTGCACCAATGGCAACAATACGTAGCAGTAGCAATACCAAGGGTATTGGCGGGGGTATTAAAAGAGATACAATGCTCATTTTTTAGGGGCATTAGTGGGTCATGAATATGGACACCTCATGGGGTGTCCGTAAATAAAACCACTACAAGGGTGATATTTACTCCGGATGATAAAATAACACCCCTACACTTATTTTTGGCAAATCATTCAATAACCATGGGTCTGGGAATAAATAAGACCCCTTATATTTATGCCCCCAATAAGATCCATTCAAACGGGTTGTAGATGTGTTGCTCGGGAAGAGATGTTATAGGAACTTGGGTTATAAATTAGTGAAAGCTTGTGCTTTGGCAAATAATTGATAATCCGGATTATTGGATTATTCATTGTCTTTATGCAATTTTTTTTTTGCATTTGTTAGTTTTGCGTCAAAATTTTGTGGTTTTTGGATTTATCTTGACGAGACGAATCCAAAACAAGTAATTATGGTCAAAACTCATTTTTTTAATAAAGCCAAAATTAATCCAATAATCCAAGTACTTTTGAATTTATTCAAAAAAATATTTGATTTGATCATAAATTTTATACTTGTTAGATTTGTCTCGTCGAGATAAATCTAGAAATCACAAAATCTTGACGCAAAACTAACAAATACAAAAAAAAAATTGAATAAGGACAAAATGAAAAACCAAAAAACCATTTTGTTTTTTTGACAAATCACCTCATCTTTATTTATTTTCTAAAATAAAGAAACGTGCTTGTGAAATAAAATTGTTTTGACCGCAATATTTTAATTTTTTTTAATATCGAGGATGAAATTGTTTTAAGCGGAAATAATTTTAAATGGACATCCTCCCGCGCGTATTCTTCCTTTCAAAAAATAAATAAATTCAACGCCAGTAATGTCCTCTCTCTCTCTCTCTCTCTCTCTCTCTCTCTCTCTCTCTACCTCTCCCTCCAGTCCCGCCGATAAAGCGCCCTCCTCCTCCAACGCCCTCACGCGTTCGACGATGGCTTGAAAATCATTGGAAAATGAAAATCTTACCGAGGTTTGGATTTTTGTTTTTCTTTTTTTCGTGTATTTCACTTGATGGGTTGAGCTCTGAACTTATTCTGAGGTTTCTATAACTATTTGCTTTCTGGGTGTTTGAGTTGTTGCTGATTTGAAGTGGCTTGATATAGTTGATTTAAACTGGCTTGATCAGCTCATGGAGTTTTTGCTCTAAATTCATTCTGAGGTTCCTGTGACGTAATCAGGGCCAGGGGATTATTGATCTCCTCTGTTGAAGGTCCACGGCTTCTCTGTTTTTCCCTTTTCAGAAGCCATTCTCTATCTCTAGGTATCAAGTCCATCAGCTGTAGGTGTGTGTGTGTGTGTAAAGAAGAATCATTCTAAATGTTAGTCTAGAATTTAGTAATATCTCTGATTAATTGGACTTGCTGATTTGAATTCGTTTTGGCCATTCTGCATTATTTAGTTTGAACTGTTCTTTTGGATCTGGTGAGGAGTTGCCAGTGTTTGATTGAATTCTTGAGTGAGCATTTTGGTAGTTTGGCATTCAATTTTGCTAAACTTGCACTTGTGCTCACGGCATGGCTGCGGGATTTTGTGTGATTTAGCTGCCTTTTGTTATGAGTTCCACTCATTGTAGGCTAAAACTTTAGCAATTTTTTGAGCCGACCCGGGGATTTGAATCTTTGACAGCTATTTCCTCGGTTTCGCAGTGGCATGACATAAAGGATTTGCAGACATGATTCTCACATACGGCTGGTTTAGGGACGAGAATCCGGTCGCAGGGGATCTTGTAGAAACTTTATATCCATCTCAAAACCAATTGGCAATGAGTGGAGAGGTCCCAACATATATTTAAGTGATCACCCATTCCACTCTTAGGCAATGTGGGACAATATTTCTTAACATCCCCCCTCACGTGCAGCCGCATTTAAGGTCTGTCACGTGTGGCCACTTTTTGGGTCCTATCATCGTGCAGCCTTTTTGCTGGTCTGTCATCGTGGGTGTGAGATTGCGAATTTTTTATTTATATATTTTTTATTTTTAAATGTGGAGTGGAATAGGTCCCGCTCTGATACCATGTAGAAACTTTATATCCATCTCAAAACCAATTGACAATGAGTGGAGAGGTCCCAGCATATATTAAGTGATGTGGAAACTTATTGATAATCAATTGCTTGCTTGCCTGACGGCAACTTTGTCTCCAACTACTCTTCCATATGTGCTAGGGTTAAAACATGTTCAACAGGTTTGGGAATCATTGTCAAATAGGTATAACTCTTTGTCTATGAATCATGTGCAAGATTTGCAGTGTAGATTGTATAATTTGACTAAAACTTCCACAATGGAAGCATATATTGACACTGTGAAGGAGTGTGCTAAAGAAATAGAAGCAGCAGGAAGTCCTATGAATGATGAGGACTTAATTTTTTACCTTTTAAAAGGTTTACCAAAGGCTTTTAATGGCTTTAAGACTGCTATAAGAACCATGGGTATCACAGCTATGTTTGATGAAGTGGTAACCATGCTAAAAATTGAAGACCTTCAACTACTTCAAGAATACACACCAAATTCTGATGTTTCAATAGTATTGGTTGCTACACATACCAATAAATCTAGTCAAGGCACTCCGACTATCCAAAATGGGCAGACACAGATGTTTGTGCCATTTGGTTTTCCTATCGGTGCTCATCAATATGGCATGCCACAGCAGAACACACCTAATGTCTTTCTCCCACAACAACAGTTTTTCTCTCAGAATAATAGGGGTTCCAACAGAGGGAAAGGTTTTGGATTTAGAGGTCCTAGATTTTCTAGGGATCCGTGTACTATGTGGAAGAAATAACCACAGCACTGAATTTTGTTACTACAAAGCTTCTTATCAGAATCAAAACAGTCCACTGTTGCATGGTACTCAAAATCAGAATAGTACACCATGGACTGGTGCTCAGAATCAGACTGGTACACCATGGACTGGTGCTCAGAATCAAACTGGTACACCATGGAATGGTATGCAAAATCAGAATGGTACAACATGGATTGGTGCTCCATGGATGTCTGTTCCACCATGGATAGCACCTTGGATGTTTCCTCAAGGGATTCCTATGTATCAAGCTGGATATCCTGGTATCAAGGGGACATATCCTGTTTCATCTCAGCATCAATCTTCAACAGGTTCATCTGGACAGTTTGGTACATCTGTCTCTTCTACTAGACCATCTAATCCGGCTCAAGCTCATTTCACTAGAGTTTGTGATATGTCTTATATGTCTTCAAGCCAACCTTCTTTTCAGTCTCACCAGAGTACAGCTGCAACTACTAATCCATCAAATGCTCCACAGTGGTATTTTGATAGTGGAGATAGTGGAGCAACACATCACATCACTAATAGCTTGCAGAATCTGGAGATTGCACAGCCAGCTGCACCTTTTGATGGAATAATGGTCGGTAATGGATCTAATGTTCAGGTTACACACACTGGCCAAGGTCTTCTTCGTACACCTTCTAACCATTTTCTCTTGTCTCATATCTTACATTCTCCACATATTTCTCATAATTTAATTTTTGTTCATCAGTTTGCAAAAGACAATAATTGTTTGCTGACTTTTGCCTCTGATGGGCTGGTTATACAGGACAAGGAAACCCTTCAAATACTGTTCCAGGGGCCTTGTCACAAGGGTCTTTATCCCATCCTGAACTCCTCTAAAAGGTCATCCTCAGATTGGTCTCCCATAACTTTTGTTAGTACTTCTTCCTTAGCCATGCTATGGCATAATAAGCTAGGCCATCCCAGCTCTTCTTTGTTTTCTGCTTTAATAAAACAACACAATCTTCCTGTGAGTAATTCTCTGAACATTTCTTGCAATAGTTGTAATATGGCCAAGAGCCATAAGCTTCCATTTTCACTGTCTAATACTTCTAGTACTTGTCCTTTTGAACTTATACACATGGACGTATGGGGTCCTTCACCAATTCCATCAAATAAAGGTTTTAGATACTATCTTTTGATCATTTATGACTTTACAAGATACTCTTGGGTGTTTCCTTTACATTATAAATATGAAGTCAAGTATGCTGTAGCAAACTTCAAGTACTATGTTTTGACACAATTTCATGCTACTATTCAGCATGTGAGGAGTGACAATGGGGGTGAATTTGTGAACCATTTTCTTCTTCATTTGTTTCTTTCAAATGGAGTCATACATCAAACCTCTTGTCCACATACTCCAGAGCAAAATGGGGTGGTGGAGAGAAAACATAGACACCTCATAGAGACAACCATTACCCTTCTTCTTCAAGCTGAGTTGCCAACCAAATTTTGGCTTGAGGCCTTAACAACTGTTGTGTATTTGGCCAACAGGTTACCTCATTCAGCCTTAAACTTTCAAGTACCCTACTCTTTGTTATTTCACACCACACCTGATTATCATTTTCTGAAAGCTTTTGGTTGTACTTGCTATCCTTGGTTGAAACCATATAGGGGTAATAAACTTGAACCAAAATCTACACCTTGTGTGTTTTTAGGATATTGTCCAGCTACGAAAGGATATAGGTGTTATGATCCTAAAACTACCAAGGTTTTTGTGTCCAGACATGTTAAGTTCATTGAAACTGAGTTTCCTTATACTAAATTGATGAGTTTTGTTTCTTCTTGTTCAAATACAGTTCAATTTCATGTTCCTTTAACTCACTTTGATGATATTCAAATTTCTGTGTCTTCTATGCCTTCTCTTGATGCTAATGCTACTGCTGTGTCTTCTTGTCCTGCTACACATAACCAGGATGAAATATTTGTTCCTGTGACTACATGTTCTCCTACTTCTATTCCTGTTGTTTCTTCCTCTCCTATTGTTGAGTTTTCTGAGTTTGTTTCCAATCCTAGAGTTTCTGCTCAAACAGTTAATACTCATTCAATGACCACAAGGTCCAAAAATGGTATCTTTAAACCCAAATCTACTTTTACTTTGTCTTCTGTTGTTGATTCTTTATCTTTGCCAGAGTGTGAACCCAAACATTTTTCTGAGGCCATTAAATATACTACATGGCAACAAGCCATGGCAGAGGAGTATGCAGCTTTGGTTAAACAAGGGACATGGATCCTTGTACCTCCTCCACCACAGGCTAATGTGATCAGGTGTCAATGGATTTACAAAGTCAAAAGACACTCTGATGGTACAGTAGCTAGATACAAAGCCAGGTTGGTTGCCAATGGCAATCAACAAACTGAAGGATTGGATTTTACAGAGACATTCAGCCCAGTTATTAAACAAACTACTGTAAGAGTAGTGATCAGTCTAGCAGTCCATCATCAATGGTCCATTCGACAGTTGGATGTTTCCAATGCCTTCTTACATGGTCATATTGAAGAGGAGGTTTACATGAGGTAGCCTCTTGGCTATAAGAATGCTATGTATCCACATTATTTCTGTAAACTAAACAAAGCATTATATGGGTTGAGACAGGCTCCCAGAGCATGGTTTGCTACTTTTTCTAGTTTTCTTGTTCACCTGGGGTTTCATAATAGTCAGGCCGATAGCTCATTGTTTGTCCTCAAAACTGATTCTCATCTTATCCTAGTTCTGGTATATGTAGATGATATTCTTGTCACTGGTAGTAGTGAAGAGTACATCAATGACTTGATCAAGAAACTTAGTTCTCAGTTTGTTATGAAAGACTTGGGGATCCTTAGTTATTTCCTGGGGATAGAAGTGTTACATCACAATTCTGGGATTATTCTTACTCAAGCCAAATATGCTGTTGATCTTTTGTCAAAGGCTGGTATGACAGAGTGTAAGCCCAATCCTACTCCCATTTCTGTCAAACCAGTTGTTATGGATTCAGACCCTCTCTTTGAGGATCCAAAATGGTATCGAACTATGGTTGGTTCCCTGCAATACCTGACTCTCACAAGGCTTGAGTTGTCTTTTGCTGTTAACCTAGCTTGCCAGCATATGCATGCACCAAAATACAGTCATTATGTGGCTGTCAAACGCATTCTTAGGTATATCAAGGGTAGTGTGCATCAAGGCTTGTATTTTGCTCCTGGCTCCCTGTCCCTTACTACATTTTCAAATGCAGATTGGGCAGGTGACCATTTGGACCGATGTTCCACAACAGGTTTCTGCTTGTATCTAGGCCCTAATCTGATTTCCTGGTGCGCAAAGAAGCAAAATACAGTAGCAAGGTCCTCTACGGAAGTTGAGTATAGGGCTCTTGCCCAAACTGCCACTGACATTTCTTGGGTACAACAACTTCTCACCGACTTATCTGTTACATTCTCCATGCCTCAAGTTTGGTGTGACAATCAATCCGCAATTGCTTTGGCTTCAAACCCCGTCTATCATGCACGGACCAAACATGTGGAAGTTGATTATCATTACATCAGAGAACAGGTTGTCAGCAAGAAGCTAGTAGTTCATCATATTGGGACTTTGGAGCAAATTGTTGACATTTTTACTAAAGCTCTTTCTGTTGCTAGGTTTTTCTTTTTTCGTGCCAAACTCATGGTCATTGAAACTCCCATGAGTTTGCAGGGGCATATTAGTAAAGGGCATTGAGTCATGTGAGGGTCACGTGTTTGTATTAAGTCGGTTAATACTAGTTAAGTCAGTTTAGTAGTTAGTTAAGGGAGCATAAGAGTAGAGGAGTATAAATGCAGTATTGGCGGTGGTTTGTAGGACATTGATTCAAAAGGAAATACAAAACATTTGAGTTCTTCTTCTTCTCTCTTCTATATGCAATACATTAGGGTTTCATTTCATTTGTATTCTTGATTTCATCAGATCTTTCCTTTGTTTACAAGTCATCGAATTCAAGGATTTGAATGCCAGTTTATGGCTCATGGCTTCATAGAACTGCAGGTATTTTATTGTTGCTTAATAGGTTTCTCTCTCCCCGTTGTGATCTAAAACTATGATTCTTGCTTTAAGATTTGTAAAACTTCAAAAATTGCCCTCTCTCTAAACTGGGCTCTAGTACTGATTGCCCTTCCATTTTGCAATATTGGTGTGCAAAAAATCTGCTTAACCCACAAAAAATAACCCGCGTTCACCGATCCGTCCTAACACCTGTAGTTGGGGAAGATAACCAGGTTGGGTTTGGCAATTGAGAACCAAACATGTTGAATATTTCATTTAATGGACCTCGCTTGTGTGTTGGTAGCATCAAAACACAAATCTTCTGGCCTGTGTGTTAGCATTATCATAACACAACTCTCTCACGCATAGAGAGAGAGAGAGAGAGAGGGTTTTAGTTGTGAAAGGAAGAAAACGTGTAGGAGGAGGTCCATTTAAAATTTAATCTCAGCTCTCCATCTCAATGGCTGAGATGGAGTGTCAATATATGTGTGCAAAATGTGTGTCTAGGATCCGACGCCCTAATAAAAACTATGTGAATAAATATTCATACTTTCAGATTTATCGGGTTATCGTATTTACATTATATGAATTTTGATTTGTATTTATATTGATTACAAGGCAAAAAGCCTACATAGATTATCTATTCCAATATACTATATCACTTTGGTGTCCTCAAATTTTAAGATTGTGTAGACTTTTCATATTCCAAAAATATCCCTCGAAAAAGTTAGATTTCCACACTTGCATCATCTGGTTTTTAAAAATTATGAGGGCAAATTAAATTGAACCCTTTGTAACCGCTTCAAACTTGCCACGTGCAAACACATCCCATTACATCATCCAACACTGCTTTTGCAGTTTCAGAATCCGAAATCTCTCTGAGTTCCACCTCAATGCATCCTGCCCATTTACCCATCTAACTTCTAAAAGTGGAAAAATTGGAAGAGAAAAGGAAGCATTGTGGATCCTGAGAAATCCATGGATTGAGATCCGTGTTTCTTCATCCTTCTACTCAATGGTTTAACTACACGTCTTCTTTTCTTCTTAAGTTTGAATTCTTTCTTTCTTTAAGTATATTATTGTTGCTTTCATACGCCTGATAATTGATGTTCAAAGGGGATTGTATTGGTGTGTTGCTACTGATTTTGGTTTCTTGCCCATATTGGTGTGTTGGTGTTGATTTTGGTTTGCAACTGCAAAGATGGAAAAACATAGTTCCACACGCCTATTCTACAAGGTGTTATTCTTCTTTCCCACTTTCAATTTCTTCTACAGAAAAGGACTTGCATAATTTTTTCTTTCTTTTCCTTTATATGGTAAATTTACCTTTGCATTTACATCTTTGTTAATTTGTTTTTAAATTTTGTGAATTCATAATCAATTGATGAATTTCGTTCTTCCCCTGGCTTTTCATTGCAAGGAAAAAAATTAGGCCCAACCTGACTAATGAGTATGGTTCTTTGCTGGTCTCCACCTTTGTATCAGAAAAGGAATTATTTAGTGAATTTTGTTACATACATAGTTTATCTCACTCTCTTCTATGATTGCTTTGGGTTAAAGGTGTTAATGTGTGAACCAAATTTTATCCTGACACCTATCTATTTATACTTTCAGAAAAGAGTTAATCCGGATTATTAAAAACGCTTTCGGACAATTGATACACTCGACTTGAATATTGATACATCATGTGAAAAAACAGATAAAAGTAATACCACGTAAATTGGAATTTAATTTACTCCGATGATTTCTACATGTGAAACTGAGGTAGAAGTCTAAAGCTATCTATAACCGTGTGAGCAATTCACTTCTCTTTCTGCTAGGCTCCTTTCTTTAGAACGGAAATTTCATTGTAAGAATATATAGTACAGATAGATTTACTTTCCTCAATTAATCACTCATCAATATTTTTATTACCAAAACACGCGTTTTAAAGCATAACACTATTTCTCTAATGTAAAATAATTTATTTAAGAACCGAGGGTGGGACTGGGACAAGAATCCTTTCTTGAGCTCCGTCTCTATTCTATTTCAGTCATCTGCTATGGGTTCTAGAAATTTTTTGTTATCCTGAAGTTCTCGTCTTTTCAGAACTATGAGAAGAAAATAAAAATTGGGCCTAGAAGAAAAGTAAATGACTTTCACATCCCATCCCCAAACACATTTTTTTTAGTCTTCATTAATTTGAAAGTACCAAATTGTCCTTTACACGGAAAAATGGACTCATGAGTTATAGGTAATTTCGTAATTTCATTGTAAATAAAGGTAATAAAAAAAGAGTGTTTGGAGATAAAATGGGGTGAATGCGTTATTTCCATAATCAACGGTGCATGGGAAGGAATAGAATGAATGAATTTTGTCCAGAAAGGATCCCATTTGAAACGTGTTGGGAAGGGGATTAATATATATAAATCCCCACGAACTCCGCCAGAGCTTTTCAAAACTCTCCCACTTCGCATTCCCACTCTTCCTTTCATTAAGCACTAAACATGGAAGATAGCAAAACGCCTTTGCTCTTCCTTGTTCTCTTACTCCTCACCACTATTTCGACCCCATCCTTCACTTTCGATGACCGCCGAACCTACATTATTCATATGGACAACTCAGCCATGCCAGCTTCCTTCTCCGATCACCAAAGTTGGTACACATCGACCCTCTCTTCAATAGGCAACATTCCTTCGTCGTCCTTTCTTTACACCTATGATCATGTGATGCATGGCTTCAGTGCTGTTCTTTCGCAATCCCAAGTTGAACGGTTGGAGCAAATCCCAGGTCATATTGCCACCTTTGCAGAAGCCTCCGGCCATTTCCATACCACTCACACTAGAGAGTTTCTTGGATTGAAACAAAACGTTGGGTTATGGCCTGCGTCAAGGTTCGGCAACGACATGATCATTGGCATCATAGACACCGGGATTTGGCCGGAAAGTGAGAGCTTCAACGACAAGGGCATGCCTCCAGCGCCGGCTCGGTGGCGCGGTACTTGTGAAACTGGGACCCAGTTCAACTCTTCAAACTGTAACAACAAACTTATTGGTGCCAGATTTTTCAATAAAGGAGTGAAACGAGCCGGGTTAACTATAGATGATATTTACGACTTTGATTCTCCGAGAGATTGGCTCGGCCACGGTACCCACACGTCCTCAACTGCCGCAGGTAGTCGGGTCCCGTGTGCCGATTATTTTGGATACGCCAAGGGAGTAGCAATGGGAATGGCTCCAAAAGCGCACCTAGCCATGTACAAAGTCAGCTTCAATGACCTACCAATATTTGAAAGCGATGTGCTCGCTGGCATGGACAAAGCCATTGCAGATGGCGTAGATCTCATGTCGTTATCACTAGGCTTTCCCGAGCCGTTTTACACAGACCCAATTGCACGGGGAGCTTTTGCTGCCACAGAGAAAGGGATTTTTGTGTCGTGTTCGGCTGGAAACTACTGACATTTGGCCTTGTTCAATGGAGCACCGTGGATCACGACAGTTGGTGCCGGAACTGTTGATCGCGATTTCGCTGGGCATATTACGTTTGGTAACGGGACCTTATCTGTCACCGGGAGATCAGTTTTTTTGGAAAACCTGTTCGTCTATCGAGTCCCCTTGTACCATGGGCTTGAAAATAAAAGTAAGGAATCTTGCTTGACGAATTCCCTAGACCCCGAAGATGTTGGAGGGAAGTTCGTCTTTTGCGACTTCGATAATCAAACAACATACGGTCAACAAGTTGGTGAATTTGTTAGAGCCGGAGCTGCTGGAGCTATCTTAACTTCAAACTTGGGGTTGTCCGTTCCTTTGGAAAAGTTCGACATTCCATTTGTGATAGTGAACCTTGAAGACGGCGAGCTTGTGAAGAACTACATAATCATGAACACCAACCCCGTTGTAAGTGTTAACTTCCAGAAAACGGTATTGGGTACTAAGCCAGCTCCTCAGGTGGCAGACTTTTCTTCCCGGGGGCCGAACCCAGTGGCTCCATGGGTACTGAAACCTGATATTTTAGCTCCTGGCTACGAGATTTTGGCAGGACATGTACCGATAAGGCAAGGAGGGGTTGTTCGCGATGATGATGTTTATAATCTTGATTCTGGAACTTCGATGTCCTCTCCCCATTTAGTCGGCATTGCGGCACTTCTAAAGTCAGTCCACTGGGATTGGAGTTCAGCCGCCATTCGATCTGCCATAATGACTACTGCAGACGTTATCGATAACACCGGAGGCATGATCCAAGACATGGCCTCAGGCCATGCGGGGACTCCTCTCGATTTTGGGGCAGGGCATGTGAACCCTAACAAGGCGATGGACCCTGGACTCATCTATGACATTGAGGTTCAAGACTACATCAATTTCCTTTGCGGGATGAACTACACCAACAAGCAAATTATGATGACTACACGAAGGGCGGAGTTTAACTGCAAAAATGCCAATCTCGATCTCAACTACCCTTCCTTTATCGCAATCTTGAATGGCACCGGCACCACCAGTTACACCTTTAAAAGGGTGCTGACGAATGTAGTCAATGCAAGTTCTGTGTATACAGCGAAGGTGGAGGCTCCACGGGGAATGAAAATTGTCGTTCAACCGCAGACTATCTCCTTTTCCCAAAAACATAGCACTGCGGAGTTTAAATTGACGGTCAAAATCCAATTCGGACAGGGTCCGCAGAGTAATTACAATGGGGCATATGGGTTTTTGAGCTGGATGGAGGCTAACGGCACGCACGTGGTAAGGAGTTCCAATAGTGTCTGCGTTTCTCCCTGTCGTTGCTGTTCCGGGATCCGATGGTTTGAACTAAGCGTACTTAAATATTGCTGCATTGTTTGTGGGGCGTGCCAATTTGGAAGGGTTAGCTCCACGCTTACAAGGCTGTCCAGAACCAACTTAGGATTCAAATTTCGCAGCCAAAGAAGTTATAGCTTTAAAAAAGTGATTTTTACACTTTCTTTTTTTGTATTTGTGAATTGTACTGGTGTATTTTGCTGAGTAATAAACATAGGATATCAAGGTAAAAATAAAAAGTTCATCTCTGGATTTACGTGTTACTGGAAATTCTCATTTACTCTTGTTTTTTCAAGAATCAATAGTCTTTTAGGTGATATTCTATGGTGTTATAGTAGTTGTTTTAGTTAATTTGCAAACATATTGTCAAACAACAAAACATTACAAACTTAATAACTATAAGGAGAAATCGAATGGCATAGGCTAGAAATGGCAGCGATTTGGATAATGAAATGTATAGTATCACCATAGAATGTGTATTATGGATACACCAACTTACAAGGTAGGGAGACAAAGGGTCACCTTGCCTCAAACCAAAAGACGGTCTAAAAATCTCCGATCTACTCCCATTAACCAAAACTGCAAAAGACCCAGTTGATATGCATTGGAAAATCAACTCCACTCATTTACGACTAAATCCCATCTTTGTCATCACTTCCAAAAGAAAGGACCAACTAATTCTATCATATGCCTTGTTCATATTCAGTTTAAGGGCAATCAACTCCTTGTTACCCAACCTTTTATGCCGAATGAACTCCAACACTTCATGGGCCAAGAAAATGTTGTCAGAAATTTGTCTCCCCGACACAAACACATTCTGATACTTAAAAATCAAACCCCCCAACATTCTCCTCAGCCGATTAACTAACACATGAAAAATGATTTTATAAATAACATTACATAAATTGATCGGTCTAAAATCACTAACCAACTAGGGGTTAGGCGACTTGGGAATAAGAGTAATATAGGTATGATTAATTTCTCTTAACATAACTCCCAAATGCAAAAAATATAACACCACCTTGGTGACCTCACCTCCAACAATATAACAGCTTTTTTGATAGAAGACAGCAATGAACCCATCCGGCCTTGAGACTTTAGACCCACTAATTTGAAAAACTGTTGCCTCAACTTCTAAACCTAAAAAATATAACTCATTGATCTCCCCATTAATGCCATTCATCTGACTGAGATTAGACCAAAGATCCCTAGAAGTTACATTGCCCCCATTATCCCCTCCAAAAATGCAACAAAATCCCCTGACTCATTTTTAAGACAGATAAATCTGGTTTTTACATTGTCTAATGGTAGCCGCTTTATGAAAATACCTGGTATTATTGTTTCCCAAGGCCAGCCATCTTTGTTTAGCTCTTTGCACCCAAAAAATCTCCCCATCCTCTATCAGCACATCTAGCTCCTCATGCAGCTTTCTATCCTTCCTGATCAATACTTGCATTCCGTGATTTGAAGTATTTGAACCACCATCCAAACCAAAATCAACCTCCTCGCCAGCAATGCTCCTCTGAATCTTCTCCAATTTACCTATTATCTCCCCCATTTTCCTCTTCAAAGCATTAAACGATAAATCTCCCCAATTACGCAAATGCCTCATCAAAACATTTTGCTTTTGAACTAACTGAAAAATCAACGATCCATCAAATCTCATAGCCCAGACACAAGTAATGATCTGACGTATACCCTCACCCTTTAGCCAAAACTCCTCAAACCTTTTGGGCTGTAATTTTGGTTTAACAACCATGCGTATCTACTACTAAAGTGCTATGATCCGACCGCTGAATAGGTATGCACAACGCAGCTGCCCTAGGAAATAAAGACATCCAATCCCTACTCGCCATAGCTCTGTCCAATTTTTGATACGTAGCTTCAAAACCCCTTCTATTATTAGTCCAGGTATAATGCACCCAAAGGTTCAAACATTATTGAGCTTACACTGCAAAATGAATTCCTAAAGCCATTCCACCCCAGAAATTCGGCCCGAATGATAACTGAACTTTTCATCGGGGTTCAAAATTTGATTGAAATCTCTAGCCACTAGAATAGGCAAATTCAATCTGACCAAACAATCATCAAAGGATTCCCACACCCTCCTTCTATCATTCAATTTAGGATGGCCATATAATAAACATAACGCCCATTCTACGGTTCATTCATAAACAACCTTTAAGATCAAAAAATTGCAGCACCTATGTAACAGTGTTAAATTATACTTATCATCCCAAGCAGCCCATAAACCCCCACTAAGACCCACTGGTTCCACGCCCGCACAATACCTGTATCCAAATTAATCCCAAAATCTTGAAGCTTTCCAAGACAACACCTAGTCTCCATCAGAAAAATCAGATTCGCCCTGTGCTACCGGGCCAAGTTTTTTTAGATGTTCGAACCGTAGGGGCTTGACCTAACCCTACAATTCTAGCATAACACCCTCATGGCCCTTGAGGAGGTTGTTGAGGGGCAAACTCCTCTGAAACCCCAAAAACGAGCAGTCCAGTGGAATAGTTAGGCACTTAGTGGCCCACTGAATCGAGTGAACCCAAAACTCATGCCCAGATTCATTACCTAAAAAACCCACATCATTGCTCAGGTTATTCACATTCCTATCCTCTAATACTGGTTAATGAGGTCCAGACTCCTCACTTAACCCGTCTCCCTCTTGACTAAACTCCTCAGCCCTTAAAGCCTTCTCATCCCTTTCAGTATCAGAATCCCAGTCAACCCTAAGCAACCCATCACGAATAGCAACTACCTTAAAGTTTTCTGATCATTGATCATCTCGACCCACTCCATATCTTTCCCCCTCATCCGACCAATCACTAACTCGTTTCAAACCCCTTCTATCATCTTGTCCACTATTAACTTCCTCACATCCACAACCCCTAACACCGCAACAACATTTAACCCCGCTTGAACCACTTGATGTAGAGCAGAAGGACAAAGAAGACGAAGAAGAGCCTGATCATCTCTTTCTAACTCCAACATCCAGCCTACGTAACCCTCCCTTCCTTTTACTACCGGCCCTTCGAGAGTTACCACCACTTCTCCTCACCCCACCCCGTATTTTTAATGAAAAATTCCTTCTGTTACCAACATCCAACCCAACGTCCTTTAAGCCTTTACTTCTGTACCTTTCCTTCCTTCACGCGACTCTCCTAAAAAAACTATAAAGGCTTCTAAAAGGACCAAACCGCCATGGGGCCTAAATGCGGCTGCTAGGCTGCCTCCCATTAAATCGCCTTCCCCGGGGGTTTTGCTCTTATTCCACACAAGCCTAGTATGAACACCATGCATCCCTTTCTTTCAAGACTTGTCTTCTCTTGCATGGAAGACTAAATGCAGTTGCATCATCTAAATCAGACTCATCATTAGCAGCATCAGCTACCCCTTTGCCTTTACCTTTATCCTCTAACCTATTCACCATTCTTTTATCTCTGTTGGGTCTGCAATCTTCCAAGCTCTGCAAATTCGAAATAACTAACGGCCCATGGTGTTGACCCACATTAAATCAGTGTCGTTAAAGTCTCTATGAATGATATTGGGCCTAATATTCCTACTGCGAGGAGTTTTGGCTAAAAAGTGATTTTTGGTTTTTTGGTTTTTTCATTTCGTCTTTATTCAAATTTTTTCAGCATTTGTTAGTTTCACGTCAAGATTTTGTGGTTTCTGGATTCATCTCGGCGAGATGAATCTAACAAGTATAAAATTATGATCAAAACTCAATTTTTTTTTAATAAAGCCAAAATACTTGGATTATTGGTGAATAATACAAATATTTCGGCTTTATTCAAAAAAATATTTGGTTTGACCATAAATTTATACTTGTTAGATTCGTCTCACCGAGAGGAATCCAGAAACCATAAAATCTTGACACGAAACTAACAAATGCTACAAAAATTTAAAAAGATGAAACGAAAAAACCAAAAACCACTTTTTAGCCAAAACACCCCTACGCCTGGACAAGCATCCAACACTTCCCACATCTAAGCCCAAATTTTCCTCCACATGCAAATTAGACGTAGGCCTAACCAACATGGGTCTACTCAATTGCACATTCCTCACCCTAGCCCAATTATCCCTTTCGAACCTTGACTGATATAGATCTTCATTTAAACCTCTGTCTACCACCGTTAAATTGTGAAATCAAATTTACTATCTTCATCTACTTCCATAACACCACGGTAATCCCCTTCACCAACCACCCACCTACCTGCACTTACACCACCTTACCAGAAAAGCTGCCTCCCATTCACACCACCGAGCATCCGCCTCCTCTGATGTCAGAAAATTATGATCATTAACCCACTCCAGCCGAGCTATAGCTTCAACCACCTTATTATCCAGCCCCGAATTCTCCTCTAGAACCATCAACACCCTTGGACTGCCCCTGCGATCTCCTTCCTCCCTGACAAATGACCTACCACCCGATAATGCCTCCACCAGGAGTAGGAGGGGGGCTCAATATCTAATAGACACTCAAACTTTAGAACACTTTTTTACACCAAAACTTTTCTTTCATTATTCAAATTGACCACTACCATCTAAATCCATCAAATTAATAATCAAAATTATAAAGATGGTAAGTTTTTTCCATTAAGTGCTAACTTGATGCATCTCTCTCTCTCTCTCTCTCTCTCTCTCTCTCTCTCTCTCTCTCTCTCTCTCTCTCTCTCTCTGTGACAGTTGACATTGGATTTTTTGTTGCACCTTTTTTATATCAAAGCAAATCGAAAACGTTGATACCCCGAGAACAAAGGCAGTTGACTTTGATTAAGTCAACAACACTACTACAGCAGAATGCACTATTCCATGTAAAGATAAAACATCACAATACACATCATACTTGTGACAGCCCATGACCCACCTGGATGGAATCGAGCTCTGTGATATAAGAGAATAGATCATGCATTGACTTTCACAAGGTCTTTTAAAGTCGTGTGGCTGTCAAAACTTATTGGAACTTTGCAGTTAAGCATACTTACCCTAGAGCAATCCTCGGATTGGTCCCCTACTAGGAAGTCCATGGAGTTTGAGTGCTTGATCCCCGGCAACGTATAGCCAGATATGCTTGCGACCTTGGATTGTGTCGTAGAAAGTATCGCCCCAAGCGTAGGGCTAGGTCGGAGGTAGCATAATAACCGGTAAGACCGGGTCGAATCCACAGGGACCGAATGCACCCGGCGTGAGAGTTTAACTTGCGATGAGAGTTTTGGCGTTAAGACGGCCAACTTACGAGGTGGTTTTGTTTGGTGGTTCTCTTCCTACTTCTAGAATGACTCGGAAGATTAAAAACGACAAATTAAACTAAGGCAAAGTCTAAGGGATTTTAACAACCATAACTTAGGCTAATTCGTTCCTCTCTTGTTGAGATTATGATTCTTATAACCATTAGGCAAACATCTAGGTTGACATCGCTCCAAGCATCACACGTGAAAAGGAGAATCAACCCTTAACTACGAGAGATCAAAAAGATTAACAAACCTAGACTTTGGTACATAAAATCGATCCTAACTCTTTGAACTAGAAATGGTGTTCGATAAAGTTTAGGATTCTTGTGTCAATTAGACAAACATTTGAGTCGCCCTATCCCTAAGCATCACACGTACCAAGTGGTCATGCACTTAGAGGCGGACGTGCGATCAAAAGGGTTTCTGAGACCGAATTTTGATACATAAAGATGAACCTGTGACTTTATTAAACAAGAAGTGTTTGCAATTTGGCGAGAAGAACGAATTAAACCCAAGTCATAGTGCTAATCACCCCATGACCGAGCCCATTCAACTACTCACTAATTATGCTTAAGCTAATCCTAATTAGAAATTTGAAGGAAATAAAATTCATGATTAAACTTGATATTGATATTGAACCTAAGCTTCCCTACACTTTTAAGCCTTGAGAAATTAACAAACAACAAATTTAAACTATTGTTTCTTAAGGAAGAAGATGGAAAAACAAGAACAAGATTTAACCGGTAGAAATGCAAATAAACTAGATTTATATAGAGAGAATGATTGTAGCTACAACAATAAACCTTGACAAATTAACTAGAAATGAAAACTTACTTGAGAAATCTAGAGAGATAAAGCTTGAGAAACCATGGAAATGAAAAACTTCAAATACCTAAAGCTAACTAATGAGGGAGATAAGAGAGAGGGAGAGAGAGAGAGAGATGATTATATACACAACACTTTCCCTCTCACAAAAATATCATAAAAACAACAAAAGTAGTAAGTTTCCATAAGTAGAAAGTGCAAAAAGTACACAAAAATGGTTGAACACTTTTGGACGGTCGTAATTATTCGGACCGGTCCAGAATCGTCTGGAAATTTTTGGGCAATTCTGGATCGGTCCAGAATAATTCCGGACCGGTCCAGAATCGTCTGGAAGACTGATTTTTACCCAACCGGCGGGCGCGCCCCGGCCGTCGAACTTCGGAATGGCGATTCTTGAACCGTTGGAAAGCTCTATGAGTCTACTTTCAAACCCAATTGACCTCATCTTCATGGACTTTGTAGAATGAGAGATATGAGTCTTTTCTATCGGTTGGTCGGATTTCCTTGAGCCTCATAACTCTACACTTCTTGTTCCTTTGTTCCGGGCCTTCCTTGAACCTTCCAAAGCTCTTTGAATCGACTTCTAAGCTTCGGCGATTGTCCTCCATGGCATTGCGGGACCTTAGGTACTTCCGGATACAACCGGGGATTATTTGGAGCTTTGGACAAGCCTTTTAGCTCCGATTTTCTTAAACTCGTCAAAAACACAACTCGCGCAAAATCAATCATATAAAGGTACAAAATGCACGTGTGTGTGATCACAAAGAGCGAGATAAGCCCGGATATATACAATGTATGGGGCTTATCATTGAGCAGCCAAAGCGGACAATATTGTGCAAGGTAGTGACAGGTTGTTACAGCTGGTATCAAAGCACAACCCTGGATTACGGGGTAGGAGCCACCTCTAGAATCTGTATGAGCTACCTCTTGAATCTTGGAATTGGAACAAAGTGTTATATAGAACTAAGTGCTATACTTCCCAGGGAAGGTTGTTGGGCCAATATGCAAGAAGGACGTTACATCATAAGGTGGGAGGAATGTGACAACCCATTACCCACCTAGATGTAATGGAGTTTTATGATATAAGAGAATACATCATGCCCTAACTTGCACAAGGGCTTTTAAAGCCCTGTGGGTGTCAAAATTCATTGAAACTTCATAGTTAAGTGTACTCGCTCTAGGAGCAATCCTGAGATGGGTGACCTTGTTGAGAAGTCCTTGGAGCTTGGGAGGCCACAATGGACTATATTGTGCAAAGCAGTGGTGGGTCATTACAGTTGGTATCAGAGCACAATCTCAGACTACAGGGTAGGAGCCACCTCTAGAATATACGAGAGCATCTTTTGAATCCCAAAGTTGTAACAAGTGCTATGCAGAACTAAGTGTTATACCTCTCGCAGATGGTTACTGGGCCACTATGCAATGAGGACGTTGCATCATAAGACAACCCATGATCCACCTGGATGTAATAGAGTTCCATGATATAAGAGAAATAGATCATACCCTAACTTGCATAAGGCCTTTTAAATTGTTATGTGGGCGTCAAAACTCATCGAAACTTCGTAGTTAAGCGTGCTCTGCCTGGGAGCAATCTTGAAATGGGGTGACCCTACAAGGAAGTCCTTTGATGGCCAAAGCAAACAATATTTTGCAAGGCAGTGGCACGTAGTTGACTATTCTCATGGTGAGTTGTATATTTATTCTTGCATTGAGCATCATACTACATTTTACATGTGGATAGCCTAGACATTAGGCATGCCATTTTAAGGTGGTAAAGTAACTTTTGGGGTGCCGTTAGTAATTTATGAGCAGCATGAGTAGTTTTGGGGTGCCGTCAGTTATTTATGAGCAGCATGATTAGTTTAATTTGGGGTGCCATTGGCCATTATTTTTAGGGTTACATTAGTAGTTGGTGGCAGATGAATAACCTATTGGGTAGCACTATTAGTAGTTTGTGAAATATGAATAACCTATTGGGCCATAGATTGGTTCATTTAATCCATAACATTTAAAACTCATTTAAGATAAATCAAATTGCGCTGGGATACATAATGTCCCATCTCATAAGTGAGTGGGTTTGAGTAAACTTGAAATGGGTGGGTTTGGATGGATTCATGGGCTTGGGTCAATGTTGACACCCCTAGAGAGAGAATGAGACTGATTGAAGCCATTAGGGTATTATTATTATTATTATTATTATTATTATTTTGGGTTTAAAAATTGAATACTTTTAAACTTTGTCACCACTTATTGTTCAATCCGACTTTCCTAGTTCTTTTCCTCTGCCTTCACTAAGAATTTCAAACCCAAAATATTACTCTTAATTCAAGAAGTGTTTTGGGTTGAGATGAGATTTTTCAAGGATCTTTCAGCGCCACATCGATTGGGTTTCCCAGTTTTCCTAGTAGGAGCTGGACTCAATCTTGTTCTCTTCTGGATCGGCCCCAAAACTATGCATGTCTCTATAGTTTTTGGTTTTCATAGCAATCTCTGCATCTTGTTCAGGGGGTTTCTCTCCCCCATCTTTGCCGTTTTGGGGCTCATTCTCCAATGTACTAGACATGCATGCCAATCTTTGCAGCCCATCCCTTTCTCGCAGTTTCTCACCCAACCGTATGTCCTCTGGTCCATACCTTGGTTGTTTCTATTTTTCAAATCCATGGGTATGTCCTCCGGCCCATACCCATGCCATTCCTCGGTTTTCTTTCTGATTTCCTTATAATGGGCATGCATCCATGTTTTTCTTCAAAAAATTTCTTCGGTGTTTTCTCCCAAAAAAATAAATAAATAAAAATTCAAGAAGTGTTTGTAAAGTATTTTACTTTTCATTCCATCTCAACCACAAAATCTCCATCATCTTTTTATTCTCTCTTTCATGGCCCTCTTTCTACAATGCATGCCGAAAACTGAGAGTAGCTAAGGGCATCTCTAGTGGACTGCCTTAAAAGAGTATTCTAAAGTGTCCTAACTAATTAGCTAAGAAAAACACAAAAAATTATCTCTAGTGGGGAAAAAATGACTCCCAAAAATTCTAGGTGTCACCCTTCACTCCCTAAAGTGCCCTAAGTCAGTACCTAAATTTGGGGAGAGACTTAGGGGGAGAGAGAGAGAGAGAGAGAGAGAGAGAGAGAGAGAGAGAGAGAGAGAGAGAATGACTTTAAGGAGAAATAGAGGAGAGAGAAAGTAAAGACTTAATATATAAACATATATATATGGCTCTGATCCTACTGCGGACTCTAGACTTCTGGACCTCCACGTTGCCAATATTTTTTTGACGGTTCGAATTGTCCAATGCGTATAGTTTTGTGAAAAACTGCTCAGATTCAAGCCCTTCCTAGTATCTTTTTTTCATGATTTCTCGCGGGGACCCTTGAAAACACCTTTTAAACACAATTTTGTGAAAAACTACTTGGATCAAGCATTTCTCGGTATTTTTTTTTTATGATTTCTTGAGGGGACCTTTGAAAACACATTTTGAACACATTGGACAGTTATATATATACAAGTGCTAAAGTACATTTTTCATTTGCTAGCTAACAAAGTTCTTAGCACACAAAGTACGGCCCCACATGTGCTTAGGTGTACACTTTAGCAAACATATTTTAGGTAATCCACTAGAGATGCTCTAAGACTCTGGTCTTTAGCTCTTGGAAATGTGGGACTTGTCACCTAACTTGTTGGGTGTACTTTCTAGACTTCATGTCTTAAGTTTAGGCATGTAGACCAGTGGCGGCTACAGAAATTTTTAACATGGCATGGTGTTAAAAAATTACTTTTAATTCTACTATCTTAACCAATCAATCATATCTTCATAAAATTTCATATACTAGTGTGTATAATGCGACGCCACAAAAAATACGTAAAATGTTGCAGTTGTTTTCAAATTTGTTTATATTTTTAGCAAAGCAAAATCAAACTGGAGCATAAATACGCTCATTTTTCAAAAAAAAAATGTAGTGAATACATTTGCACGGATCTTTTTAAACATTCTTACTTTTAGATTGTCCACTCTAAGAGAAACTACACGATAACGATACCAACAGATATTTTTCCCTCTCTCTATTTTTTTGTCATTAAGATGTCTATCTTGTTTTGAGCTAGTATATTACGTATTCAATTGTAAAATCAATTGAATTGCAGGGTGTTTTGTTTATAGTAAAGGACTAAGTGTTCAAACAAAATATGAGATAAAATTACTAGATGCAATATAACTAGCACGCCCTCAATTTTATAAGTCATAATTACAAACATTACCACATAGGATGGTCCAGAAGTCAAACATGTCTCTTGACAAGTCAAAGTCAAATAAAGTTTAAGTCAATAGTCCATGCTAGCCGGGCACCTGTAATCATACCCATAAATATAAGTAGTCGAATTTATAAGGAATTATTACAATTTCCAAATGTCAAAAGATAAGGACATAATTGAAGTTACAAAATTATCTCTTTCCAAAAAGAAGTAATGTCCCAAGGTGATGCTATAACTCCTCCAAATGAGCTTTCAAACTATGCATGCAAACATACTTCAAGCAATCCACGTCATACTCCATGCGAAGTACTTGAAATTGTTAGGGTGAACTCACTAGCTTAGTAGAAAACAATCTACCAAAACTAAATGTAGTGAGATGCAAGTGCGGGATGGAAATGAGGATGATAGCCACACAACAATGCTTAAGAATTTACAAGAACCAATGATATGAATATAGACTCACCAGTTCCTAGGTTTCCTCTACTTTCACCTTGTTGTACCCGATACGCACCCAATATCTCACATATGTCAGACTCACCCAATTCATTGTGTCATCAACTCTTTTATTGTTTTGAGTTTTCTTTAGAAATTCCTAGTAACTCATCCGTATGGCGGCCCTAGTATTATCCCAGGCTATCTTGCGACCCTATATCAATAGTTTCAATTATTTATTTGCATTAGTATTCATCTAATTCCACTTACGCATCATTTCATAACACACCACCCAAACAACCACTCAAATGATGTCACATGACCATAACCCGTCATAAGAGCACATCTATAGTTCCTGTCATATACCATATCCTCATTAAATTTTCTAACTCATCAATCACGTACCAATAACAAACATAAAGAATCAAGCGTGGAAAGATTAATGTCTAAGATAATGGACCAAACAAGTTTCAAACGGTGTTACAAGGCAATTTCAATGGAGAAAACAAATAATTCAAACGGGGCCAAAGAGATACCAAATGAGCCACATAATCAACAGTGGTCAATACCAAGTAAGATTCTTAGTGAACAAGACGTTTGAACAAGGCCCAAGACGCCCAAAAGTCAAAGAAAGGCCTAAACAAAAACAAAGATCCAGAGCTATGTGGTATTAATACCCTAGAATGGGGTATCTATACCACTCGACCAAATATAAAACAGAATGTGATGGTATTGATACTAGGTTGCAGGGGTATCAATACAAGCAGGCTTCAAACATATTTTTAACAGCTTTTTGCACAGATCAAATGGGGCTAAAGCAACCATAAATATATGCACAAATCAACTCAAAAACACTTTGAGATGGTAGAAAAGATCCCTACCTCAAGTGGGTTGAACTTCTACAAGCTTTAACATCAAACCCTGGCTTCCAAATTCAAGAACCCACCAAAGCAAGCTCTTCCAAGGCAAATGCAAAGGAGAAATCAAGCTCCAAGGACCAATAAATGACAAATCTATGCGAGGGGTATGAATTGTTAGAGGTTTTATGGAGGATTTGTGAAGGAAAGTGAAGAAAAATGGAGAGAGAGAGAGAGAGAGAGAGAGAGAGAGAGAGAGAGAGAGAGAGAGAGAGAGAGATGAAAGCTGGCTGATTTGGAGGTAGGGGGAAAAGTGCTTTCTCTCCCCTCTCACTTGCTATTTATACCCAAGTTTGAAAAGTGTATTGACTTATATGCTACCAAATGGCCCAAATCCAATTTATATCATTCATAAACCCACAAACTAACATTTTAAAAATTTCCTCACGGTTCCCTAACTTTATGTTCTAAATATCATTTAAAACTACGGGTCTTTTTGCAATAACAACAAAATGAAAAAGCATGTTCAATTGACCACATTTTCTTATACGTGGTGCCACATATGATTGGGCTATAACGGGGGGCTATAACGGAATGTAATTTAGGTTGTTCAAAGTAGATTGATTTATTGGTGGGTGTTCATTTAATTTTGCATTGGGTGTTCATTCATATTTCGGCTTGGTGTCATAGCATGGACTAACCTAACATTTGTAAAGATTTTTTAGTAAAAAACAATTTTAGGGTGTTCATGTGCTCGTCCAACCCATAAGGTGGAGCGGTAAGTGATGTAGACTGATAGTAAATTTATAAGTTGTTGTAGAGTCAGGGATGGAGTAGGGGTACGTACTAGTAGTGGTCGCAGCCCCTGCAAGAAATAGAAAACCTCTAGTATTATGCAAGGAAAAAAATTTCAAAAATTTTCCATTGAATTATATAGGCTCACTTCTACATAGTGAAATTCTTAGCTTCATCCCTACAGTAGAGTGGAATTGTTATTTCAAGTTACACTTCCCTTAGTTTTTTATAAGTAAGTGGGTCATACTATTGTGTTACTGGGGCAAACATTTGGTGCTCTCAGTAGGAGGATTTGCTTGGTCAATGGTCTTAGTCTCATTTTCTTGAGTTGCATTTCGTACAAGTCGTTATTTTCCTTGATTTCTTTGTTAAGATGAATTCGAAAAGATAATTTATTCATAAAGCAAAGATTGATATTGTCGAGGAAATCGATTCCCCTTATCAGCCAACTCTTGGGGTCACTAAGGGTTAATGTCCGATTTAGAGCCCCGGAACTAATCAAGATGCGCGTAAACTAGCCCGGACGTCCGGTTATCAAAAAGATACCGTTAACCTGGCCTTTTGAGAGAGAAAAATCTAGGTCTACTAGTATGGACTGCAGACCAGTCCATCCATTGGAGTTGTTATTGTTTGCAGCAGTTTTGGTAATGCTATTCACACAACTGATCTTTTACTTTAACCAACATAAGCATTTTTAGAAGAAATCACAAAAGAAAATACGGCGTAATGTCGCAGCACTAGCTGAGAACTCATTTGGAATAGTATTTAAGTCAGCGCGGGTTGAAAACATTGAAAATACCGGAACAACTCTTCTACTCTACCTTCTTTTTCTTATTTTCCGGTATTTGGTTGCACTGGTATATGAGGTGAGGTTTTTAGGCAGCTTCTCCCAGTGCTATACTTACCTCAACTTATCAAGCTAAAATTTTCACAAGCTAATACGGCTAGTCACTCTGTTAAAAGTATTTACAAGCAGAATAACTTCGTTTGTGGGCATAACATACGTATCGCTCACTTTATAGATCAAGGGTAGGTAGCGTGTCATAGATGTACGAACAATCTTGTCTCGTCTGGTTTTGTTACGGGATAATTCCTGAGGTATCTTGTCCTTGGGAATTTTCAGGACTTACCACAATCTAGAGCAGCGGGCTGCTATTCTTAGGTGATCTACAAAAATTCTGAAATTAAGACTGTTTAGCTACTAGGAGAGGAAATGAAAATGCAATGATATGAAACGTTCCTGTATTATTCATGTGTGCAGCTGCTAACTCGTCGAGTCTAGGTCTTTAACTTTCTCACAAATGTTAGATTTTCTTCGGAACTCAAAATTTTCTTGCAAAACAGGTACATGATTTTGTAAAACTAGTTTTTTTTTATAAATTAAACTAGTATCATAATTTTCTTCGGAAACTCCTTAATCCAATGAACACAATACAAACCTTTATATGTACATCTTTCTTGTATTTCACTAAAATTTTCTTAGGTAAATTTTTTGTCCCAAATTCTAGGTGAATGGTGAGTGAAAGGAGCCAAAGGGTGCTTTTTCCTTGTATTTGGAAAGCACATGAAAAATGGCTATAATGTACGTTTAATTAATGTACGTTTAATTTCTGGGAAGCTCGATTTGATTCCTTCCAATCAATCCATTAACTATTGGGATTATTACCTCTAGGTCTAGAAAATAGATATCTAATTACCACTAAGATAAGTCATTTTTTTTAATTACCACTAAGGTAAGTCACTCTTTTTTGGAGTTTAAGTTTAGGGTGCACTTTTTTTATTAGAATTTTAGTGGTTTAGGCACTTTCATAGAGTACCCTAGGATTTTAGGCATTTTCATAAGGTACCCTAGTTGTAGGGCACCCTAGTCGTAGGGATACCCTAGAGTTTAGGTTTATTGTGCACTTTCATATTGTAGGGTTTTAGTAGTTTAGGCACTTTCATAGAGTACCTAGGATTTTAGGCACTTTCATAGGATACCCTAGTCGTAGGGTACCCTAGAGTTTATATTTAGGATGCATTTTCCTACTATAGGATTTTAGTGGTTTAGACACTTTCATAGAGTACCCTAGGATTTTAGACACTTTCATAGGGTACCTAGGATAATTATGGTATCGCTTTGACCTGATAAGAATTTTTCAGAGTTGGATTTGACCTGATGGTAATTATGGAATCTAAGGGTAATCTGATGGTAAATGTCCCTTAACTATTTCGTGTATTAGGCTAATAAAAGATCAAAATTGAAGGTAGGTGGGGGGAATCCGGCTAGAGTTTTTATTTAATGGGCAATAATATTACAAACAAGGAACAACTCCATGTCTAAAAGGCATATATTCTAATTTCCATATGCTTTTAGAACCTTGACTTTCTTTGTCTTATTCGGACTATAAAAAAAAGAGTTGCAATTTTTGAATAAATAAATAGAGTGCTTCTATTCATTAATTTTTTAATTTTTGCACACTAATTAAAGAATTAATTGAAATCTTTAACATGTTGTAAAGAGATTTGAAAAATTATGTTTTATTCAAAAACTGCACGTCTTTAGGTGGTTGACTAATTGGTTTTCCGTTTGCTAAAAGCATAACTTTTTGCACCCTCAACTCTCGTTTGTTTTTAGCAACTTGTTGATTTATTTTTACCAACTTAGTTTTTAGAAAATGAGAAATAAATTGGCTTTTAACACTTTTATGAAAAAAGGCTTTTAGCAATTGGTGCTAAAAATGAGAAACTCACAGCTGGAGTAACTAAAAAAGATCTGTACGCGAGTTTGTAGTAGAAGTTACACCATAATCTTTTCTTTTCTTTTTTATCAGAAGTTATAACCCCACGATCAAAGGCGGAATGAATATTAACAAATCAAGAACTCTCTCACATATTCACAACACCTTCTCTCACCGTTGAAGTGTAATCAATTATGTTGGAATTTAGAGCACGGATCAGAACCAAATCGGGTCACTCATGTGGGTATGATTTAATGACCCATTTATTAGAGAGTCATATCTTATATCTTAGAGATAAGAAAAAGAATAATGATAGTGACACAAACTTTGTGCCACAATCAACCACAACCTCACTCACATGGGGTGTGGGGCCCGCAAGTGGGGCACATGTGGGACCCACACCCCATGTGAGTGGGGTTGTGGTTGGTTGTGGCACAAAGTTTGTGTCACAATCATTTTTGTAAGAAAAAAGAGGCTCAGGTAACCCGAACTATCGCGAGTTAACCTAAACACCTTCTCCATCTCGGTTTGTATTCATTGCGAGGTAACCCAAACTATCGCAAGCTAACCCAAACTATCGCAAGCTAACCTGAACACCTTCTCCATCTCGGTTTATATTCGTCGTGAGATAACCCGAACTATCGCTTCCGCATCCAATATTATATATTGTTCACAAGTTGAAATTCAGTGGCGGAGCCAGGATTTCTATTCAGGAGGGACCAAAAATTAAGGGGAGAAAAAAATCGAAAAAAAGAAATTTTGAATATTGATTTAGTATATTAATAATAGAGTTCAGAATTTAATTAAGTATCCTAAAAAATTGTTCTAACCATTCAACTCTGGAATGTTATATTTTTTGTTTTGTTTTAAAAAGGAACATTTTAAAGTGACTATGAGAGTGTTATTCCGCTTAAAATATGTGGCCAATTGAGTGAAAATCAAGTAATGAACACCTTATGCCTCTTGCATTAGGTGAAGGTTCAAACCCCACCAACTTCTTCCCTTTCTCCTAAATTAGTAGTAGTAGAATAGGATTTATTTTCTTAAAAAAATAAAATAAAAACTGCACATGTGAAAAAAAAAAAAAGACAACAGAGGGGTCTTGGCCCCACACAAACCCTACATAGCTCCGCCATTGTTGAAATTAACCAAAAGGTTAACACAAGTGTTTTGTATGAGCACCACCCAGGTGGAATATTGTGGATTGTATATAATAGGAGCATCAGTTTATGTCGGACGCCGAATCACAAAGCCAACTAGGCTTTCCTCCTTTATACACCATGAATTAATAATATGGTGCTAAAACAAACACTCCACTAAATGCTGAATAGAATAATTTTCAATATTACACTTAAAAAGTGGATTTATTAAAAGTAGATAACAAACTAGTCTTCCAAAAAGAGATCCACATAAACAACTAGATTAACACTCCCAGAGCCCTATCCTTTTTGCTCAAGCATAAAAGAAAAAAAAAAAGGTTAAGTTGTACCACGTAGGTGTTTTGAACCGATCATACGCGGTCCTGTTGAAGGCTTTTGTGAGTTTTTCGGACTCACTTAATAATAAAAAATAAAAAATAAAAACAGGTTAAGTTGTACCGGTTTTGAACCGATCATAACCCGGTCCGGTTGAAGGCTTTTTTGGGTTTTTTTGGACTCACTTAAATAATTGAAACCGTCTTTTTATATCTAGTATCTCTCTTTTATAATCATATACCGAAGGATTTACCGGAAACATTTAGAGCAGATTTTTTCATTTTCTTCTTTGGAAGTTGGGTATGTAATTGTAGATACTCGTATAAAATACCCACCTATTGACAGAGACATAATTCTACTTCCATTCCATTCCATGACATCAACCGGACATATTCGGGAGGCATGGAAAATTACAAAAAGACATGACAAACATATTCTGGCCCTCTTTAAAAAGCCTAATAAACCATCTTAATGAAACCTAACTTCCAAACTTTCAACCTAGCCACACCATTGATTATTTTAATCTAGTTGGTAGGTCTCATATAAAGTTTCATTTGATTCTATCTTTCCGTTACTTTTACAATATGCACCCAAACCAATGTGGATAAAGAATGCAATCTTCAATGGGTAAATTTCACTGACCTCCCCTGTTGCTTTTGAAGCTATTACCAAGATTTCCTATTCCGTCAAATAAATCACTAACGGGTTAAATTTAACTCTTAAAAGACAAAAATGCCTTTCAAAGTACATTATGCTCCTAGTTTTTTTTTTATATTTTAAATTCTCATCTCTTGTTTAACTATATTTAAAAAATAATAATATTAATAAGTATTTTATTTTGTCAATGGGAGCTCCTTTGGAATTGGATAAAATAATCAATTCTATTATGTGATGCCAAGATGAAGTTAGAGCCTTTTATCACCGAGATCAACGGCTCATGTGTCGCACTACAAGGTTGTAGTGCGGCACAACCCTACAGGATCCCCAGATCCCAAAAATACAATGTGGATTTCTTTTACTTTTTATTTTAAAAATCATGATGTAAGTGTTTGATTGGATAACGGATTTTAAAAACATTCTGTTAGCAAATTTTTTTAAGCTTTGGCCATAATTTTGTCCTCTTTAAAATTCTATAATCAAGAAAATTAAATAATTTTAAAATTTTCATGTAAAATTCAAAAAAAAAAAAAAATTACTCACTCCGTCCCTTTTTAAGTGCGTACCTTGGGAATATGTGCAATTTCAAACCCCTAAAAAATATATTTTCCTAAATAATTTTTTAATTTTCTTTATACCAAATTAAAGTGCTCATTGAGTACTTTAATTTGGTGCAAAAAAAAATTAAAATATTATATGAAAGTACATTTTTTAATGTTCACAAAAATACACATTTCCCAAAGTACTCACTTAAAAAGGGACGGAGGGAGTAGTGTATAAAAAAAAAACTAGGCTAAATTATCCGTAATTCAAACAATGAAACAATACTAATGCTTGTTAATAAATAAAATGGAACTAGAGATGAAAATAAAACCAATAGACTAGGAGCATAATGTATTCTAAAGGACATTTTTGTCTTTTAAGAGAATTTAACGCCATTAGTGATTTAGTCGATGGAAGGGAGGATCTTGGCAATAGTACTTGAAAAGCAAGGGAAAGAAATATAATTTCATAAACCTCCAAGGAGGTATCTGAAATTGTCAGAAACCTCAGGAACCTCAGGGGAGATCAATGAAGTTTACCCTTCTTTTAAGCTTATACTCGTAAGAGCATCATCATTAGCTTCAAATAGAGAGTAAACTCCTTCAAAATCTCAAAAGTTAGTCTCACCAAACAAACTCACCAATTTGAAATTTTTTTAACTTTGCTATAGTAACTTAACAAATTTGGTGACCTACTGTTCACTCACCAAAAGAGGAAGGGGGAGGGAAGAGTAAAAGTTTGAATAAAGAGTCTGATTCAGTAAGTTTTTGATAAAGTGATTTGCTAAAATTTGAATAACAAGTCTGATTTTGTGAATTTTTTGAAAAGTGACTTGCTAAATTATAAAATGTGTTTTTAAGATTAATTTTGATATTTTTTTAGTGTGCCAAATAAGAATGTTCTACGTCGTAATAGATATTACTGTTATTTAATGGAAAATGTCCAATTACTTTTGTTTTTTATTCTGGCAACCTGCACGAAGTGTTCAAGGAATAGGAAAAGTGAAAAACTGCCATACAGTCGAGTGTTGTCAAAGAAGCCTAATTACTTCAATGTCGGGGACATGGTCACATGACGTGTTTCGAGTCTAATATCATCAATTTTTATGGAAGTTCACGGCAAAGTTTATAGACTTTAAATAGATGTATGGTCCTAGAATAATTCAAAGTGTAGCTGTACTTTGAAATTACCGAATATTCTAATTTAACTGTCATAGGATCAAATAAGTGTGGTGGCTCCCGGAACATGGTCACATCAAATGACATGTTTTGACTCTAAAATAACCAAAATTTTACAGGGCTCACAACAAATCAAATAGACTTTTCACAAAGGAGACAATTCCGTTAATACAACAAATAACACAACACAAGTGTTTTTGTGAAGCTAACACGAATGATCGGAGCTATTCAATTTGTTTAAAATATGTTTTTAAGGGTTCCCGTAAAAAATCAACTCATTTGGATATCGGTAAGAATTTAATCGGTTCGAATTTAATCGGTTTATTCAATTGGTTCCTATCAGATTTTCAGTATAAAACTAAATAAATCAATCAAGCCTTTATCGATTTTCAAATGAGGTGATTTTTTAAAAAAAACCCTTATAAACATGTTTTAAACAAATTAAACGGATTTGATTGTTAGCGTGAGACTTTAATTATTGTTGCATCAAATATTGTGTTATTAATTGTGTTAACAGAAATGTCTCCTTTCATAAATTTGTAATGTTGAAATACTTCGAAATAATCCGAAGTATCACACGATCGTGGTTCGAAATTACCGGATGGTGAATACTCCAATTTACCCGTCAAAGACTCGAAATAAGTGTGGGAGCCAAAGGGAGACCGGTCAAAACTCTCTCTGTTCCCCGTGGCTTAGCTGGGAACACGTGCGCAGGTGGGTTTTCCAGTACGTGCATGGTGGGAACCAAGGTTTAACCCTAAGCTGTACTGTGCCAATCTTGCCCGGTTGACCACAGACCACCAGTCTGTACCTCTCTCTCTCTCTCTCTCTCTCTCTCTCTCTCTCTCTCCTGCAATTATCAGGTCACTATTGAAGCATTATCATATCCCACACTTCAAAAAAATTATTAACACTGACCGACGTGCCTGAGACTTGAATCTTGAGAGCCTTATTTTGGCCTGTTCTAAACCAATTTTTCTTTTTCAGGGATCCTACATAATTGTGTAATGTTTGAAAATGTTGGAACGCCACATACGTGACCATGACTTGGGTCACCGATAAATACCTAGTAGCTTATTAAATTTAGATGAGTTATTTTCACTAAACGACTTTTATTAGATGTATGTGAATAGAATGATCTATTAATCTAAATCCTTTTTTTTTTTTTGGACTTTAACCCGTTTATTAAATAAAGAAAATTACGCCCTAGTCTCCTCCTCTCCTTCCCAAACGAGATAGATTCTCTTCTAACACCAACTCAAAATATGTGCGCCAAAAGGGTTTACTGGTCCCTCCATCCTCATTTCCTCGTTCATTTTTCATTGCATTTAACATCAAAGATGTGTTTGTATGAGATATTTTAATTAGCAAAAATGGTCATATGTTTTTTTCCTAATTACTGCCTTGTTTGGTTATTAATTAGTTTTGAGATTAAAAATTAATTAGTTTTAAGATAAGTACAATATACTAAAAATCACTAGAGACGAAAAAACAAGAATGCTGAAGCCATAGAAATTTTGGGAATAAAATTTTCTTGATCCTATCACAACTACTATAAAAAAAAATAAATAAATAAAAAACTAATTAAACCAATGGGAGAGAATATTTACTTTTGAGGAATTTTCTATGAGAAACAACGCAGACATTTTCATTTTAGGACCTAATTTAAAAAAATATCGTCCACGTCTGGGGGACTTACCCGGTAATATCCTACCCCAAAGGGACCTAACAATGCAAGGGGGAAAACTGGTTTCGAATAAAGAAGGCAAGAAACTAGAAAGCCAAACGTGGCCACCCCCACATTCCTTTGTCCACTATCTTTGCCTTTTTTCAGTTTTGACCACTCAACAAACGGTACCCACAGTGATTATTCGGTCAGCCCGAATTTGCTCCGGTTTCAATGGGGATTCCAAAAATGTCACAATACATGAGTTTGCCCTGTTTTCAATTAGTGTCCCAACTAATAGACGATGAGATTAGTTCTCAAAAATTAGTCGAGTAAAGTAGCGAGCACCTATTTAATATTAAAGAAGAAAGAAAATAAAACACTATATGTAACGGTGTTCCAATAGTACAGAATAGTTTTCCACTGTGTCCACAAACCACAGGACACATTAGGACGATGGGAAACCCTACTTTATTGCGAGTACCATTGCTAACATATTTTCAAAGAAAATTCTCGTTCTAATTACCTTTGAATTTTATGAAGGTAATGGAAAACCTAAAATTGGAAGATAAATTTAAATTTCTTCAATATATAGACTGCTATATGTGTGTACTATATACTATAATAAACATAAATCATGTATAAAAGAAGGGAAAAAGTATATCTAAACCACCATTTTATGAGCATATTGTCGCCTAATAATCTAACTCCTAATTTCACTCAATGATCTATTAAAAATCTAGATTATGAATAAACATAAATATTCGAATACACAAGTGTCCCAAATTATTCAAGACATAGAGAATTTACACAGCGCACGTACAAAGGCTTTGTTATTCCTGACTAGAACTCAAAACTGGCACTCTTCACGAAAGAAATTATTCTCTCACAATACATTAACTAAAGTCAGACAATTCCTAACTTAAGTCAGAAGAGTTCAAATTATTTTCATCACCAGTAGGGGTGGAAAAAAAAACCGGCGGGACCCGAACCGAAAACCGAAATTTCAGGCCAATTATCGATCGGGCCTTGCTGAAAAAAACCCGAAAAAACCGACCGAAAAAACCGAAATAAATTTTTGGTTCGGTCTCGGTTTAGGGGAATTACGGCCGAACCGAACCAAACCAAACCGAAGTTGGACCGATTTATAAACTAATCTATACCGTCCATTTACTTTGATATACACCATCCATATATGAAGTATAAAACAAAACCTTAATCTAAGTTCTCTCCATCACTCCAGCCTTGTACGCACACCTACCTCTCTTCTCTCTTCTTCTCCCTCTCTTCTTCTCTTCTCCCTCTCCCACCATCTCCCTGATCTCTCTAGTCTCTACTCCAATCTTCCACATCAAGAAGAAGGAAAAAGATGCCCACCTACTCGACAGTCAACATCTACTCCCTCTATAACAAAAACTGGTGGGTTGATTTACACGCCTGACACTCTCTGATCTCTCTGCTCCCACCATCTCTGATCTCGCAACTTGCTTCTATTTTGTAAAAATCTTGGATGTGGAAATTGTTATGATGATCAAAGTCCAAGACTTGGTTTTACTTTGATCTTATTCAATATTTCATTTCGAATGGGTATCGTCATTCATTGATCTTGGCCCATTTCGGTTAAAACCGATTTCCCCGAAAACCCCGACCAAACCGAACCACCCTGAATCGAATCAGTCCCTTCGTATAATCTGTCAGGATCGGTTCTGAAAAACCTTACCCTGAACCGAATCAATTCGGGTGACTTGCACCCCAAACCGACCGAAATCGAACCGATTTCACCCCTAATCAACCGTGCAAACAAAAGTTTCTTCCAAATCAATTGCATTGTGTCACCGTCCATGTTTTACTATTTAGAACCACTATCTTACACATGACGCAATACAATCGATATGGAAGAAACTTTTATTTCCACCAGCGGTAAAAATAACTTAATCTATGAAAAAATATTATATCCAAAAATCAATATTTTTAGCATGCATGTTCAAAGCATTATAGTCATAAACAAACTCTTATCATTCATTGTACCCATCTATACTACTTTGAACCCCCACACCAAAAATATATATATATATATATATATATATATATATATATATATATATATATATATATAGAGCTAATTTGGCTAAAAAGTGGTTTTTGATTTTTTGGTTTCGTCTTTATTCAAATTTTTGTAGCATTTGTTAGTTTCGTGTCAAAATTTTGTGGTTTTTGGATTCCTCTCGACCAGACGAATCTAACAAGTATAAAATTATGGTCAAAAATCAATTTTTTTTGAATAAAGCCAAAATAATTGAATAAAGACAAAACTAACAAATGCTACAAAAATTTAAATAAAGACGAAACCAAAAAACCAAAAATAAAAAATCACTATTTAGCCAAATTAGCCCATAGTCAAAGTCAAAGCATTTGTGCACATTCAACCTCCAACAGTTGTTTAATGAACAATGATAGGTACACACCCTCTCAATCACTCCTTACCACATCCTCTCACACGCTGGCGTGTGGCCACCTGAACACCGGGTGGGTTCCCCACCACATTAATGTGAGAGGGTGTGGTGGTGGAATAGTTGGTAGGCTGACTCTATCATTTTTTGTTGTTTAATTTAAGCTCAACCTAAAAGTGGGAACCCAACCAGTCAGACACCTAACTTTGACCAAAAACCACCCTGGTCCCCAGTCCCAGCTCCCAACCATGGTTAGGTTAACAACACACGTGTGGGGTAGAATGTAGTCAGGTTATTGCAGAGAAGAATCCACTGTATATAAAAACAGACAAACCGATCTCAACTGGATGGAGAATTTGCAGAGACCTCAAATCCAGAAAGAAAAAAAAAATCAACACAGACATAAATAGATAGAGAAATACTATAGATACAGATTAATAGAGAGAGAGAGAGAGAGAGAGAGAAGGGAAACGAAAACATGCCTTGCAGGTTGGAGCCATTGGACGTTGGAAATATTCAGATCCCATACCACTTCAGGTGTCCAATCTCGCTCGAGCTAATGACCGATCCAGTCACAATAAGCAACGGTCAGACCTACGACCGACCCAGCATTGAGTCCTGGATCGCCACCGGCAACACCACGTGTCCGGTGACTCGCTCACCGCTCACCGATTTCACCTTAATCCCCAACCACACTCTCAGGCGGCTCATCCAGGACTGGTGCGTCTCCAACCGATCGTTCGGCGTCGAAAGGATACCGACGCCGAAGCAACCGGCTGAGCCTGCAACTGTCCGGACACTACTGAGTCAGGCCTCTTCCGAGTCAACTCGAATGCTAAATCGAGTATCGGCGCTGAAACGGCTGAGGGGACTCGCTCGCGACTCGGAGAAGAACCGGGCCGTTATCTCAGCCCAAAACGCGCGCGATATTTTACTGTCTATTGTGTTTTCGGACACCAATGTTTCCGACTCGTGCGAGTTGAATCATGAGTCGCTCGCGGTTCTCTCAATGTTTCCCCTCTCCGAGTCGGAAGCGCTGGTTGTCGCTTCCGACCCGGAGAGAGTTAATTACCTAGTGAACCTCCTATTTCATCCGTCGATCGAAGTCCGAATCAATTCGGCTTCGCTGATAGAGACTGTCGTCGCCGGTACCAGATCTCCGGAGCTCCGATCGGTAATTAGCAGCTCCGACGAAATTCACGAAGGAATTATCGGAATTCTTAACTCTCCCCTAACCTCTCCCCGGGGTCTCAAAATCTCAATCAAAGCCTTATTCGCTCTATGCCTATCAAAGCAACACCGCCACAAGGCGGTGGCAGCCGGAGCGGTGGAGGCGCTGATCAATAAACTGTCGCATTTCGTCGACGTAAGCAACGCGGAAAGATCGCTTGCCACGGTGGAGCTCCTGTGCCGTATCCCGTCGGGATGCGCGGCGTTTGTTGCGCACCCGCTCACCGTTCCGATCCTCGTCAAGGTTGTGCTTAAGGTGTCAGGCCGGGCCACGGAGTACGCTGCCGGAGCGATGCTGGCGGTGTGCTCGGCGTCGGAGGTGTGTCGGCGGGAGGCGGTGGCGGAGGGGGTGTTGAGTCGATTGCTGTTGGTGGTTCAGAGTGGGTGTACGGAGAGAGCGAAGAGGAAGGCGCAGATGTTGTTGAAGTTGCTTCGGGATTCGTGGCCCGAGGATTCGAGTTCCAATTCTGAGGATTTTTGTTGCACCGACGTCGTTCCGTATTGATTTTTTTTTTTTTTTTTTGGGTTAAATCTCTCTCCATTTTTTTGGTAATTTTAGATTTGATGGAGAATTATAAATTGATGTTGGTATGCATAGAATTTTACCTGTGGATGAAGTTTTGTATGTACCGTTCTGGTTTTTGTAAAGGAGATTTGAAGGTGGGAAAATGAAAGAAATTAATATTTCAGATGTTTTACTAGTATATTTTATTTTTTTAGTTATAAATTTTATTTTACTTAGCTGGTGAATTTTAAAAAATAAAAAACTCCAGTCAATTAAAAATCAGCGTAACCAATATTGAGTTTTATATGTGTAATTGCGTTACTTATGATAAGTCAGGATAACCAACATGGAAGGTGTAATTTAAAATCGATCATCCATTGATTCAATTGTCAAGCTTGTAAAAAAAAAAAAAAAAAAAGGAAGAAGAAGAAGAACCAAATAATTGAACTTTCTCTCCGAATAAATCAAATTCAAGACAAATCGACAATGAATGTTCGGTGCAAATGAGACTTTAACCGGGCTAAAAAATTCCATGGGTCATGGTTTTTTTTTTTTTTGTCAATCGATAGAAAAGAGATCAATTACATCACATATGAAGTTCAAAGTATCAACCCGGGACACTACATGAATTATGAGAGTCCACAAGACAACCAAGCCTAACAATTTAATCAATACAAGAAATAAGTCTATTATAGGGTAAAAACAGAGAAAGAAACAAATAAAAGAAAAGTTCCTGCACGAAGGCAGGAAGATTCGAACTCTTGATCTTCTAATAAGTGTAAGAGTCATGTCCAACTGAACTAGCCCCGGTCGTGGTTAAACCTACATGTTTTGTCTCCCCGAATATCATCTTTTGTTTGTCATTTACTTAGTCATTGGTGCAAGAACTTACCTCGTTGACCAGAACCGTTTGTTTTCTAAAACTCTTCGAGAATAACAATCATTGTGAAGTTCATATGGATCCCATACCAATAAACATATGGTTGCTATCTTATTATTTTTTTGGGTAAATCCTAGAAGGTTGCAATCTTAATAATACATTCCGCTTCCGAAGTTTATTTTGTCTAACCACTTCTCAAAATTATTATGCTAATTAAAATTTGATCATCTTGATTTTGGACATAATAATCAACGGCTCTAGCTCACTAAATTAGTAACAAGTCAAGCTTGAACACTTTAAAACTCGGTTCGGTTGAACTCGTTTGCACTTCTACCAATTAATCGTAGGAATTTGTATCCAATTAAAACACTTTAGGCCTTCTTTTTCCCTTGTTAATTAGTAGTATATCTCAAAGAAAGCAATTTGGAATAGTCTGAAAGGAATTGGATAATTCTCCCCACCTTACATCTTGAGATTAAAAAATGTAAAGATAATTTGGTTGATGATTTCATTTGCCTCCGAAATTGGAAGGAGCTATACCCCTTTATAAATATGGTCCATTGATGTATCAAGTTTGGTTATAAATTTATTACTCCCTCCGTCCCACTTTTATAGTCTCTCATTCTATTCTAACCGGATAAAAAAATGATTATATCTTTCAATCGATAATACATTTTATATGCAACATGGATCTTGGGGTGCTTTGGGTAAAAAAACAAAAAACCACTTTTGCCCTTATTCAAAATTTTTTTTGCATTCGTTAGTTTTGCATCAAGATTTTGTGGTTTCTGGATTCCTCTCAATGAGACAAATCTAACAAGTATAAAATTATGGTCAAAACTCAATTTTTTTTAATAAAGCCAAAAAAAAATTGAATAAGGACAAAAGTGGTTTTTTGGTTTTTGGTTTTTTACCCAAAGCACTCCCTTATTTGATAGATCTTGATTTAATCTAATAAACAAAGTGTTCAAAATCACCTAAAATATTGTAGATTATAAAATATAACACTTTGAAAAGTGATACAAACTTCCAAAAGGGGTTATAAAATTAGGACAGAGGGAGTAGTTGCTAACTTATCCACCTTTCGATGTCCCAATCCCTTCTCTCATGACCACTAGAGAATGGCCCCTAACCATTTTGATGACCATGAAAAAGGCAATGAGGGCTTTGTGGGTGGAAGGACACTTACAGACTTAGAGAAAATATCATGGGTACATCATTTGATGTACAAATTATCACAACAGCAATTCAGTTTGTTTAAAAATATTTCTATGAATTACTATAAAATATTATCACATTAAGATATCAGTAAAAGTTTCATCGAATTTATTTTTGTATTCACAGTAACAAAAATTGAATGAATCAATTAAACCTTTTATAAATCCGAATAAGCTAACTTTTCATAAGAATTTCTAAAATAATATTTTAAACAAATTAAACTACTCTGATCATTAGTGCGGAGCCCTAAAAATATGTCTTACACAATCTGATATATACTTAATGTACACTAAGTTGTGAATCCAAAGTAGGGCTGGACTAATATACATCTGAAAGTTTTGCCGGGGATTTGTCAATTTCGTAAAGTGTGACCCTAAGCTAATATAGGGTCATCTGAGCTTTGAAGGGGCATCTGTAGCCCTATCCACTAGGAAAATGCATGGGATGCTATTCTGTGGTGGAGAGTGAGAGAGACAGAGAGAGGAATCACTGAGGTCTTGATTGATGTTTCAACATTCCTTTTGACTTCAGGCTGCCAAAAATGTGAATCCAATCCACACAAAAGGTTTGGGTGGGAATAATGGAATATTTGCAAACAAGGTAGGGCATAAGGACCCACCACCAAAAATGGATAAAAGTGACAGTAATTGCAGTATGGGAGAGATGGGTGAGTGTTCCCATGGATTATGGACTAAGAGAACAAAGGAAAGAGTTGCATGTACAAAACATAGGACAGGTATTTCAATACAGATTTCTCTTGGGAATACAAATCTCCCTTTGGTTGGTGGTTTTACTTCACACCCAATTGATAAGGGTTCGATTTTTGGAGTCAGGCCGCAAGAAAGTAATTTCTTATGAATTCCCTAGTCCCGATGTAGATGACCTGCCTTTGACCAAATTGGAGAGGGTATTAGTAGAGGTGCCTGTATACTAACTCGGACACCCATTACTGTCAAACCAAAAAAAAAAAAGAGGTCTGTGTCTGGTGGAGTGGTGTTTGTGTGAAAGTAAAAGTCCTGCTGTGCTGGGGTAACAAATAAAAATAAAAAAAAATCACATTGCAAGTGTTGATATTTTTGCCACCCATTGCTTTTCTCTACAGCCTCACCCAGCTTGACTATGGGGATGGGCTATCCGATCATGCTTGATTATGATCCCAAAAAAATCATGATTGATTATGGGTTTTTCATTTTGGGTCGTGTGTGATGATGGCATTTAATTCCTCGTTTGGTCCCTGACACTTTGCTAAATTCTATGTCCATGTCATTTCTTACTGTAAATGAATACAAGTCTTGCACATTGGAAACCAAATTTACTACAATCTGGAAAAGGCCTTGCAACATTTCAGTCTTGGGCAGAATGTTAGGCCTTGAGTTGTTTTCACAGCTTCAATTCTTTTAAGTTAGGGATGGACATAAGATCTTCTGCACATAGCTCAATTTCAGACTTCTCCTTCCATTGTTGATTGGTCGATTGGAAAATTACCGCCTTTTATCAAGAATTTGAACTATAGTAATATACTATAACGGCTCATTTGGGGGTGGGTGAGAAGGCCGCCGGATGACTCACCCCCCTCCCCTAGACCCTAGTTCCAGGCTCACGATTACTTCCATGGTTTGGGAGCAGAAGGAGACCGGATGACCCTTATCTTCCCTCCCCCTCATCTCCGCCTAATCCACCGTAGGCCGGATTATTTATTCCCACCCCAAAGGCTTTCCATAAATAAGGAGGCCGGATGACCTCTCTCTAATCCGAGTCAATCACCACTAACCTAGAATATCCCCCATTTCAACTACAAAACAAACCAATTACTATTTTATTCCTATTATTACCAAAATCTTTCAAACTAAGTAATACTATTTTATCTCCTCTTCATAAATGTCAAAACAATGTGAATCTATTCTTCATACTTAATACTCGTTTCGTCCCTTTTTAAGAGTGTTGCTTCGCAAATCCAATTTATTAAACAAACGTAATCATTACACCTTTTGCATCAACTTTTACCTCCAATTTACTTTCATATCAACTTTTATCTGCACTTTGTAAAATTATCTTTCACTATTACCCATTCACATTTCAAAATGGTATAATAATAATTGTATAAACTTTTACATATTAACTTTTCAAAACAGACACTTATTAAGGGACAACTTAAAATGGAATACTCCGCTACTCCATCCGTTCCAAATTGTTTATCACTTTTACTATTTTGGGTTGTTCCAAATTGTTAGTTCTCTTTCAAAAGTCAAAACAAAATTTATTCAATCTTCCAAAATAACACGTTTACCAACAACAATAATTTCATTCAAAAAGTTGAAACATAAGGGTATCGTTGGAAATTAATGAATCTGTTAAATGTGAATGTATTTATTGAATGCAGTTATTGCATATGTGCTTTAAAAGTTGGACTTCTCAAAAGTAACCAGCAATTTGGAACGAATAGAGTATTATTTAGAGATGGAGTAACTCTTACTGTCTTATCTCAATGTACTATTTCATACACTCAAATCTCATCCCGCCTCTAATCAAGCCCTAAGACAATCGTATTGAAGATCAAGAGCCCAGGAAAACCAAGAAAATGCATGCTTTTGTCACACTTCGGAAATCTCTCGCCACTTCATCCCTCGTATATAATGGAACTGGTAAATGAATCGAATTGCTTGAGAACATACCCATTAGAGCATCATTATTCGGTTCCCTACTTTAACTTTTGAGTTAAAGCAAAGAGCTAAATCCCCAAAAACCCCAAATATCAGCCTCTCTATACTCCCTCCTCAAATTATTTTTGCTACAATACCGCACCAAATTTGGTGCAGCACTGTTCACGCACTTCTTTTTTTATCTTTTCTCCAGGTTGCTTTTCCCGGGTCTTGCGGCGTGAGAAAAGAGAGAGGGAGAGGAACCCCGCCGGGGGGGACTACTTTTTTTTGTACCGAAAACATCTCCCCAGGCGGGGAGATTTAGCTTTAGGGATAATTTTTTTTTTTTTTTAATCTATTTGAGGGGAATAGTTTAATATAGTAAAGTTAAAATAGAGAGTCTGATATTGTGAGTTTTTGATAAAGTGACTTGCTAATTTATAAAAGCTGTTTTCGAAATTAAATTTGGTGAAAATTTTGGTGCTCCTGATAAGGCTCTAAGATGTATGTACACGGGTATGGCCAATGGTGTAATCAAAAGTTGCCACATTATCAAAAGTTGTCACATTAGCTTTTGATTATGCATTTAGAGGATGGCTAAGGTTAATTATGTAAAGGTCCACGAAGGCATAATCAAAATCGAGTGCTACAAATTATTTTTAAAAAAGAAAATTAGTCAAAATTGTTTTTCTTTTTAAAAACTTTATTAAAAAAAGTTTGAAAACAAAAGTGTTTTGCAATTGAAAAAAAACAGTTTTTGAAAAAAAAAAAGTAGTTTTAAAATAGTCTTTTGAAAACATTGTTGCAAAGGGAAGAGAGAAAATAGGGAGAAGGTTTTTGTGTAATGATGGGTGTACTTAATTGAGGAGACATGAGGTCCATTAAATTTGGTTAATATGAAAATGTTGCTATCTATGAATATGCAGAGGTCAAAATTCAGTTATTGGTTAAGATATTGCTAACTTTGATTGCCGATCAAACAAAAAACACTTTGATTATTCTATTGTGAGCATTTTTTGTGCAACACATTGTTGATTTTAACACCACTTAATTTTTGAGTATGCCATTGAGGATAATCTTAATCTGCATGCACAATGATGGACAAAATTCAAGTGTAAGTTGAACAAACACTATAACAAAAATTTATTGGGTAGACAAACCTATATAGTTGTAAAAAAATTCAAAAAATTACTACTATATTTATTAGAAAATTTTGACACTTAGGTATGGCAATCGCCTGAGCTAGCCCGCCCTTGTGTCCGTCTGCATACTCTATTTGTTTCTTCAAGAAATCGGCATCTGGTTAAAAGACAAACTTGAAAAGTTTCTAAACAAACCCTAGTGTCATATTTTTATCATGTCATCTCTATGCCTACATAAAGCAAAAACACAAGCAAATAGTGTGATGGACTAACTAAATTCCCATGGAAAACTTCAATAATGTCAATACATTATTTCATGGGTCAATATGAGATAAATGCTTCTAAATAATCCATTACACAGTAAAACAATCCTTGCATTTAAATGCAATCTTTTTTATAACTTACACATCCCACCTTTATGAACCCATCAAATTCACAAGCCATGAAAACCTGGTTTTTTTTCAGGTTAAGGAATGGGAGGTTACTACAATATTTTCTCTCCTCTTTTTTTTCCTTTTTTTTGGGAGAATTATAAGAACATTCGATGCATACCATAGTAGATGAGGGTCGAGTACTGGGTTTTGTTCCCTAGGACCCACAACAGTAGTTTTAACCAAAGCAATGGGTTTAATGTTCCATTGTCAAGTAAAACTTTCAGGGAAAGAGAAAAATAGATTTCCCACTCAAGTACCCAAAGCAGTCATTTTGCAAATGGGGCAAATATTCTTCTGTTTCAGCCACTGTTTGATGCAATCGGTATGGAAATCATGCCCGCAATCCAATGCCCCAATGTCATCACCCGTGACATACTCCTCCTGCAATAAAAAAAAGGTTCAAGGAAAACAATGTTAGGGTTGCAAAACAAATCGAAGTGTGCGCGATAATATCATTTGAGGGATGGGAGATTTGTAAGTCAGAGATGGAGGCATCGGAGATCTCTGCCATCAGAATGGAGGAAAATGAGTTTTTGACAGCGTTTTTAGAAAAAATATGGATTGGGGGGAATGGGTGTGGGGTCCCTCATGGTACGACTTAAATTTGTTGGTTGCTAAATCTATTTTTTAGAGAAAATGAAGATTGTGTAACACCATGAGAGTAACATTGCCAAGTTTAGCATTTTTACACAACCAATTCCTGCATTGGGCGAGTCATGAAGTTAGGGCAAAAGCCTCGTATGGACTAGCCCAATGCAGGTCCACTAGCGGGGGCCCAATTGAAGTCCGGGTAAAGCCTCATCTGGACTCGCTCAACACAGGTCCACTAGCGACTAGACCCCAACAGAAGAATTGCACGGTGGGATTAGTCTCTGGACTAGTCCTCCATTGGGCTAGATACCAAGTTACCAAAAAGAACATTGGATGTACAGGGATCAATTTTCATCTCTCCCCTTCCCAACCCAAAAAGTACTACTACCATCTTTTTCTATGAAAGGAAAATTTCCCCTCCAATATGTAGAGATTAGGGGTGTAAACGAGCCGAGCTTTGTGATGCTTGGACTCGGCTCATGCAATATCTGGCGGGCTCGAGATCGAATCGAGCTAAAAAAGGTTGGGCTCGAGCTCGGCTCGAGCAACTTTGCTCGAGATGCTTGGTAGCAGAGCAACTGATGCAGCACATGAAGTCTACGTGAGGCTGGGTTGCTAATTTATAAGGGATATACTCCCTCTGTTCCATATTGTTTGCCCCCTACGGAAGTACATGCATTTTGCACACAAAAAATAATGTGTTTATGCGAACTTTTTTCGAAAAAAATTACACCAATTTTTTCTTCTCAATGTGATCTTTAAATTGGTGTAAAGTTTGTTGAAAAAAAAAATTCTTGTACATTATTTTTTGCGTGCAAAATGCATGCACTCCCATAGGGGGCAAATAATATGGAACGGAGGGAGTATTTGTTTTCAGTTGCCTTAGTAGGCGACGTGGGACAAACTGAAAAAGTAGTTGAGGGTTTGAAGGCGAGGAGTGAAGCTGTGAAGTCTTCTTGGGTTGTAAGTCCCACATTGACAAATAAGGTGCAAGAGGCAAGTATTCCACCTTATTTAATGGTTCAAGACTTAGAGAATGCTAACAGCACTCAGCATGCCTACTGCCACGTAGATCAACTACGTATGTACAAGTGTATATGAGGTTTGAAACACGTATATACATATGTATGTTGGCTCACGAGCTCATCCGAGCCAAGCATCTCTTGCCTCTTGGCTTGGGCTTGTCTCATTTATTTAACAAGTTGCAAATTAAGGCTCGAGCTAGTTCGTTTAGCTAGCGAACCGAGTTCAAATGAGATCATATTGAGCCGAGCCGTAGGCCACTTGCGAGCGGCTCGGCTCATTTGCAGCCCTAGTAGAGATTATGGATCTTACCCGACATATGCAGCATGGCTCCAAGTTTGACGGGGATCCTTCCATAATGGAAAGATATTTGCTCTGTTGCATAGACTCCATAATGGTTTCCTCGGTCAATCCAGTGTTGACATCTCCTATGCGCTCTTCCAATGCCAACAACTCCTGGTATTCCAATCATGGAGTTAGGAAACAACATTCCATTGAAATCTAATAAAGGAAAACAACATGTGCGCAAAAGAAGAGAGGAAAAAAGCCCTTTCTTACCTCATAAGACATGTTATCAACATCCAGTCTCATATCCCTATGCCTATCGTGCAACTCGGCAACTCCATTTATAAATGGATCAAAGAGCATATAATCCTGAAATGTCATAAATAAAACAAGTTGCAAGGTGTAATATTATATGCAGGCCAACGTGTTAGAAATAAAACAAGTTGAAAGGGGTATATAACCAACTTGTAATTCCACTAGCTAAACATGCTTCCTTAACGAAAAGAGTGATCAATAGCACTTCCTTAAAGATGAACGTTGTTCGGAAACGAATTTTTAACACAAAGAAGATGTATTTGTTTTGCAGCTTAGACTCTGTTTTATGCAATCGATGGACAGAAAAAGGATGTACTACAGAAAGTTTGCATCAAAGACTGTGAGAGAGGGCAGGCAAATACGGAGTATATACTTAAACCACAATAACTAAAGAGCGATCTGCGTAGATCGTAACAAACAGAGTCTTACTATTAAAGGTGGTCGTGGTCAGAGACATAAGGAAACTAGTAGAAGTACAGATGGACTTTACATATAAGTTTAGAAGTATAAAAAGCAATACTCAAGTTCACAGAAATTTGCCATTAAAAAATGAGAGGCCATCAAATGTATTATATTAGTTGAAGGCCATCTCCAGCGGGTACCATCAAAAGCCATATTCAAAGTCCACAGAAATTTTGCCATTAAAAAATGAGTTCAGACTTCCGATTTAGAAAACCTAGAGAAACTGAAACATTCTCATGGTGGTAGACCAGGCAATGGTTTCAGATGAGAAGTTTTGCGGCTAAATATACTAAATGTCTTGAATTAGTCATGATGAGTTCAATCAAACCTCAGATCGTAAGTTCTCTCCTCGACGCATAGCATTCAAGACTTGACGAATCTGTATCATAGATGAACAGAGGTTTGTTAGGCCAAAGTTGCCACAATTCATAATCAGAAATTAATCGGTTTTGATAGCAAAAGAATAATTAAATTACTAGCAAGATAAAAACCTCCGTTGATTGGGACAAAAAAAGATTGCATTTGTGATATGTAATATGATTGGGACAAAAAAAACCTCGGTCGATTGTTGCCCTTGATAGAGCTCAATGGAAGGGGGAAAAAAAGACTCATGTAGCCGACCCCAATTGACTGGGACAAAAGCTCGGTTTGGTTTGGTTTGGTTACTAGTAAGACAAAACCAATATATATTCCATAATGTCACTCTATATAAATTGCGAACAAACAAGGAATTCAGATGATACAAACGCATCTTAACAGATTGCATTTATGATATGTAATACAGAATTATTGTCTATAATATGGCGAAACCAAAGCCAGCATCCACAACCCCCTATCTCACAAGTCACAACATCAGCCCAACTATCTGACACGGGGCTGCAAGTAAAACCTTTTCGTAGGTACTATGTGCAATTTATCAGCCTTGGTAAAAACTACACATCAGAAAGCTTGCATACATTTAGACCATGGCTAGCCCCCTCTCTACACATTGTTTGCAGCAATCGTTCAACGAATCCACATCGAAAAAAGAGTAGGTATCTAGCAACATTATCACCAACAAAAGTGGGTATTCGATATTTGGTCTCTTGTATTTACAAATGCATGGGAGCTTCCCAAAAATATCATCCGCAACAAGAAAAAGCAAAATGAAGCTACGATGTTTGAGTCTAAATTTACAATATCTTATGACTTATGGTAACGGCTAAACGATTAAATTTGTTTCAGCAAAACCATTAAACCAAGCAAAAAGAAAAAAAAGAAACTAGGCACTCATTAGTAACAACTAGGCAGTTTCTCAAAAGCTTACACTCGCATTGCTCGAGTGTTTTAGGTGTCTACCTCAAAACACTGATAAGCAAGTGACGTATCAATGTCCATTGACTTTTCACACCACTGAAAGGGCAGCACTTTGACACTTCAATATTTGATTTTTATTTTTATTTCAATTACGGCAGAGAAACGAAGAAATTGACTGGATTTACAAGCAATTAATAAATGTGACATAGGTCTGAATCAGCTAGTCGGACCCACGAAACAGTAACCAATCCAGTCAAGAATGTGCAATTTTCACAAAATTTAACAGAATAGGACCCGAAAAAGCAGGCAATCCAGAGTAGAACATATGCCATAAATTAATAAACAATATGAGAAATAACGAACACAGTAAAACCAACTTACAAATTTTGTTGAATAAACAAGGTATTGAGAAAGATTATGAACCAAGGTAAAACTGCAAAAGCATAGCAAAAGCAATCTTTCCATGGGAAATCCAAGACCTTTCCTTATCGCACAATGTCCTATATACATAAACTATCCACGGATCTTATCCACATTTGGTGGCACAATTTCACAAAGGGATAGTGTGAGAGCTGAGAGGATATAACACTAAATCCCTCTAAGGTCGGATAAATCATCATGGATGAAGTGGGAGAAGACAAGCAATTGTAGACCAGATACGAAGGGCACATTGACTGTGGGACATCACAAGTTACACATATAACAAATCGAACCACACCACACCTTTTTTACCATGCAAATAAATGTGCCCCAAGTGTACAATAATGGCAATCCAATAACCAATCATGGAATATGAAAACTCATAATCTCATGGGATACAGAAGCCTTCTGCTTCTCCCGAAATGTACAGCATGTCAGTAACCAAACCTAGCCCTAAGTCTTAGTTGCACAAAGCAGGTGCGGGGGCAGGGGCAGGTGCGGGGGAGCAGGGTTATGTAGAAGCTGCCTAAGTTGGGAACGGCGAGGGAATATTTAATACTAAATAAATATGTATATGAATAAACTTATACTCCCTCCGTCCCGAAAGTTTTGACACTTTCGGGAATGCGTGCCATTTTTAAATTGTCTATATCTTTCAATTCATAACGTTTTATGTGATTTTCAAAACTTTGTTCAAAAGATCTAATTGAAATCTATCAAACGAGATCCATATTGCTTATATAAAACATTATAGATTAAAAGAAATAATCAATTTTTTCATAGGGCTGGAATAGTGAAAGTGACAAACTTTGCGGGATGGAGGGAGTATATATTTATATGTATTGTATATATGTTTTATAGTTGCAAAGGGAACACGTACAAAAGCATTTTATATGTGTAAAAACATGAGTGAGAAATAACATCCCAATAGATTCTTTTGTGCCAAATACATGGATTAAACACGTAGATAAGTAATAGAATATGAGACGAGAAAGAGAGTCCTAAATCTTTCTTACTTCTTTTTTTCTTTTCCTTCTTCCTTGCATATATTTGGAAAGAGAAGTGCTAATTTCGTCCTTAAGATTAGAGTGGAAGCTCCCATCCTATTTAGGAGCGGGTTCCCGTCAAGCTCCCGTCTTGGGAATGCAGAATAGGTCTCCCGTCTCGGGAACGCATCCATTTTAGAAGGATCCTGCTACTAAACCCTAAGTTCTTTGAGTTCAAAGGACATGATGTTTCATCACAGATTTCAGGATAATTCAAGTTTAAAAGGGCAAAAGTTAAAGCCAAAACTTACGCTTCATGGATAAGGTACGAGTATAAATTATGGATATGTGCCTCAGCATCAACCTGCCTCAACCATAAATCTATGATGTATGGATAAGTGACTAAAAATTGAATCCCGGTATAAACCAATTTGCAATTGTGTTAAGACGAACACTCAACACAAAGTAATTAATGATGCAGTAGTACTCAAATAACATGTTGATTTACCCAACCAACAGCAGTACAAAATAAACAAAACTTTGCGATTAGAACATTTAATATTAACGTCAAAAACAATCATACCTAGTTAGCAATCCACTGCATTTACAGTGTATTAACTACATTTCATAGCTTAAGGAATGAAGGAAATGGAAAAATGACGAGGATGATTTTAATCACAAGGATCAACAGACGATAAGAGAAATAAGCCCATGAATTCTTGCATAGTTAAAGATGTTCAGGTTAAACTGCAGTAATTATGACATGGTATTGATCAACGGCAAAATGCTGCAATAAAAAAGGGATGGCTAAGCACAGCTAATCAGCATTCAAAACCTCAACAGAACCAGCATTAAACTTCTAGGGAAAGGTACCACAAACAAGTAAAATTTTCTTAATTAAATGAGATCACGGAGGAAAACAAAGTACTAGGAAATTAGAAACAAACCTCAGATACCAGCCTGTGTCTCCCCTCTATATCAGCAGCTAAAGCACGCCAACCATTCACATCATCACCAGGCACCTCCATCATCGATGCTGACCTTGGATACGGTGGATGATGGCCTTGGTTATTAGCTCCAGTTGACATCATTGTTTCCTCCGAAGAAGGGACTGAACGCAATGGAGGAAAATGACTTCTCTGGCCTCCAGCCTCAGAATCAACTGATGGAAACAGAGTCCAAGGTGCAAATTCTGACAATCGTTGCTGATTTTGTGCTGTGGGGTTGTGATGAGGTACCCATGCAGTAGGCAAAAGACGGGGGCCGCCAAATCGAGAACTGGAAGGGACACTTGCAGAAGTGCTGGCATTTCCAGTAGATAAATTCCAATTGTTTGGGTCTTGCGACAAAGTTGTCATCTCAGTTGCCGGAACAAACAGATGCTCCATGTTATTTCTCTGGGTGCTTCCAAAGTTTGCATCATCTCGAACCAAAGCATTTCTGTCCCCTAAAAGCATTGGAGAGCTTGAAGAACCACCAGCCCTTGAATTAAGAGCCCCATTCCAAGGGAAAGGAGGCATACTCCTTGACCAATCAGGAATATGAGTGAATGAGGAGTGGTTTCGGGGATTATTTGAAGTGGGTGCTACCGAAGTTGAATTTGTTGGTCTCAAGTCCAAAGAATCAGTAAACGAGAAAAGTCTTGATGACTGATGAGGTGGACAAGCATCAGAATGCCTTATCCCATTCCCTGTCGATGATGGTAAATTGACCAAACCAGATTCATGGTGCCCCTGATTCACTCTGACACCATAATTCCTTGTGGAGCTTTCTACCATTCCTGAAATACTTGACGGAGGAAAGACATCAGAAGCTACTCCACGCCTACTGATGCCAATTCTTGTGCTTACCTGTTCAGGAGGAGTACCACTAGGAGAGTTCACCAGTGGTGATGATATACTCAAGCTACTGGAAGCATTATAACGACCAGGAACATCATGTCGTGAAAAGTTTTCAGCTTGTTGAAAGAGGTTAGAACTCCCGCTTGGGTAAGTCCCAGAAGTACCTTCAAGAGCCTTTCTTTTGCAGGACAAACCCCAGCTGGCCAAAGAAGAAGCCGATCCGCCTTCATTATCCATCAAATAACCAGAATTACCTGAAGAAGAAGTCCCCATATCATCAGAAGAATCATTAGCAGTGGGGATTTCTTCCGTTTCTGGCCCACTTAACTTGAACATATTATGGAATGAATCGGGCCCCAAACCATGCCCACTGTCACCACTGCTGCCTGCATGTCCGGCATTTAAATTTATATTCAGAGGGGTTCGAGCAGAACTGGAACTCTGCATAGTTGCAGGTCTGCTGGTTCGCCGATAGCCACCTATACCACTGGTAAGATTTTCAGTAAGAAGAATATTAGATGGTCCTAATTCCCTTTCCTCTGCTCCTGCATCAGACCCAGGACAAGCACCAAATAAGGAAGACCTACCATTATCCATCTTTAAACCATCAACCATGCCTTGGTTTTGAATATTAGCACTAGAGCTAGATTCACCTGAGTCCCAACGACTAAAACCCCGAACACTAACAGCATTTGGGCGAGTGAAGTTCCCCTCACCAGAAGAAAGCATGTAATTTGATAACTGGCTTTCTACTGGATTTAGCATGGTATCCCAATCCATCGACTGATTCATGCCAGAGTCATTGGAAACACATCCCTGGTTAAGATCCACTGTCTCGCTCAACGAACTGCCTGCACTGTTTTTCCCTTTCATTGGGACTGATGAAATCCCCTAAAGATATGCTTAGATGCAGAACAAAACTTCACCACATTACAGTGCACCAAATGCACAAAAGCAGCAAAAGGAATAGATTATCAACTCGCTCTGCTGGAAGGGACTGAAAAATGCAAAACTTGAATTAAGCATTCTACTTAAGACATCTGAAAATCAAATTAGAACCGAAAACTGAAATTGGGGCATGCTATCTGCAAAGTGTGTGCTTCTTCAACTCCATTTGGCAACAAAGCCCAAAATGAGGAAAGTAAAAGTAAACATAAAATCCCATTACTGCAACAGGCACTACCTACCTACTAATGTAGACCAATTGCTATTAGCCAAAACACTTGAACACGGTAACTTTTTGCCAGCGCAGAACTATGAGGATGACTTGTGTGTTTATCTGAACAAACCCTCTTACCAATAACATCTGAAATTTCAAAGAAACAACCAACTTAGTGCTGCCATATATCAGTTTTGAAACATGAATGAGACACAAGGCAAATGCAGCAGTGACTGAGAATAAAAGAAATAACTAAACATATGTAATTGAACATTCAAAAGTCATAGTACTTCAAACTGAAATTCATCACCTTAGTGCAGCCATATATCAGTTTTGAAACATGAATGAGACACAAGGCAAATGCAGCAGTGACTGAGAATAAAAGAAATGACTAAACATATGTAGTTGAACATTCGAAAGTCATAGTACTTCAAAATGAAATTCATCACCTTACCCGGGTTTAGTAGCGTGCTGTTTTGATCTAGCAACGTTAACCCTCTAAGAATGTGTTCAGCTTATTGTTCAAGTAACACTCAAAGAGCAAAGACTGGTGGAAGGTACGGCCAATTTAGTCCATGTTAACGGGGACCCACGAGGGTAGATTGGGTAGAGATGCCATTATATGCACAAATTGGTGGTTGCCCTCTGAGTTCAAACCTGCAAACTCATGAACAAAAATGGCGCCATTTCACCCTAACAGTAAATTAAACACATGAACAGATTCTTAGATAAAGACATAACAGAGGGGGGCAAAAAAGCTTATGTCCCATGCCACAAAGCAAGACAGGGGGTCGCGGGGCAGGCGGGACACGTGCCGCCCTCGGTCCAAAACAAATCTATTTTTGTATTGCAGGAATAGTATTATTCTTCAAAACACGTGTTATTTTTTGTATCAACCATATTAATGAGTGATTAATCAATGTAAATGTGTAATTTTTGGATATTAAGTATGTTGATGGATGATTAACATAGGAAAATGTGTATCTTTTCAGGTACTAGAATTAATTAATCTTATAACACTTGCACTTTTTTATACTAATTATTATTTATTAATCCCTCCGCCCTTAAAGTTAGTCCACTACCAAAAACCCCCTTCAATTTTTGGATATAAAATAAAGCACTTCCATTCATGAAATTAAATGAGATTTTTATCCAAAAATTGCCCATCGTTTTTATAATAGGCTATCTTTGTGGAACACAGAGAGGGAGAATATTAATTTTGGGTGCCACCTCCAAGTCAAAATCCTGGCTCTGTCCCTGCCATAAAGCAATGTAGTTTCGAATGCTCCAGAAATTTCCACCCTGCACTCCACATTAAATCACTCAACAAGCCTTACACCCAAACCTTAGTAGCAGGATCCTTCTAAAACAGGTGCGCTCCCTAGACGGGAGCTAGCTCCCATCCAGACAGGATTCCGCTCCTAAATAGGATGGGAGCTTCCACTAATCTTAAAGACGAAATTCTCACTTCTCTTTCCAAATAAATACAAGGAAGAAAAAATTAATAGGAGAGATTTAGGACTCTTGCTGTCTCGTCTAGTATTCTACTACTTATCCACATGTTTAGTCCATGTATTTGGCATAAAAAAATCTATTGGGATGTCATTTCTCACTCGTGTTTATATATATGTTCAAATACATGTTCATTTGCAACTATAGAACATATGAACAATACATATAAATATTAAGTATATGTCTATAAATTCGCTCATATTTATTCATTAAATATTACATTGTTGCTCCCAACCTAGGGAGATTCTACACACCCCTGCACCCGCTCCATGCAACTAAGACCCAAACCATTTGCCACTGTGCACATCAAATTCACTAACCCCTCCTCAAAAGATCTATTTCCTTGCTATTTTTCCCTTTTTACCATAACTGTCTAAACAAAACAAGAATGAAGCCAAACCACTGAAATCAATACCTGTAAGTTGAGCTAACCTGCAATGAGGCTAAAAGAATGATAAACTTACAGATAAGCCAAGCTTCTGAACACAAATGCACAAGGTTACACTTGGAACCTAAGCTTTGGAATACAAATTAATAATAATATGCATTCGGTTATAATCACTCTGTTTGGTTGAGAGTTTTGAGAAGAATATTTTGAGATAGTGTTTGGATGAATTTTTGGAAAAAGTAATAATTAGAGAGGGGTGTAATAATTGGAGAGAGATAGAGAGAGAAATGAGAATTAATGATTGGAAAAAGGGTATGGGTAGAGAGAGAAATGTGATTAATGATTGGAGAGATGTGAGATAGGGAGAGAATCTTTTTGGAAATTTTTTTGGAGATGTGAAGTGAACACAGTGAATAGTTGTCACCTAAGCTTTGGAATACAAAAATTGATATGCATATGGTCATAATACTTATAGCCTTAACAGAAGATTGCAGAACCAAAAAGTGTCTTAACAAACTATATCTTGAACCAAAAATTCCATTCAAATTAAATAGGAAAACTAAAGGAAACACAAGTGTGAATACTTGAAACAACCAGTGAAGAAAAAAAGGGTTGAAAAATACCAACATCCTTTTATCTTTCACAGCACAAGCACATCAATCGGTTGTCAAACTAACCGATTAAACAATGGGGAAAACCAACAGAAACATAGCAACTATAACCCAATTTACCAATGAAATCGATTGTGAACCCAGAGAAAAAAAAAGCATCAATCCATAAAACAGAAAATATCAGCTTTGGTTAAAAACAGCACTCACACATTCGATCGATAGATAAAGAGAAGCAGGATCTTTCGATAATACCGAGGAACAATTACATAAAATAAGAATCCCGCATCGTTGCAAAATCAACACAAAACTAAGTCATATTAAGAAGGAAAAGAATATCCAAAAAAAAAATTCAGATCCCCATTTCCAGCACCATAATACAAACAACTCACCAAATTCTTTACATAAATCCAAAAAAATACCGCCAAATAACTATCGAGAACAAATTAAGAAGACCTAATCGAACCTGATATGGGAAGAAGGAGATAAGAATTCGACGAAAGCTCAGATCTTTCCCGGTCGAAATATCAGTAGATTGCGGAGTAAAAAGACGTTTAATCAGAACCTCTCTCTCTCTCTCTCTCTCTCTCTCCCTCTTTATTTTCTCTGTCTATACATTTCGACGGTTTCGTTTGGTTTGTGACGCCAGGTAATCTATACAAGACAAGGGCAGTGAACAAATGGATGAAAGGTGAAGAGGTGATGGTGTGGATGTAGAGAGAGAGAGAGAGAGAGAGTGGAGGCTAGAGAGGATGGGATTAAAGCAGTAATCTTTGTGTATTTTAATTGAGGAGTATTTGGTTTTTCGGATCTTTGTAAACTAGTTATGTGAATCCAGGGGTTAACGATGGAGATTTTGGGATGTTCATAGCCGTCAATTTATTTATGATGATGATGATCGGTGGGGAAAATGGCAATTTTCCCAAAATGCACTTGACTCGTGAAGAAGTAGAGAACAATGTTACTATCAGAATCCAAGGGGGTGTTTCGTGTTGATTATTTTTGTTGTTTTTAATTATTTATTGAGATTTTAAATTCTGAAAAACTCATATGGAATTTATCAAAGTATTCGGTAATTATATGAAAAATAGATTATGTATTTGCAAAGTGTTTAATAATATTACTCAAAATTACTCTTTTTAAATATCTCAAAAGAAAATAAGGCTAATTATATGAATCATAAATACTAGTAATAACAAGAGCATCATGGTCAAATGTATACCAATAATCTAGTAATATTATTAGGAAAATATTAACCTCAACCCAAATGGTGGAGGATAATAAGTGAAAAATGCATAAATATCGGGAAAAAAAAAGTGTACTAATATCCATGAAAATATATTGATATCCGTAAAATATGCATTGATGTCTGAACTATTTATAATTATATACCTATTATCCTCCACATATTGGGCGAAGGTTTACATAACTCATCTTAACCAACACTTAAATTTTTGAGTTTGCATATTTTGGCATTTGCATACTTAAAGTAACCAAAATTTTCACAATAATCAAATTCAATGAACCTCACATCTCTTCAATTAAGTACACCCATCATTACACAAAAAATTTTCGGGTGAGTTTTTGAATGAATTTTATCAAGATTTTATTAAGATTTGATAAAATCAAGCCTTGATTTTATCAGATTTTGATAAAATCCATTAAAAAACTCACCCTTACTCTCTATTCTATCTTTATTCTTTGACAGATTGAAAAATAGATTATTCGAGATAGATGTAAGCTTGTCTAGACAGCATTAATGATGTTTCCTCATCATGCATGTTATGTGAGGATTAATTAATATTTCTACCCAACCAACCAATACTTATTTTTTCCTTTTGTTTTATCGATCAGTTGTGTCGAACAAACTCACTCACAACTTGATTAATTCTTTTTCCAGTCTGGCCGGCCAACTCACTCACAGCTCGATTAATTCCTTTTTCGTTCTAGTCATCAGTAAACCATCCATCCCAAGATTAGGATATTCATAAGAATTATATATTCTTGCGGTCTGACGCCAATAATTGAACTCTGATTAATTATGAGCTGAGTAACTACCCCTTGGGGCTAACCAACACGCGCTCTCATCTCTCAATGTCTCTCTCATAAGACAAGTATCATTTGTTCAATCCATGCCACAAGTTCGTGATTTTCTTTTGTGTGTGTAACTAAAGTTCACCATCACAGAGTAGGGTACAACCCACAAATGCAATAGTACTATTTATAGGGTTAAGTTTGGACTTTGGATTTGTGGAGAAATTAAAAAGAAAAACTGAAAATAAGAGGAAAGAAAATGAATTCAAAATGTCCGGGACAGCTTTTACACGTTCTTGAACTTATAATCGGAGAACCAATTGCATCGTTTATTAACACGGGTTTAGTTAAAGCTAGAACAAAATAGTATGGATTGGCTCCGCCAGAGTTGATTTCACATAAGAGGTTAAAAACCTGAGATTTAGAAAGGAGTAATTCCTAACTCACAGACCTTTAACCATTCATACTCCGGCCAATGAAACTGAAGGTCTTTGGCTACAACCTTCAAGGCTCCCTCATGGATTTTGCTTCCACGATCATCCCACTGCCTGCCTTTTCCACCGAGCCACTCGAAACCTTCTTTGAGCATCACAAACCACCAATGCAATTCCTCGGCACTTTGATCTAGGATCAAAAGCCCCGTAAAAAACTCAATAGAACCAGGAGAAGGGGGCACCTACTGATGGTACTGCACATTTATTTCGCACGTGTGATCTTGTGCCTTGCCTTCCACATTTTCCTGAGCTTCCAAGGATCCGGGGACCCTGCAGGGGTGCACTACAGGATCTCCGAATATAAGGGTACTAGGATCTAGTTTATTTTCCGGGAAGCAAACTCTTTCTGCTCTTCCATAACTCCCAAATAATGAAAGCAGCCAACACAATGAGCCATCCCACATCCTCAGCGGTTGAGCACTTTCGCATCAACTCTGCCCACCAATCAAGAAATGATCTAATGTCCAATAAACCAGCAGCATTCAAAATACAGAGAGAAGACGAGCCACACCACCCTAGCAAAAAGACAATACGAAGAGGTGGAAAACCATTTGCATTTCTGCCTTACATATAGGAGTAGGACAGCTCCCCTCCACATCCTCCTTCCTATTCCTCAGATTTACCCGCACTGGATAAAAGTCTTTCACTCGCTATTGCTGCATTTTGCCCTTAGAGCCAACCCCACTTCATACCCTGATTTGCTTGCAATGTTTTGGAGAAAAGTAAAAAGGGAGTGGAACTATCATCCTATGCATCACACCCAACACAAACAACTACTAGGAAAAGAGATTTGACTAGAATATTTGACTGCATAAATATCATACATAAAACTTGCGATGTTTCAAGAACAACAAGCCAGATCATCACCAAGTAAGATAAGAGAAAATAGATAGTAATCAAAATTTCAATAATGAGTATATTACAATCAGGTGACACATACAAAGCACCCAGCTGAGATGGTGCCTAGAACATGTGAGAAACAGCTAGTTCCTTTAAAGAAATCAAATTCGCATGCCAACAGTGGATTCTACATACCCTTGATACAACTCGGGCACCTTTTCCAGTGGGAACAAGTGATAAGAAGAACACCATTGCAATTCTGGACCTGGTAGGTCTCTTCTTTTCTCAGCACCCAAACTAGAGCTTGAACCTCTGTAGCCCTAAGATTAAAAAAAAAGGCGAGCTAAACAGTGAGCTGATGGCAGCGACATGTTGCAGTTTTATAGCTCATATGCAACGTAATATAACAAAGTCAGCCAAGAATGTGAATAAGAAAGGAAAAATGCAGTTTTTAAACACAGATAATAAATCTGACTAACGGGAAGGCAGGAATGCCTTGCCAATTTACTCTTGCCATCTCTCAACCTTGAAGTCATTTGATTTCTCCACATCGTTACAATACGGTTCTGGTATATACCCACTTACTGGTTGATACCTTCGTTGCATCAGGTCATGAAGATAGGTCACTTTTGTACACGCCTCTAATTTTCTAAGGTCAACATTCTCCACTAAAGTTAGAACACGTGTCAGAAATCAGAGACAACATTTCCAGTTCCTAATTTCTCAACCCTCACATGTCACCTGAAATTGTATCATAACTTCTATTAAAAGTTTTCAGAATATCTCTAACTTTGATGCCCAACTAGAACAACCAGAAGTTCCGAGTAGGAAATGAGGATGCATAGTCTCACTCCCACCTCATCACATGTCACAAATAGTCTCCAGACTCTCCACATAGCCACTTTACAAGACATGTGATGCCCCATTAAAGGAAGTGTGCAACTCTTTGATTTGCTATTTCCTAATTAAGTCTATATTACCAGAGAACGCCTCAAATTTGTGGCTTACCCTCCAAAAGCCTACACCTTGTGACAACAGTCACTAAGCGTTAGCACAAGGTGCACCTTTTCCACATTTATAGTTTATGCTCATTTCAGATGAGCCAACGATATAGCTGACACATCATCACACACTCACCCTCTCTTTCAGCCCGCCAATCTTTGCTTGAAGTGAGAGAGTACCAATTTGAGCATGTTTCTCAAATAAAAATTAGTGTTCACTTATGTTAACAAATGTATTCCTATGTTAGGAGATTTCATAACTTTAACATCTCTCTTCCTCTTTTTCGCAATTTTTTTAATATGGTTTTATGTCTACTTAATAGCCTTAATGAATTTCAAATGATTATGCCTCAACGCCTCAAAACCTGGTCCTTGCCTCATGAGGGATAAAACGTCTCATATTGCGCATTTGCCTTAAAAAACATTGCTTCTGATACAATGAGTTGGCCCAGGCACATTGCCTTGGCCCAAGCATAATGTACCATTGCAGATTCAAGCTTGTGCAGATTATGTTGAGCTCAACACATTAAAGTGCTGAGGCTGCAGCCTCCACAATAATACCCTCAGCCACTTGGTCCTGATACAATCAGTGTTCTAAAAGTCGCTAGTCGCTCCCAGGTCGGATGGCTGCCGACTAGCGACTAGGGGACTAGTCGGGGATTAGCCGGGGACTAGTCGGTTAGATTTCTTTTTTTCTTTAAATATATATTCTCCTTCATCTTCATAAGTTTTGAGTAAGTAGAATAACATAAGTAACAAATCATCAAATAAAAACATAGTGGCAACAAAAACCACAACAAGAATAATTAATCCTTAGTGGCAAATCACAACAACAATATACAGTGTGCTAATTGATTGATTTATTCTACAATCTACAATACATGAAAACTGTATTTTAATGTTTACTGTTTTTTACTATATATTCAACAATCTATATATGGAAACAACAAACCTTAGCCTCTCGTAATCATAGATAAAGAGACAATTAAATTATTAAAACTGTTTTTTAATGTACTGTACATCATCCACAATTTTGAGTTTAGGGTAAAACGTTAAAAACATTCAAAACAATTACACTACAGCCCAAAAATTTAGCAAATTCTGGTTTTTTACCCCAAATTTTCCGATTAGTCGCCGACTTGTCCGATTTTTTTCGATTTGCGACTTTTCCGATTCGCCGACTTGACCGATTAGTCGCCAACTTGAGCCCGACTAAGTCGACCGGCGACTAAATCAATCGACTAGGCCCTAGTCGACTCGCAGAGCCCCCGACCCTGACTTAATCGCCGACTAGTCCCGACTTTTAGAACACTGGATACAATCCATATTCTGGTCACAAAAGAACTACTCGGAGAGAGTAACAAATATGTACCAAGTTAAAATATCTTATAGCTACTTGATGATCTCCTAGATGGTCCACAAGGGTTACCGCCAGAGCTTGGGAAATTGGGAAAACTCAGAGGTCCATTGGCATACTGGGTATGAAGGTTAAGTAGTTGGAAGCTAGCTGGCAGAACACTAGAAGCTAAGGCGGAGTGAAGGGTTCGTGGATTCTTCAAGGGGCAGTACAATGGAAGATCATGAAAGAAGGAAAAAAAGTGGTTACCCTTAGAAACTTTGCAAGCCATGGTCCATACCGATTATGTTTTATAAGTTTTCTAAAAATTATGTTACATGAGTTTTATAATAGGGAATTGATTTCTGCACTCAATAAATGGACTCCAATTTCTTGTCCTCTAGGGTACTTGATGAGTAATTTGAAGGGAAAAAAAAACATTTGGAGTGCATTTATAAAAATGTGGAGTGCAAATCATTCCCATGTATGATACTATATAGAGCTCCAGATAATGCTTCTATCCCTACTGCACAGGCATGTAGCTAATTCAAAGTGCTTGCTTTGAGTTTACTCCTAAGTCTTCTAGGATTGATGTTCCATGTCATCATTATTTGCTTTTGTAAAGAATTCCACTCTACAACATAGTGGTATGTAAGCATTTAGCATACACACATCCAATTGGATGGCTGTAAATGTGAATCTGATACAATTGATTATAGACATTCGCGAGCCACATTAGTGGGTGCGCGAATTTACCTTGAATCGCTCAGTTTGTCAATTGCTCACTAGTTCACCATACGAAACCCTAGGGTAGCAAACTATGTGACTAAGGTCCATACAACCTCCATACTTGATATCTGGATTTCTTTCACGCATATCTTTGCTACTAGCTGAGGTATATATACACAAATAAGTGGTCAAACTAGACAAAGGCAGCTACCTGGAGCAGCTGCATTGACATGTCCCACGTTCGTCGGTTCATGTAAAGTAGTATTCTCTTCCATAAGGATTACAGAGGCAGCCACCTAGCTTGGTAGCTGCATCGACATATCACATTCTCATGTACAACGGTCTTAATTGTTAACCTTGTGGGGTATATACATGACTTCTAAAATTGACGCCGGGATTCCCAAGAACTGATCAATGCTAGTTCACATCTACGCCTAATCTCATTATCCACTGCATTTTCTAAAACGCTTTATCATTTATGTCCCAAATCTTAGCAACATTACTCGCCCCATTCAAGGCTTGTCATGAGAGTGAAAACATATAACATCTCACGACAAGACACAAGGTTCACTTTTCTTATAACTAGTGAATTAGCCTGAGTATGAGAAAACTCTACTTATACAACATGCCAACAAACATGATTGAAGAAAGCCTTAACCAACCATACACCGTAAAAGAAGGGACCAGTAAAAGAAGGAACCATTGCAACGAAAATAAACCGGACCATAGCAACAAAAATAAACCCCGATATAGATTGTTCATTAGCAATTCGCCTCCAACATGAGTAACACTGGGTCACTCAGAGAGTATGGAATAGAATAAGAAAGAGGAGGGAAGGAAAGCGTAGACATAAGGAATTATAATGTCTATCGCACCAATATTACAGACCCCCGCTAAATAATGAATGGGACTTCTTCGTAACTGAAAAGTATATCGAACGGGAAAGTCCATGAAAAATGTCTTTCATATTGCACATGCATACTTAACACAATTTGGACAATGCCCATCCTAAAACACAAGCTAGGCTCATAAAATCATCAAAACCCCCACAAAATTATGCAACAGGAACAAATTCATTAGACTCGAGGGAAAAAAAGCTACTGATATTCACTCTCCATCCATCCTAACAAAGAACAAACACACACATGCTCAAAAGGAATAGTGAACAAGGTCCAAATTATCGAACACATAAGCGTATAGAGATTCATCCTCCAAATTATGAAGAACACAAACCAAATACACACAAACACACATTCTCAAGGAATAGTGAATATACATGATGATTAAGCATCAGCACCCTCAGCTCCACCAAAAGGATCATGGGATGAACCAGTATCCTGTCCAATGTGGCATTGCACAAGCTGCTCCAGATCAGCCATAACCTTTTTTTCCCTCTTTGCCTTCTCCTAGTTAAACATGGCCAATGCCCTCTTGTCCTCAGCACTATAAACCTTGTTTTCTTTCCTAATACAGATAGTATTCATCCTTTAATGCCTACTACCACTCATCACATACCCAAGATTCTCAAACTTCTGAATCTCATCAGCTGAAAGACCAACTTCACCTCTAAGCGGGATACATTTCCCTTGTTGAATATACTGAGCAATGGCATCACCTTCACCAGGTCTGAGTGCCCGTCCATAACTAATATGTCCTTCAGCTCAAGGCAAAGGCATAGGTCGAACCACCGGTTCATTCTCTAAAACAGGTTTCTTTCGCATTTCAATCATCTCTTTCAACAAAAGCGCTTCACTGTCGACCTCATCTATCTTCAAATCCTCTTCATTTGACTTGCTCTTCTTCGCATCGACTTCATCCGTATCAGAACTCCCAATATCAGATTCCCTCGTTTTCTTTCCCTTCGATATCAATGCTCCTTTCTCCTTCTTCAATTCCTCACTTTCACTATCATCATTCGTCTCGGCTTTCTTCCTCTCCCTATCCTTCTTTCTTCCGCTCCTCTTCCTCATACTACTCCTCTCCTTTCGCCTACTACTCGACTTCTTCTTCCTCCGTCTCCTATCCTCTTCCGATTCATCACTATATTCATCTGATTCACTATCACTTTCCGATTCATATTTCCTACTTTTCCAACTCCTACTCTTCTTCCTCCACCTCACCCGACAAATCATCCGATTCGATTCTACTTTTGATTTTCTCTCTCTATCTTTCTCTCTCTCACTACTCTCCTTCTCCCCCTCATACTTCTCAACAACTTCATCTAGTTCATCTTCATACAATTCGTCCTCATCTCTATCAGGACTAGACGTAACCTCCCAAACATAACTCTTCATCACAAATGTCTTCCTAAGCTTATGACGTTTAAGCCTTCTATAATCTTCAAATGCCAAACCTCTCAGTTCTTTGTCCGACTCTTCCGCCTCTAACACCCGCCCGTTCCTTTGATCTCGATCAAGGTACGGGTATGGCGCTGCATGATCATTTCGATCCACGTAGCTAGGTTTTTTTTTAATCTAATATTAGGGTTTGGGACCTAAGAGGGCTTCATCTATGGTAAGATGAATAATCAGGTGAAGACCTACGGGTATGGTGATAGTTGGGACTGTGATCGTACCTTGTTCGGTGTCCATTTGACAAGCTCCAGCTGGGGCTAGGACTTTGACTGGGGCTGCAGCGATGACGATGGTATCGATCGTGTGAATAGCAGCTATTTTCTCTGGATCTATAATGCCGTTGGTCGAGGATTTCTACAGCGGAGGAGAGCTTGGCCATCGCGAAATGTCTATGGTTTTTCCTCCCTTCTTCTATTTTACCAAAGACAACGTCCCATCATCACAGCCCACAGGACAATCTTCTTGAAACTAAAGGGCGGTTTGGTAAAATAGAAGAAGTGTGCTCTCTCATAGGTCCAGAGTTCAATAAGTATCCCTTAGTCTGAGAAGCTTGTTACTTTGGAACGTTAGCATCATCTTTGGACTTCAATCAACCATGTTCGATCAACATGAATTTTTACATGGACTACATACTCAACAAGAAGAACGAAATGAACGATTTAGATTAAACAACGGGACCTGGGGTGGGTCCCAAAGAGGCTGCACAACACGTGTAGAAGAGAGAGGCAGGAGGAAATCAACTAGATGGCGTAAAAATCGTGCAAGAAAAAGCAAATGACATTTATTCTAATATAGAAAGGGACAACACCACTTTGGTGTCTCCCTTATTTGTCATTGTGTCGACTTTTCATCTTCCTAAATCTATTATTACAAGTTTAGATATCCTATATCTTCAATAACCTTTGGGGACAAATCTGTCAAGATAACCCACTCGCAAGCCACCAACTTCTCCACGTTCTAACGGCTACACAGTAACTTCTCTCTTTCCCAAACGACTCTGAAGACCAAAGTTTTCTCAACTGCTATACTGCACTCACTCACTCACTCTCTGTGGGCATTGTTGGTCTTTATGTGAATTTTCTAAATTCTATGAAATAAAATGCAAGCATCTATTTTCTTTCAAACATTAGAACGGGCAAGAGAAAGAGCGATTAGTTTATCTTTCTTTATTTATGTTTTTGTGCATCATGATATCTGTAGATGTAATTCTATAAACTCGACGTGCACACACATCGTGAGTGTGCGCTTCTAGTGAAAAAAGAAAAGGGGAGGGAATTTTGTTCACAATCAGTCAAGAGTAGGAAAAAAGCAAATAGATGGCCCTAGTTTTGGACGCAAAGCCATTCTGGTCATATGTACCTCTCTAATCTTCAGTTCTGCACCACTAGCCCACTGCTTTCACAGTTGTGGATACAAATTACTATGACCAATGTTTCTTTCTTTACACCAGCGACTACAAAATGGGATCGCCAATTTTTAACTTGCATAGGCCTTGTTCGGTTGGGAGTTTTGAGGGAGTTTAGTTTAATTTTGATGATGTAAGCAGGTGTAATAAGTGGAGAGATAGAGAGAAAAGTGAGAAAAATAATGATGTCAGTGCAAAACAGAATTTGACAAAGCCGGAGCAAAGCTCCCAACCGAACATGGCCATATTAGTTAGTACTTGGTACTTTTTTTTTGTGATAATTAAATGTCCGGACCAGCTTACTCACACTTAGTACCTAGTGTTAGTTTCATTTCGATGATTTTTTTCAATATCCATATAATTTGATATAAACGCAAATATTGAAAGTTAGACATTTCTAGCATTGTGCCCATTTGATGCGCAAAAAATATATATATAATTGGTACTTTTTTTACCTGTATTGAATGAGCACAACGCTAGTAGATAAAAAATCACGTTTTTGTTTTTTCTGGACTCGTGTATCGAACAGGCTATCGTTTAAAAAAAAAAAGAACTTTGTTAATATAAACAAAACCAAAACTCATCTCTCTCTCTCTCTATCTCTCTCTCTCTCTCTCTCTCTCTCTCTCTCTCTCTCTCTCTCTCTCTCTCTCTCTCTCTCTCTCCACTTTTTATCGGTGTGTGAAATATCTGTTCATGATTCTCTTCCAAACCTGTAGTACTAATAACCGCCAAGCAGACAGTAGTTAAGGTGCAAATAACACCAAAATGTTAAGAAGTTGACAAGTTTCATACATACGTACTGTATACTTGTATACCTACTTTGGTCTCTTCCTATAAATATATTTGATATTCCAAACACACTTTTGGAACATTACTCATCCGACTGTCCTAATCCTATTTGGAATACATGGCCCAATCTCATGGACTATGTGGCCCAGAAGAAGCACCAAAAGGCCCACATATCAAATGGTTTTCTGACCTAGTCAAATAGGAAACCAGTCCATTTCAATACGTGTGTGAAGCTGGACAATCTGAGCCTACTTCAGGACTCAGACTAACTAATTGGAGCCCTTTTAGGACTACCAGTGCAACAATTTAACTACAGGTTTTAACGGATGAACGCAGTTCCAAGTTTACTTAGATCATGCACTTGCGGTGTATAATCTAGTCCAGAAGATCAAATCAGACCCACTAATTACCAGTCTATATAACCTGTCAAATTGAGAACGGCTACGACTTAAACTGCACAGTTCAATATGTCAAAAGCAATATTTGGTTAAAATATGCATCTCAGTCTACAGCAATGACCACTCATAATTGGAAAAGTAGGAACACGATCAAGCACACTCAAAATCTAATGATACACTTCACAATCCACAACAAATCCACACTAGTACATCACTTTCACATCTCACAAAACACGTGATCAACGGACATACATAACCCCATGCCATACCTGAAAGCATGCAATTCGTCTTGATACCCAATCTTTGCAGCTTTATAAGTCACAAGTCAATAAAAGGATTAATAATACTCTAATTCATCTGGAGTAACTGGTCTTTTGAGGGGTATAACAGATTTCTTTTTGACATCCATAGATAATGCTTTCCTCCTATCCGTAAAAAATAAAATATAAAATAAAAAATAATGAAGAAATATGAGATGCAGTAAAAGCCACAAAAAGCAGAGTACCGATTTCCGGGATTAAGCATACAGACTCACCTAACCCATCTTCCTCCCCAGAGTAATATCGCAGTACCCGTCCGTAGATTATATAACCCAGCTGAAAGGAAAAAGGTACATTGATTCATTATCACATACACAGATTTGACACCCACGATCAAAGAGATTCACCAGCAATCTATTATACAACAAACTGTCGTGAAACATTGAGCATCAACGATCTAAATACAGTACATATCGAATTAGTTATCGGCTTAGGACGAAATTTTCTGCAAGAAATATATCAACCACCGTCCAGCAGATTGTGAGTTAATCTTTCAATAGATAGGTCCTGATGATATGCTTTTATTTCATTCTAGCATGTCTTCTACGAATGGTGAAATGTGGATGCTTCCCAATCTATGCATGTATGCATCTCTTGATGAACCAAAGCGTGGTAGTGCAGGCAATAGACGACAGAAAGAAAGTTTCAGCAACTAAGGGGCAACAAGGGTGACTATGCAATCTAAAACAGAGAGACAAGAGTTAGAAACCCAACCCACGAACATCAAGAATACAAATATCTTTACTACTCCTTCAAACATGTAGAGAGTAACGCAATGCATGGGGGGTCAGGTGGGCTTTGTAACCAAACAAGTATGTAACACATGATATAGAGGTTTACCCAAAAAAAAAAACCACATGATATAGCTCTGAAGAACATTCCTTGTGACCCAAAGTTAAGACAAGAAAACCCAAGCGGAGTGATAGACTGAAAATCCAAGCGCATTTTTAATTGTTGATATCAGAGAAGTGGAGTCAACTCACTTGAAAGCTTGTTAAGTGACTTAAGTCAAGCTTGTTGCAATTGAGAGTTCTTTTGGTTTGCAATTTTGACATATTTTGCAATAATGAAAATGTGTGTAGCTTTGAATCACGAGAGATGGTCTGCCTACCTATAACCTCAGCTTGGTGAGAATGGTTCACTAGCTAATGAAACTTCAAAAAATGGGCAGTCATACTCCACCTTATCTTGTGTTCAATAAGGAGGTTTGGCACCAAATTGGGAGTTTATGTAACTTCTGAAGTGGAAAGAATGGCCACTTCAAAAGAATCATCTATTGGAATTCCAAAACACATATTTAACATACTAGCCAATGTTTACAGCTTATAAAAAGTTCTACTACCAATAAAATTTTTACATACTACCATTTTCCGTCATAATGCACATGCTTAACACAATTTGGACAATGCTTATCCTAAAACACGAGCTAGACTCATAAAATCATCGAGACAACGAAGCTTTTCAAGTCAAAACCCCCCACAAAAATATGCAACAGGCACAAATATATTAGACTCGAGGGGGGGAAAAAGCTACTGCTATTACAAAGAACACACACACATACTCAAAAGGAATAGTGAACAACGTCCAAATTATCAAACATCCAAGCGTATAGAGATTCATCCTCCAAATTACAAGGAACACACACTATCAAGGAATAGTGAACATACATGACGATTAAGCATCAGCACCCTCAGCTCCACCAAAAGGATCATGGGATGGACCAGTATCCTGTCCAATGTGGCGTTGCACAAGCCGCTGCAGATCAGCCATGACCTTTTGTTCCCTCTTTGCCTTCTCCTCGTAGTTAAACATGGCCAATGCCCTCTTATCCTCAGCACTATAAACCTGGTTTTCTTTCCTGATACGGATAGCATTCATCCTTTGATGCCTACTACCACTCATCACATACCCAAGATTCTCAAACTTCTGAATCTCATCAGCTGAAAGACCGACTTCACCTCTCTACGGGATACGTTTCCCTTGTTGAACATACTGAGCAATGGCATCACCTTCACCAGGCCTTAGTGCCCCTCCGTAACTAATATGTCCATCAGCTCTAGGCAAAGGCATAGGTCCAACCACCGGTTCATTCTCTAAAACAGGTTTCTTTCGCAATTCAATCATCTCTTTCAACAAAAGCGTTTCACTGTTGACCTCAGCTATCTTCAAATCGTCTTCATTTGACTTGCTTTTCTTCGCATCGACTTCATCCGAATCAGAACTCCCAATATCAGATTCCCTCTTTTTCTTTCCCTTCGATGTCAAAGCTCCTTTCTCCTTATTCAATTCCTCACTTTCACTATCATCATCTGTCTTGCTTTCTTCACTCTCCCTATCCTTCCTTCTTCCACTCCTCTTCCTCTTACTACTACTCCTCCTCTCCTTTCGCCTACTACTCGACTTCTTCTTCCTCCGTCTCCTGTCCTCTTCCGATTCATCACTATACTCATCCGATTCACTATCACTTTCCGATTCATATTTCCTACTTTTCCGACTCCTACTCTTCTTCTTCCTCCTCACCGGCGAATCATCGGTTTCAGATTCTGACTCTGATTCTGGTTCTGAATCCGCTTCTACTTTTGATTTTGTCTCTCTATCTTTCTCTCTCTCACTAAACTCACTACTCTCCTTCTCCTTCTCCTTCTCCTTCTCCTTCTCATACTTCTCCACAAGTTCCTCTGCTTCCTGTTCATACAATTCGTCCTCATCTCTATCAGGACTAGGCGTAACCTCCCAAACATAACTCTTCATCACAAATGTCTTCCTAAGTTTCTGACGCTTAAGCCTTCTGTAATCTTCAAACGCCAAACCTCTCAGTTCTTCGTCCGACTCTTCAGCCTTTAAAACCCGCCCGATCCTTTGATCCCGATCAAGGTACGGGTATGGCGCTGCATGATTATCTCGATCCACGTAACTAGGGTTTTTATCTGATTTTAGGGTTTGGGACCTGGGAGGGCTTCCTCTATGGTAAGATGAATAATCGGGTGAAGACCTACCGGTATGGTGATGGTTGGGACTGGGATCGTACCTGGTTCGGTGTCCGTTTGACAGGTTCCGGCTGGGGCTGGGACTTCGACTGGGGCTGCGGCGACGACGGTTGTATCGATCGGGTGAATAGCGGTCATTTCCTCTGGATCTACGACGCCGTTGGTCGGGAATTTCTACGGCGGAGGAGAGCTTGGCCATCGCGAGATTGAGATTTCGATCGTTGGAGCAAAGCAGAAAACAATATAGCCTGTGTTCAATTGAGTAGTTTAGTTTAATTTTGTTTTATTTTGATGATATAAGCACATGTAATGAGTGGAGAGGTAGAGAGAAAAAGTAAAAAAAATAATGATGTAATCAAAATAGAAATAGTGTCAAAACTGGAGGAAAACCCCAAACCAACAGACAGGGCACAAGGGTTTTCCTCTGATTTTTCTATCTTTTCTTCCCCTAAACTATCCCATTTTTTCTATGTGGTCCTTAAACTGTTAAAATTGTTATATGTTGCCCCAAACTATCTATTTGCCTCCTATTGAGTCCAATTGAATTTTTTTTTACTCTCAAATAATCATTCTTTTAGTCACTTGAAATTAGAAAAACATCATTAGTCTATTTAGAAGTTATGTTTCCATCCCGAGATTCAAATAAACCCTATAATGCCCTTTATATATATAATTATATAATTGTAACATATTAAGAGATTAATGACTAAATTAAAAGTTGCATATATGGGAAGTAGGTAGTGGGCCATTTTTAAAATGATGAGGTCCTCTGGTGCAATTACGGGATTGGGGATAAAACTCAATTCCTAAATTTACACTTCCCATATTGAAATCCATAAAACCTAATCAATATTCATATTCATTATCTTTTCTTCTCATAAACCATACCATAACCACCTACACCTCCCACCACCACCACCCGTATTTTCGACCACCATGGTAACCCCACACTAGCCCTAATCTTCTCCTTATTTCTCTCCCTTTAATGTGTTTCAAATATTTGTTCATGAATGAAAAACGTAGCGGATCATTATTCAGGAAGAGTAATAGACGAGGTAGCAGCGGCACTTTCTCGATGCGTGAACATCGGCTCGTCGGACACTAGATATATTAAGATAAAGGTCGTCAGATGGAGCAAAGGTCAGATAAAGGGTTCGCTAGTGTTTCAAAGGCTGTTAGGATTCGGTTTTTTTTTTTTTGGGTTGACAAAGGGCTGGTAGTATTCAATTTTGTGGGGATATTAGGATTTTGAAGGCTGTTATTTGAGTTCTTTTGGTTTTTTTTACCATGACACTGTTATATGTTTTAGAATTTTTACCATGATTTGAGTTCTATTGTTTGTTTTTACCATAAACACTATTCTATTGGTTGTTTTTACCATAAACATTGTTATATGTTTTGGGAGTTTTATCATGATTTGAGTTTTATTGGTTATTTTTACCATAAACAATGTCATAAGTTTTTTGTATTTTTAACATGATTTGAGTTCTAAAAGTATTCTATATTTACCATCATTTCTCTTGTTTATTCAATTTTACCATAACATTAGGATTATGTAAATGAATTTTTTACTATGATTCGAGTTGTTTATTCAACCGTTATTACAATGTTTAGAAGTTATTTTTACCATAAACAATGGTGATGTTTTAGTATTTATACCATAATCACCGGAGATGTTGGGAGCATATATTTTTAACCATGACTATACGAAATTGTGGGATGAACTTCTTGTGATTTTTTTAATTAAGATGGTTTTTTGAATTTTTTTTTTTTTCAAATTTCATCCGTTTAAAATGGAAACCAAATCAATAGGATTTGGTTGTTTTGATTGTTTGAAATTTTTGTAAATATATCCAAACCAAACCAAACCAAGTCTTATGTCTCAATCAATTGGGGTCGGCTACATGTATCCTTTTTCTCCATTGAGCTCTGTCAAATGCTACTTCATCGCTTAAACCCAATATACTTAGATCTTTGCGTACTACCGCATCTAAAGTCAATTTGGGTCTTCCCCTCCCTTGTGCATTTCTACCCAAAGCTATCATATCCACTCTTTTAACTACTGCATCCGCTGGCCTACGATAGACATGCCTAAACCACCTTAACCTATTTTCCCTTAACTTCTCCTCTATAGGTGCCACACCCACCATCTCGCAAATTGTTTCATTTCTAATTCTATCACGTCTAGTCTTACCACACATCCACCTCAACATTCTCATTCCCGCTACACTTATCTTATTCACTTGTTGTTTATTAATAGGTCAACATTCTGTCCCGTAAAGCATTGTTGGTCTTATGGCAGTTCTATAAAAAAATTCTTTCAATTTTGTTAGTACCCTCTTGTCACACAGTACACCAGTAGCGCTTCTCCACTTAAGCCACCCCACTTGGATCCTATACGTCACATCATCTTCAATCTCTCCATCTTGGCTAATAATAGAGCCTAAATACCTAAAATGGTCCCTCTTTGGTATCTCCTGATCTTGGATCATCACTATTTCCTCATACTCACTTCTGGTATCACTAAACTTGCAGACCATATACTCAGTTTTACTCCTGATCTAACGTTTTATGTGATTTTCAAAACTTTGTTCAAAAGATCTAATTGAAATCTATCAAACGAGATCCATAATGCTTATATAAAACATTATAGATTAAAAGAAATAATCAATTTTTTCATATGGCTGGAATAGTGAAAGTGACAAACTTTGCGGGGATGGAGGAGTATATATTTATATGTATTTGTACATATGTTTTATAGTTGCAAAGGGAACACGTACAAAAGCATTTTATATGTATAAAAACATGAGTGAGAAATAACGTCCCAATAGATTCTTTTGTGCCAAATACATGGATTAAACACGTAGATAAGTAATAGAATATGAGACGAGAAAGAGAGTCCTAAATCTTTCTTACTTCTTTTTTTCTTTTCCTTCTTCCTTGCATATATTTGGAAAGAGAAGTGCTAATTTCGTCCTTAAGATTAGTGTGGAAGCTCCCATCCTATTTAGGAGCGGGTTCCCGTCAAGCTCCCGTGTCGGGAATGCGGAATAGGTCTCCCGTCTCGGGAACGCATCCATTTTAGAAGGATCCTGCTACTAAGCCCTAAGTTCTTTGAGTTCAAAGAACATGATGTTTCATCACAGATTTCAGGATAATTCAAGTTTAAAAGGGCAAAAGTTAAAGCCTAAATTTCCTAGCACCAAAATGCTTTGACTTGCTCCCATCCAGACGAGAACCCACTTGGCCGCTCCTAAATAGGATGGGAGCTTCCACTAATCTTAAGGACAAAATTCTCACTTCTGTTTTCTAACATATGCAAGGAAGAAGAAAAAGAAAAAAGGAGTAATTCAACTTGCCATGCGGACCTCACTATTCCTGAGGTAATTTTAACGATCCGAATCACTCCAAACCAAACCAAACCAAGCCTTATGTCCCAATCAATTGGGGTTGGCTACATGAATCCTTTTTCTCCATTGAGCTCTGTCAAATGCTACTTCATCGCTTAAACCTAGTATACTTAGATCTTTGCGTACTACCGCATCTAAAGTCAATTTGGGTCTTCCCCTCCCTTGTGCGTTTCTACCCAAAGCTATCCTATCCATTCTCTTAACTACTGCATCCGTTGGCCTACGATAGACATGCCCAAACCACCTTAACCTATTTTCCCTTAACTTCTCCTCTATAGGTGCTACACCCACCATCTCGCGAATTGTTTCATTTCTAATCCTATCACGTCTAGTCTTACCACACATCCACCTCAACATTCTCATTTCCGCTACACTTATCTTATTCACTTGTTGCTTCTTAATAGGCCAACATTACGTCCGTAAAGCATCATTTGGTCTTATGGCAGTTCTATAAAATTTTCCTTTCAATTTTGTTGGTACCCTCTTGTCACATAGTACACCAGTAGCGCTTCTCCACTTAAGCCACCCCACTTGGATCCTATGCGTCACATCATCTGCAATCTCTCAATCTTGGCTAATAATAGAGCCTAAATACCTAAAATGGTCCCTCTTTGGTATCTCCTGATCTTGGATCTTCACTCTTTCCTCATACTCACTTCTGGTATCACTAAACTTGCAGACCATATACTCAATTTTACTCCTACTTATCCGAAAGCCCTTAGACTCTAATGCTTCCTGCCAAATTTCTAATTTAGTACTAACACCACTAGCCGTTTCATCTACAAGGACAATATCATCTACAAACAACATACACCATGAGATATCCTCCTAAATATGCCTAGTCAATTCATCCATAACTAATGCGAAAAGGTACGGGCTCAAGGCTGACCCTTGGTGCAATCCTACTGCGATGGGAATTTCACTCGTTTCGCCTGCTGGTGATCTAATGGCAATGACTGCACCTTCATACATGTCTCTGACCACATCAATATAGCCTATGGTCACTCTCTTCCTCTCCAGAACCCACCATATAATGTCTCTAGGCACCCTATCATATGCCTTTTCCAGGTCTATAAAAATCATATGGAGATCCTTCTTCGTTGATCTGTGTCTTTCTACCAATCTCCTTAGTAGGTAAATAGTTTCCATAGTTGATCTCCCAGGCATGAACCCAAACTGTTTCTCCGACACCGTAGTCACCATCCTCAATCGATGATCAATAACTCTTTCCCACAACTTCATCGTATGACTCATCAACTTAATACCTCTACAGTTGTTGCAACTTTGAATATCTCATTTATTCTTGTAGATAGGTACTAAGGTGTTCCTCCTCCATTTGTTAGGATAGGTACTAAGGTGTTCCTCCTCCATTCGTTAGGCATCCTCCTAGATAAAATAATCTTGTTGAACAATTTTGTCAACCAAGTCACCCCTAAGTCACCTAGGCTTCTCCATACTTCAATGGGGATGCCATCAGGTCCTAAGGCCTTACCTGGTTTCATCCTCTTCAAAGCCTTGGCCACTTCGAACTTTTGTATCCTTCGATAGAACTCGTATTCTATTTTCTCGCTAGAGACAACAACTTCCTCCCCACCAAAGGTTCCTTCATGTTTCTCATTTAACAACTTCTCGAAATACATCTTCCATCTATCCTTGATCTCCTCATCTTTCACCAACACCTCCGAATCACTACCTTTTATACACTTAACTTGAGAGAGGTCTCTAGCTTTCCTTTCCCTTAGTTTGGCGAGTTTATATATATATATTTTTCTCCATCCTTACTATTAAGTCTAGCATAAAAATCATCGTAGGCTCTCAACTTAGCCTCACTAACGGCCTTCTTAGCTTCCCTATTGACCTGCTTATACCTCTAGAGATTGTCCACATTCCAGTCCTTTTGCCACTTTTTAAAGCAATCCTTCTTGGCTTTTACCATGGTTTGAACATCGTCATTCCACCACCATGTCTCTTTAGAGCTTGGACCTTTCCCCTTCGACTCCCCAAGAATTTCTTTTGATATTCTTCTAATCCCATCAGCCATTGTATTCCACATACTATCACTATCACCTTCTTCTCCCCACTCCATCTCTTGGCCCATACGCTCCTTGAACACCTCTAGTTTCTCTCCTTTTAAGAACCACCATCTAGTCCGTGGGCTTTTTAGTTTCTTTTTCGGCCTACTATTCCTTTAGAGACCAATATCTAACACCAAAAGTCTATGTTGTGCCACAAGGCACTCTCCGGGAATGACCTTACAATCCTTACAAAACAAGCGATCTGCGCCTCTAACAAGGAAGTAGTCGATCTGGCTTCTACTGACTCCGCTCTTAAAGGTAATTAAATATTCATCACGCTTCTTATAGAGAGTATTCCCAACTATAAGGTCACCAGTTACCGCAAAATTCAAAATCCTCCTACCACCTTCATTTAGGTCACCAAATCAAAATCCACCATGTACCTTCTCATACCCTTGCCTCTACACTCCCACATGACCATTGAAATCTCCTCCTATAAAAAGCTTCTCTCCACAAGGTATCTCTTGAACCACATCATCCATGTGTTCCCAAAATTGCTCTTTAGTGAGATCATCCAAGCCTACTTGGGGCGCATAAGCACTAATAATATTCACTATGCTCTCTTCAATCACAAGCTTAACTAAAGTAATCCTATCGCCTTTCCTCGTGACTGTGACTACCGAGTCCTTAAGGTGCTTATCTACTATGATGCCTACCCCATTTCTATGTCGATCCTTACCCGTATAATAAAGCTTATACCCTGTGTCTTCTATCTCTCTAGCCTTCTCCCCTACCCACTTAGTCTCATGAAGGCAAGCTATACTAATTCTCCTCCTAATCATGGTATCAACTAGCTCCCTAGTCTTACCCGTTAAAGTCCCTATATTCCAAGTTGCTAAGCGGATCCTATAGTCCTGGGCTAGCTTCTTTACCCACGCTCGTTCAGGCACGCGCGGGAACCCTTGCTCACTTATCACCACACCCGGGCGCCGATGTGGCGCAAATTGCCCATTTTTTGAAGCACCTGAAGGCAGCACAACGCGTCGCTTAAAGGGAACGCCCTAGCATGTCTCGTTGTATAATTAAGGTTCATGTCATAAGGTTCTGACGGGTTTTTTTTATGTGTTGGCTGTCAGCTACCTAACGCACAACCCTCCTCCTTTATCCGGGCTTAGGACCGACTGAGATCCAAAGATAAGGTTTTAAGAACGTCACAGGTAGAGTTAAATTTTTGTAAATATATCCAATCCCAATAATTTGGGAAGGCAATATACGCATACAACAATTATGATAAAATATCATCCCTTTTTTGATTTTTCACCATTTCGAATTCCTTGATATAAGAAAAGCAAGCTTTTTCGATGAAGAAAGTCATAAGCAATAGAATATAGAAAGAGAGAAATGCTTTATGTAGTGTTAGAAGCATAACTCATAGCAAGACTAAGTCAAAGCAGGAAATCTGTAGTTATCCAATAAGGAAATACTTAGTTATCTACAAGATTAGAAAGGAAGTTAGGAAGGAGAATAATTCATCAATTCAAAAAATATCTTAATTTTATGGTGTGTGGATCAATCAAAAGTAACTTACTTTGAATTAAAAAATAACTTCCATTTTATATATTTTCATCATCTAATATATATATATTAAGGAAGGGTAATAATGGTAAATCATATTACAATAGGATGGAAACATAATTCCATAAAAGAATGGGAATCTAAGTGGCACCCAAAAAGTGAATGGATATTTAATTACCTCTTCTTCTTTTTTTCAAAGCATGTTTTTTTTTTTCCAAAAACTATTTGTTTTTAAAAACTGAATTGTTTTTTTTTAAATGATTTTTTTTAAACTGTTTTTTTTTTCAAAAAAAAGGATAACTATTTGTTCTTTTTGAAAATTATTTTTACAATTTTTTTGAAAAGAAAAATAGTTTTGACTGAAAAATCAATTTTATAAATAATTTAGTTTCTTTTTTAGTTTGAAAATGTGATATAGCACTCAATTTTTATTATGTCGTTGTTGACATCTACATTATTATTTTAGTCATCCTCTAAATGGATAATCAAAAGGAGATGTGAAAACTTTTAATTATTAAATTTTGAGTATACCATTGATAATACCCTTTACATCTTTGTTGGTTTTGTAACTTCATTATGTAAAATACTTTATCATGTCTATTATTGTTTTTGTTTGTGTGTGTGTGTGTGCGCTGTTAATACTAATAATGTGAGCTGAAGTATTAGAATTAATGTCATGATATACTTAAATTATATGTTTACTTCATTATTTTTTTATCTCTTAAATTTTTAGGAATTCTCCTTTGTATGTACCTCTTTTCGAGGTATAACTGAATATTGTACAGTATCAAGTTTACCCAATTTACCCTCTATCCACATGGGTATGAGTTTTGTGACTTTATGAAGTATTAGACTTAATGCCACGATATACTTAAATTATATCTTCACTTAATTATTTTTTTTATCTCTTAAATTTTTAGAAATTATCCCGTGAATGTACCTCTTTTTCGATGTATAATTGGGTATTGTGTAATATTAGGTTTACCCAATTTACCCTCTATCCACATGGGTATGAGTTTGGTGACTTTATGATACTTCTAGGAACCGGATACAGTTGTGGATATAGAAGTAAGCTTAAAGTTAAAGGAATGGGTATGAAATGAGCACCTCCAATCTTAACAATCCTTATTTTGCAATGCTCCCATTGGTATTTTAGTCCACTTCTATAAAAATGTGGACCCATAGAACTGTTTGGTTCTTTTTTCTTCTTTGAAATTGAAAATAATAGTGTGCGAGCGTGCCAAAGAAAGTTTTGAATCTCCTTCCTCAGATTAACTTTGAAAAATCAAATCTAATCAAGCGATTGTGTTTTATTGGTTCAATTACCTCAATTAAGAGGATTTTCCCTTCAAAGTAAAGAAATGCAAACCAATATACTTGGGGAATCAAAGAATAACAAAGAAACAACATACTTCGATTGATAAATCAAAGGTAAACTTACTTCGAAATTGTATTCAACTTCAAATACAAGATAACAAGAATTTTGAACAATTGATTGTTGTAAGAACAACCGAAATCTACTTCCTAATCTATTTCGAACTGAGTCGAAATCCTAATTCTACTTTTCCAATCAACAAACCAAGTATTATTTGTTTGATAGTTGTTTGTTGAAGGTTTGTCCGAGGGTTTTTCACTCTTTGACTTCTTCTATTTATAGGCACTATTAGTGATTTGATCTTCCCGCTCAAAGAATAATAAATAAAGGGTAGGCTTGGAAATAGGAGTAAGTAAAAAAGTGAAGGATAAATGGCCTTCAAAAGTGTATCATCAAGAATTAGAAGCCACTACTTTTGAGATTTTGACTTATTGTGCCTATTTCCAGAATGCTTTCTGACAAAATCAGAATTAGAATCTGCACTACAAACTTCAAGAATGTAGAATCATAATCTAGAATCCAAAATTAGGTAAAAATTTGGAGTTGATTATTATGGTTGATTCTATATTCTGATTCTGATTCTTAGATTTTGAGATTTGAAAAATGTTTGGTGAATGTATGAAAAAATAGATTGTGCATCTAGAAAGTGTTTAGTGATATAATCAGATTACTAGATGATGGGTATACATTTTGACCAGATGCCCTTGCTATTTTTTTATGTACGGAAAGGCTAAAATATGCACCCCTATTTGGATGTGTACCCCTAAAAGTGTTATGAATCAATTACCTCTCATAAAAGTTATGATTTTTATAGATAAAAAAAAATTATGAAATGCAAAAATGTTACGAATCATAGAGAAAATGTCATGAATCATATTGCTGAAAAGTTACAAAATACTAAAAAATAATACGATTGGCTATGAGGTGACAAATATGAACTGTACAATAAGTGCATATGATACACACCTTTAATAGAGATGTATTGTAGCCATTCCCTTTTATGTATTACCCATATACATTAACTTGTTTTCTTTGTCGATATTTAAAAAGAATTTGCAACGAGTATCAAGACCCTGTAGTCAATCAGGGAACTTATGGGGAGTGGGACTTCAACCCAGAACTGTAGAAGGCTCTATAATCGCCTTACTTTTGTGTTGGACAAATGTAATTTAACTTTCCGATAAATATTGTTTCTTATTATATCAGACTAAAATACTTTTCTATTTATGTTATTCTGCTGTTTATTAAGAGAAACCTTTTATTAAATGAATCTTTTTAGATCTCTTATTTTAATTAACGTGTCCGAAAATCGGAGCGTTACACAAATGACCAATGGTACTAGGGCCAAAAAATGAGCAAAACAATGCAAGGAAAATAGTATTTCCATATACATGACAATTTATGAGTGAACTTTCCTTCTAATTATTATTATTATTTTTTTCAAATCAAACCCAACAACCCTTTCTCCTTCCAACAACACAACTCTGAAACACTCTCCCTTAAACCAACTTTGGCCGACAACCCCTATTCCGACATTGGAAGGGGAATTGGTGGACCAAAAGCCTCCTCTGCCGCCGCCTTCGCCACCAAGTAAATCGCCGCTCCTCCCGTCGTTGCCTCCGCCAAGGAAACCGCCACTCCTCTCGTCGTTGTTGTTGCTTCAACTGCTGCCCTCGACAAAGACGATCCCTTCTCTTCGACCATTACCGACGGAGAAATGCGAAAGAAGAAAAAGGAAACGGTTACCTTTCCATCATCAAGGATGGCAAGGGCGAGTCATAAGGTTACTATTTCCATTTCATCATTCAAAATCAAAACAATTTCACAAAAAAAATAAAAATAAAATCATAGATTGAATACTCCGGATCTCAAATCTCACAGATTGAATACTCCTAGTCTCAAGTATATACTACAAAAACAAAACAAATCCCAAATCAAATTTAGGGAAACCCAAGAAAAAAAAACCCAAATTGGGTTTTGCTGGAAAAAAGCCTCTCTTTTTTTTCAACTACCACGAGATCAACAAGGGACCCACCATCTGGTTCAATCAGAGAACTCTTGACTACCAAAGAAGACATCTTTTGGAAGTTATGGATTGGGTAAGAGCATCCTATGATTGGGGAGCCAAATCCCCTGATAGTTAAGTTGTTGAGTGAAAGGGAATAAAACTCCCCAAAATCAGACTTAACAAATTTTTTGTAAATCTGCAAAAGTTATAACTTTGCTACAGTAATTTGGTAAATCCTTTAAGGCACTATTCATAGGTTAAAACAATTATCTCTCCTGACTTCCTGAATAGAGAGTCTGATTTGTGAGTTTTTAAAAAAGGGACTTGTTAATTTATAAAAAGGTGTTGTTGAGGTTAAATTTGACCCAATTTTTATTAAGCCTGATGAGGATGCTCTTAATGGATTTGAATACAAATTGGGTTTTGCTGGTAATCTGCTATTATATTGTTTATTTAAAAAAAATTTCCTATTGATTAGGGTTTTGGGGTTGAGGTATGCAGTGGAGATATGGCTGTGTTTGGATGGGTTTTCAAAAGAAATTTTTGAGAAGAATTTTTTAGAATGTGTTTGATTGTGTTTTTGAAAATGAAAATAATGAGATAATGATTAGAAAGAGATAGAAAGAGAGAAATTAAATAATAATGTAATAAGTGGAGAGAGAATATTTTTTAATAGAAAGAATCTTTTTGAAAAAAAAATTTGAAAGGGGGAGAAAAAGGAAAAAGAATAAGGATAGAGTCTAATTGTGAGAGATATGATTGAAAGATGAAAAGTGAGTATGGGTGAGTGTTGCTTGTGGAGGGAAATAGAGAGATTAGCGTAGATTGGGGAACTGGAAAACCAACTCTGGTTTTGGTGGAATGGGGTGGGGTCAATGGAGGACCGGGTGGGTTAGGTCATCGATTATGGCTGATTTGAGGGTGAGGAAAGAGAGGCCGTCGGAGAAAGTGAGGAGGAAATGGAGGGAAGAGGGGAGGGGGAAACATGTTAGGGTATTTTTTGAAGAGGGTATTTTGGACCTTTAAAAGCTGGTGCCATGTATGTGTAATTATTTAGGGTAATTCTCTTCGCAATCCATATATTGCTAAATACATCCCACCAACTTTTGACTACTTTAAAGACAAAAATACCCTCATGTTTAATGACAAAAATATCCCTAAATTTATTATATACAACCCACAACACATTATAACCATCCTGTTTGGTTTTTTTACTTCTTTGCAATGAAAAATGATTGTGTGCGAGCGTGCCAGAGAGAGTTTCAATCTCCTCCCTCAGATTAACTTTGGAAAAACAAAATCTAATCAGGTGATTGTGTTTTATTGGTTCAATTACCTCAATTAAGAGGATTTTTCTTAATAAGTGAAGAAATGCAAACCAACAAACTTAGGAAATCAAAGGACAATAAAGAAACAAGATACCTCGATTTATGAATCAAAGATAAACTTACTTTGAAATCGTCTCCAACTTCAAATACAGAGTAACAGAACTTCGAACGGGTGATTGTTACAAGAACAACCGAGATAAAGGTGATTGTTACAAAAACAATCGAGATAAATCCTAACCTACTTCCTAATCTACTTCGAACTGGGTTCGAAATCCTAAACTACTTTGCCAATGAACAAACCAAGCATCAGCTTTTTGATAGCTGTTTGTTGAAGATTTGTCTTGGCCTTTTCACTCTTCAATTTCTTCTATTTATAGACGCTGCTTGTAGTTTGAACTTCCCGCTCAATGAATTTGAACTTTTGGCTTACTTCGAACTCTAAATCCCACTCTTTGAGTTGGTAGTTATTCTTCCTCCACGTCTGAATTTGAATTCTTTCTTCCTCCAGAAACTTTAAATCTGCACGTTTGTTTAAACAAACTCAAATGATAACATGTTAAGGAAATAATTGCCTTCTAGAAGTATTCCACGTGTTCTAACTGTCAATTGCCTTGTTTCACAAGTTTACACGTGAAGTTTATGTGTTTAGCAGTTAATATTATGGCTTCGAAGCCAATCTTTATTTTAGCAATGACTTGTAACTGCCAATAACTGCCTTTCCAATTTGAGAAATAATACATCGTATTTACTCAATTTTATCCCTTTAATCCAGTGTATCTTCATTGTGAAGTAATTGTCAACGTTTGACACTTTTGATTACATGTCAATTAATTATTGAATTAGTTAATTTTCTATATAAACACCTCCCTAAAATTAAAAGGACCCACCCAAAAATTAAAAATCCCAGGAGATCGACCTCGGTTTTTCTTCTTCTTCCTTGTTTATTCGTTCTTTGTCGTCAATGTTGTCTTCTTCTTCTTCCGTTGTGTTCTTGTTCCTCCTCCCACACTATAAAACCTAATTGCGAATTCGTGTTACCAACTCCTCCCACACTATATTTGTTTTTTACATTGTTGTTCTGGATTAATGTAATTTCACTTTTAGTTGACACATTGTGGCTTGAGAAGTTAACTGAGTTTGCAGTAGGAGGGGTGAGTTGAGAAAGTTTGGGATCTTTATGGGTTAGAAATTTATGGGTTTCTTTTACCAATCTGTGTTTTTAATTTTTAGTGGGAGACATCTAGCAAAAAATGAAATGCAAATAGAATTTGCCAATTGTTTTCTTTCCTCGTCATGTTTTTTTGTTTTTTAATTTCTAAAAACTGTATCTATAAAATCGTAATATTACTTTTAAAAACCATGCTTTAGGCCTAGTTTTTCAAAAAAATTTAGCAACTCAGTTGCCAAAGTCATGATTTTTCAAATAAAAAAATAAAGTGGTTCCGTGTATCGTTTTTCGATTTTTTTCACATCAATTTAAAACACTCTCTGCGTACTTTAATTCGATATCAAAAATTTTAAAAATGATACACAGAAACACTTAATTTTTTATTTGAAATACAATAATTTTAGCACCCAATGAATCATTTACTAAAATTATGTTAATTTTAGCAATTGAGTTGCTAATTTTTTTTGGGAAAATTAGGCCTCAAGTCATTGATCCCTTGGCAGGCGTAAAACTTCCTTCTCCACGGCCAAAACCGTTCTGATTCCCTCGGAATTCCGAATCCCATCATTCCCCACAAACGAAGAGAGAGAGAGAGAGAGAGAGAGAGAGAGAGAGAGAGAGAATGGATTCTCGGGAATTGGCAGCTTTCCTCTCATCCCTAACCTCACAACTCCTCCTCACCCTCCTCCTTTTCCCTTCCTCAATTCCCCTACCAACCACCAATTCCAATTCTCATGGAAACCTTTTCCCTCTCCTCCTCCACTTCCTCTCCACCTCGGACCTCGCCGCCTCCCTCTCTCTCTTCGCCCTCTCCAGAAAACGCAAACGAACCGACGACCGCCCAAACCTTCAACTCACTCCACTCGTCCGGGCCGACTCATCTCCAAACCCTGAACACGGTCAACTCGCCCTGGTCGATTCGATTATCCCGCGTTACCCGGACTCGTTCAAGCTCTGTTACCGAATGAGTTCTTCGACATTCGAGTGGCTCGCTAGCCTCCTCGAGCCGCTCCTCGAGTGCCGCGACCCAGTTGACTCGCCACTTAACCTCCCAGCTGAAACCCGACTCGGAATTGGACTTTTCCGGCTATCCACTGGAGCCGATTACCCCGATATCTCAACCCGATTCAGAGTCTCATACCCGGTTGCGAAATTCTGTGTGAAACAATTCTGCCGTGTTCTGTGCACCAATTTCCGATTCTGGGTCGGGTTTCCTTCTCCGAGCGAACTCGTTGATGTGTCTTCTGGGTTTGAATCGTCAACCGGAATCCCCAATTGCTGTGGAGTCATTGGATGTACTAGATTTAGAATTGCGAGAAGAAATGGGAATGGACCGTTTAAAACAGAGGAAGTTGGCGGACCGAGCATCGCTGCCCAAATCGTGGTCGATTCCTCATCAAAAATTCTTAGCATTGTTGCAGGTTTGCTGGGAACTTTGATTTTTTTCATTTTAGAAAAAAATAGTATTACCCATTTAGAAATGTGTTTTTTTGGTAAAGCTTGTTTGGTTTTGTTTTTATTCTAACGAAATTCTGGGCCAAAGTATAGGAAAGACAAATGAGTGAGTAATTCCCTACCTAGGCTAAGATAGTTAAGAATGATTTTCTAGACATGCCAAACAAAGTCCAGAAAGACATTTTTTGCTAACGAGTATGCTAACTACAGATCAGTGTGTATTTGAAAAGGGACGCATTCAAAACAAAATAAAAATTAGGATATCAAAACCTATTTCACCTACTTCAGTACACATTTAATATTCTTACTGATTTCTTACCTGTTCCAGCCTAATACTGTAGTTTTGTTGTTTTCAGTAGGAGTAAGTTTCACTTAGCATTTTACTTTTGTTAGAAGAAAATGAGTTTTCTTGTCCCGGTAGAAATAGATAAAAGGACCACTCAACAAACTTCTTGTGTGTTTCAAACTTCTGCATATTGAGTACTTCAGAACAAACTTGGCACCCCCCTTTTCGCGAATCGTTTGTCGGACTTATAATTCATGTGGTATTCATTTCGAAAAAATTCACACGAAGTATGGTTGGCTACAGAAAAGAAAGAATGAGAGTGATGTATAAAAGAATTCTCGACTGGATCAGGAACCAGTAATGATTGACTGGATTAACGCGTGCTAGTATTTGTTAACATGATCTTGTGTGTCATAATTCTAATTTTGAGATCAATCCCCAACAGGTTTTGACGGAAACAATAGTGATTGGACGATTCTCAAGTCTTCATCATTGTACAAAGATATTGAAACAGGAATTTTGTTAAATTCCCCGCCGATATACATCAACAGTTTTTCGGTACCTCAGTATTTGGTTGGGGATAGGACATACCCTTTACTCCCATGGTTAATTACTCCATTTCTCAATCCAGAGTCAGGAAAACATGAAGAGAAGTTCAATGCGGCGCTCAATCTGGTGAGACTTCCAGTGGTTAGAACTATTGCTAGTTTGAAGAATTGGGGTGTTTTGAACAAGCCAATTGAAGCAGAGTTGAAGACTGCAGTGGCTTATATAGGTGCTTGTTCAATTCTGCATAACGTTTTGCTTATGAGGGAGGATTCTTCGGGTTTGTGCGATGAATTTGTTGATTATTCAGTGGATGATCAGGACTATAGGGATGCAAATTTGGAGGATAATTCAGTTGAGCTAAAGGGTTCAGTGATTCGAACTGCATTGGCTACTAGGGCTAAAGTGGTAAGTAATCAGATCAATCCATGGATCTTGTTAGGGAAGAATAGTTAGAGATGGGATAGCTAACTGAGAACATTTGCTTTACAGATTCTTTGTTTCATTTTTGTTCAATTTAGCCTTATTGGTTGTTTTGAAGGTTTCTTTTGTATATATTGCATGTTCGAAACTGGTGGATTATCAAACTCGACTATACGGAATTTTTAGTTGAACATTCTCCTTAGGAACATATTCAATATCCAAGTTGAATTGAGCATTGAAGTTTCTATTGTGCGAAAAATAGTCTACGACACCTTATAAGCACAATTTACGTGAGGAAATAAAAGAACTGTTTCTAAAAAAAATAATAATAATTTCTGTGTCCCTGTGTCTTTCACTTGAAAATTTGATGAATCTGATGCTCAGACTGATACACGGTGCCCGAAACCGATGTTTAAAGTCTGTTCGACACCCAGATACCTTGTAAACAGATGGTTTTTGGCCTTGTTAAGACTGTAAGGGTGTGTTTGGTTGGAAGGAGTCCACTTTGGAATGGAATTATTATTCCAATGGAATATCTATTACTGTGTTTGGTTCATAAATAAATGAAGGAATGTGTATTCAAAAAGGAATAATTATTCACCCAAATAAGAGAATAGGTATTCCATTAAAAAAGAGGAGAATTATTATTCCATCCCAAATCACGACTGAAGGAGAAAAGAGACCAAGTCCTCTCTCCTCTCTCCCTGAACCTTGATCAACAGTTTTCTCTCCCTCTTGCTGAACCAATCGAAGAGTTTCTCTCTCCTCTCTCGCTGGTATGTATTCTCTCTCTCTCTGAGATCTGTTTCTACATATGATGGAGATTGCTTTTTGATTTTCTAGGGTTTTGGTATTAGATCAATTTTCTAAATTGTGATCCTCACTTTGCTCGTGTCTCACGTTGCTCACAGAGTGACTTGATAAAGTCTTCAGAACCAAGCATAAAAGAAGGATCGAAAATCTACTAATCGATTTTCTAAGTTGTGATCCTCATTGTTTCTGGTTTTGATTGAGAGAAATTTTGTGGTGTTTAAGCAAGCCGTATGTAAAAGATTATACGTTGAAGTTAATTTTCCTGGGTTCCAAACAAATGACCTTGGAGTATTTGGTGTTCTGCTTGGTGATCTTCCACTGTAGTTCACCTAACTACAATTCTTTACCCAAAATTTGTTCTGCTGGTAAGAGTGTCGAATGACTGAAACAACATAAGTCCTGCTATTGATGTTTAAGTAGATAGGGCAAAATAGCATTCAAACATTCAAGTCTTGATATCTTGTTGACACGCCAAGGGAAGCACACTGTCCTATGGATCATGTAAATACAAACAATTGTGAATGGATCTGAGGAGCTGAGATAGAAGATGATGCTGTAGGAGTAGGGACAGAAATATGATGAGAAAGAACGATAAAATGAGGAACAGGTCTAGGAGAAGGAGAGGGAGATCAAACTGAATTAGACACAATTAACTGAGGATAAGCAAAATCATGTTCTAGAATTCTAAAGTTAAGTTTCTTAATTAGTCCTTATCTACTTATCACTCGGCAATTTGCTTTCCTCCATAAATCTCTCCAAAAATTCATTAGTTCAAACATATTGCTATTGGAATAGATTCATTAGTTCAAACATATTGGAAGAGTTTGGCTGATTGCAGTTGTATGTCAAGTTTTCAGGTGCACTATTTTGAGACTAGCGATGGCACATCTTAGTTTATCAAATAAGAAAATGAAACGGGTAAAATTGGCAATGGTTATGCAGTGGTGGTTGTACATTCGGCATTTACTTGGGCTATTCATGGAATTAGCCTATAGAATAGTTGAAAGACAATGCATGTAGGGGGTTAGATCTAGGTATCGGTTAGATTTCAGTGATAATAGAGATGTAATTGAAAAATGGGTGTATAAAAGTGATCGTAAATGTATGAAAGAATTTAGGATGCCTAGGCAGCCATTTGTGAAGTTTTGCCACTTGCTTAGCACAATCAGGAAGCTAAAGCCAACCAGACACATGTTAGTTGATGAGCAAGTTGCAATTTTTTGCATATCCTTGCTCATCATATAAAAAACATGACCCTTCGGAATGATTTTCATTGCTTGGCAGAGGTCGTTCATAAAGGTTTTGGTTGCGGTTATTAGGCTACAAGGGTGTTTATTTATATAAGAAACCTGAACCAATACCAGGGAACTCCATTGATGAGAGATGGAAGTAGTTTAAGGTAAATGATTTCGAGTTTTTGGTCTTTACAAGTAACTATTTTATGATTTAGTCTGACCTCCCAACACACTATTCCTATTTTTATGATGTTTTGTAGGCATGCCTAGGAGCGTAAGATGGAACACACATACCCGTCCACGTGCCAGTTGTTGATAGGCCTAGGTATTGAAACAGAAAAGGTAAAATTGCTACAAATGTCTTAGAAGCGTGTACCCCAAACCTTCAATTCACAGCGTTTACTCCAAACCTTCAATTCACTTATGTGTTACTTGGTAGGGAGGGATCAATAGCGGATGGAGGGGTGTTACGAGATGCAATTAATAGAGCCCATGTTCTTGTTGTTCCACATGGTAAGACACCATGACACCAAAAGAACTATAATGACTTTTGGTTTTGAGGTCACATATCACTAACATAATTAAACTATTCATTTGTTAAGGTACTCAGTATTTACTATTTGGTTGATGCAGGGTATACCAATGGTGAAGGATTTCTTGCACCGTATAGAGGTCAACAGTACCATTTGAATGATCAGAAGGATGGATTTCAACCTACAACTCGGGAGGAATTTTTCAATATGAAGCATTCAAGTGCTCGAAATGTGATAGAAAGGTCTTTGCGATATTGAAAAAGCGATTTGCAATTCTTAGGAGTCCTTTTCACCCCATTAGAATTGAAAATCAAATTATCTTAGTTGTTTGCTAAATAGTTATATAAGGAATGAGTTAGAAAAAGACCTTTATGATAATATAACATTTGTTGAGACTAGGATGGAGAGGATACAAATATAGTTTCTAGTGTTGAGACATCACCACAATGGACCTCGTTTAGAGACAATAAGGCCACTTCTATGTTTATTGCATGGAGAGTTAGTAGAAGAGCAAGAAGATGATATGCAATGACAACAAAAGCAGAAAAGAGCAATGCAGGATTCGTTGATAGTTTAACTTATTACACTCTCTGTCCTAATTTGTTTGCTCAGTATTCCTTCTTGGGTTGTCCCAAATTGTTTGCTGAATTGGCTATAAAGATTTGACAAACTCTCCATTCTACCCTTTTCACTACTTTTCAATCATTTTCACTCTTGCATCGAGAAAATTACTTTGAATTAGCGCAAAACATACAAAAAGTAAACCTCTACATTTAATTCTCAACAATTTTCTAAGGGTTGACATATTCAATTGAGCATCCAAACAAAAAAAAAGGCACGAGGTTCAATTTTTCCCGTTCAAACAAAAGGGAAAAAAAACAGTCTTTTCTCTTTATAAGCCATCAAATAAGTATAAATTTGAGAGCTTGCAAAAAATTCCCAAAACTTGTGGAGAATTCACTTGAATAAGAAGAAAAAAAAAATCAGACTGTGATCAACTTGGATTGGATAGAACTCCAAATAAAAAGAAAAAAAGTGGCACAGATTGTTATTATTGAAAAAATGTCATAAATTTTTTTTTGGGTGAATTTAGCACCCCTTATGTCAATTGGAACTTAATTGTTTGTCTATTTACAAAAGGGGAGAGCTAAATTCACTTCTCATCCAAGCTTTGAAGGGTAAGATTGGAAAACTGTGCATTTTTAAAGCCTTTGACTTTGACCCAGTAAATTTCCCATACTCAACAAACAAATTGGGACAGAGGGAGTAATTGTTATGTAATAGATAGTAGTGGGTTTGAATATAAATTTGCTATGCTTGAGCTCAAGTTTATTGATATTTTTGCTTCCTTTTCCTTTTGAATCTATGAGAATTGTGCATTTCAATCAGATTTGCCTCTCATGCGTCTTGTTTTTGGTGTTATCACTTTTTATTTTTTTGGGCATGAGCATGGAAAAAAAGGTACACAGAAAATGGAACGATGAGGACAGAGTTGATTTTTGTTCTACACGACTTGGTGAATAAAGGGGACAAAAGAGATAATGGGTTCAAGGCAGGATCCCTCACAGTGATTGAAGGAGTATTATGCAAGAAGCTACCTAGATATGGGATAAAGGCTAAACCACACCTCGAATATAGGATCAAGACATTAAAGAAAGATGTTACCACCGTGTATGATATGATCTATGGAGGGAGCACTAGTGGCTTCGGATGGAATCCAAACACAAATATGGTGGTCGTTGAAACCATATTTGGGATGGGTATATTTAGGTATTATACATTTTATTGCATCCTAATCTCAGTTTGCTTGGTACTTCTCTCCTAATCTCAGTTTGTTGAGTTTGTGGTAGTCGAAGGGTAAGAATCAATTGATACAGCACTGATTTTTTTCAAATGGCTGCATTCTGGCATATCCCTGTTCCTTTGTCTGTGATTGAAATGTAGTGTGAGCTTAAATTGCTCTGTAGTCTTATTATTTGAAGGGCATTAAAGACTGTCAATGGATCTATCCAAAAAAATGACATAGATGGTACCCGTAGTTTCCCTGTCTCTTAAACTAGACTTCAACTTAGCAAATGATGGTTGTCAAGCTTAACCAAATTTGAATCTTGCACAGATATTGAACGGTGTAGTTGCATAGTGACTATTTTTCTAAACGAAAGTGTGGCATGTTTCGGAACTTCCATAGCAAAACGTTGTTCGCTTGGGTATCGTGGCTGTACAGTTACTAGGATGGCTCATATCAATATTTTGGGGATCAACTAATAAACAGAGACTTGATTTGCATCTGACCTGTTCAGGCTGTTGAAGGTACTGCACACTCGCAGTACAAACTACAGCATCCAAACAGCAACTCTCCAACTCATGTCTCTGATCTTGATTCAAATCCTTGGCAAAGAAATAATCAAGTCCAGGGTTATTGGCCAGCTCTTGTGCATTAAGCCCATGCCCCACCACTTGCCTGTACTCAACTTCTTCAGGCAGATGGCTAACCCAAGAGCTCATTAGCTCAAGAACCTCTGAACCAGGGCTCAACCTTTCTCTGTACAGGTCAGTCAAATTGGAGATGAAATTGTTGTCCACATGGGTCACAGATCTGGGGAAAGCATAGAATTCTCTGTCTAAAATTGGGTTCAGTTTTGTTCTGCCTTCTTGTTTAAGAACTTGGCGTCTGATTTTTCCTGATATTTGAACTATTGGGTTGTTTTCAGAAAGAGTGTTTAGAATTGGGGAGTTTTGGATTTTGGTGGGTGCGATGGCTTGAGGTCTGGATTGAGGGTGAGCATTAGATAGTTTACATTTGAAGTTTTTCTTCTTCTTCTTCTTCTTCTTTTTTTTTTGATTGTCAAGCTTAATTGTTTGTGAATCTTGCACAGATATTGAAGGGTGTAGTTGCATAGTGCTATTTTAGTCATTATTGTGAATGGAGTGACCGGGTATATATTTCTCTTCTCTTTTAATGGTGAAAGAATGTGTGGGGCCCATTCAAACACTATGGCATGCATATTGATGTTGTGCCGCTTATGTGGCATAGCTTTGGACTGAGATTTTTTCAGCAGTTGAACCTCAAATATTTTTGGATAGCAGCATCTCATGCCAAATTCACTCTACAATTGTGTAATTTTCATGTTGATTCAGAGACATAAGGATGCAGCTAATTGGGGTGATGATAGTTTGGATGCTTTCTGTGAAGTAGCAATGATCATCGGTTCAAAGATTGAAGAAACAACTAATAAGTTCAGTCATGCTTTTGGCATCGATCTTGGTATAGCTAAGAAGAGGGACAAAGTAGCTGAGAAGCTTCTGAAGCTTTCAAATCTATCTATGATTCAACTCCATAGAGCCTTGCTTGCTATAGCTCGTGATCATGAGGTGACTGGGTGTTTCTTTACCTTGAAAGACGAGGAGAAAAAACATTTTGTGAAGGCTTTGCTTAGGGGAGATCTGTGAAGTTACTTGGTGTATTTATTTTAAGTTGCCTCTTTTTTTTTCTTTCAAGAAGAAGGTTTACTTTAGATGTTAAAATTTGAAGTGTTGGGAATTCTCATATTTAGTTATTTACTAAAATGTTGGTGAAGGGTTTGCTACTGCGTCTAACTTATTATGGATACTATGGCTTCTGCACTTAGAATGTGATTGTTCAAATGCTACTTTTTTTTTTCTCTTATTATAGTTCGGCTCGTTTGTATATACTCAGCTTATTTATGAGGATATTTGTATATGTTTTGCTTGTTTACAGTCGAGCTCGGGCTCATTTTTTTGCTCATTTGGTAAATAAACCGAGCTCGAACACAGCAAAGCTCGGCTAGTTTCCACCCCCACCTGGAAGCAGCTGCTACTCATTCTCAATTTAGGACTCCAACTGTCAAGTAGATAATTCCTCACTGGATTTCCAGTTAAAAAATATGCAGAGGGCTCAAATCACAGAATCACTTGCGCATGATAAGGTTTGAACTTTGAACCCGTCTCACTAGAGAGTCGAAGGGGCAGTGAGTTGATGGAAGAGGAGAGCGAATTGGGGAAAGATTGCGGTGATCCCATAACTACGAATTACAAATACAAATTCGTCACTCTTGAGGTTACCCTTCGGGGACATCTGATCTCTAGAATAAAGAGCGCATTAGGCGTGAGGCCCACAACGTACTCTATTTTGAGGATTTGGTCCGGTGCTTAGTTATTTGGTTGACATGCGATCAACTAAAGTTTTTTACTTCCTTCGTCCCAATTTTATAGTCCCTCGTTTTATCCTAATCGGATAAAAAAACGATTATATCTTTCAATCGGTAATACATTTTATATGTAATATGGTTCTTGTTTGAAAGATCTTGATTTAATCTAATAAACAAATTGTTCAAAATTACTTGAAACATTGTAGATTATAAGATATAACACTTTGAAAAGTGGTACGAACTCTCAAAAGGGATTATAAAATTGGGACGGAGGGAGGAATAAACTATTAACGCATCGAGATTTACACAATGAAATGACTTGAATCATCAGAATATAATTTAAATTGAAGACCTGCAACATATGTCATTGTGATGTATGGCTTCAAGACCGCGTCCCTTGAATTGTAATCTTTGAAGCTGGCTAGGCCTGCCAAACCCCGAGCCTGTCCTTATGCCCATTATACCCTTTGTGGTTGTTTGGTGGATTTCAAGGTTTAGTTTGGAATTTTCATACTCCTACCTCATGCCTTTTCTCTTCTTCTTTTTTTGTCATGAACCTCATGCTTCTTCAGTTTCTTGAAAAGCATTAAAAACAAAACATATTGTTCAAAATATAAGATCGGACAATTGAGACATCACCTATTATCCCTAAAAATCAGGTAGGAAACCATATAACACAGGCACCACTGGTGCACAGATTGGTGCGTGGGGTATAAGTACAAATTTTAAACAAATTATCTAATCTAGTTATTAATTTAAAAATAGTTTTTAGGTAGCATTGCGAAACATCAACTCAATCAAATAAACGATTGATCTAATTTATCAATGTTTATTTAGAATATAGTTTGACCGGAAATTGTATCTCTACCCAATCAAGTGGTATAGAGTTTACTTTGACTCTCAATCAACCAGGTCAGAATATTAGATGGTGGAGTAGGTGATGCAAACTAAACATATAAAAAAAAATGTTACCAACAATGTCCCAACCAGAATTTGAAAAAAAAAATTAAATTAAATTAAAATAGGCAGTGGGTGGCCTTCACAATCTTTACCAAACATTGCCGTATTGGAACTTTCCATGAGGTTAGTCAGAGGAGGTTGGCCTTAGTATTTGACCCATACATATACATCAAAAGTAAGTACAGTAACAAATAACCCATCTCATTGAACATTTTCTCTTCTCCATCTCAAAATAATTGTGCATATTTCACTATTTGAATCATTTTAATTTAAAACATTTTTTATTTGCAATATTTAGTTCTAATAAACAAAAATATTTCGACGTAAAAAAAAATCTAAATTACTAATTTTAATGATGTTTTGAAAAGTTTAATAAACTATGGACAATTATTTTGACATGGAGCGAGTATTTGACTATTTGGGAGCTAATTGCACTGATATATCCTGAGGCTTTTGGCAATATCACAAACCTCCCTTTATTATGTAATTTTGTGTCTTCCCTGCTAGTTTTATCCTAGCCTATTCAACTAGATCACCATCTGGGTTTGAACTAACTTTATTATTGGATTATTTACTTCAAAATTTTTTTTTTTTTTTGTAAATTTGATTATGTTTTAGTTTGCAATAAATTTTGGGGATTATGGGTTTGTGTCGATTAAAGAATTATAAAAGCAAAATGAAGGCATGAACTGAACTTGACCAAAGTTCAAAAAGACATATACTCCTTCCGTTCCTGTTTTATAGTCCAGTATTCTATTTTTTGGTTTTCCAAAAAATGAGTGTCCATTCTCAAAAGTTAGTGGGTAAAAGTTCGTTCATTTCCTATTATGCACCGAAAAATATATTCTATTTTTAAAAGTTAGTCGTTCAAGTGTAATGATAATATCTCCATGAATGGCAATAACAGAAGGTTAAAATTAAAGTGTAACAATAATGTATAAAACCATAAAAAAATTGAATTTACGAAGTTAGACACTTAAAAGGTGAGAGTGAGTATAATCTAAAACTCTGGGTGCTATGAATTAGTTTTTGTTTTCAGTGAACTTTTTAAAGTTGTTTACTTAATTTTTTACTTTTTAGTGAATTTTTGAAGGGATTACGAAATTTATAAGGAAACTTGAGACAAGGGAAGGGAGGCATTGTTTTAATTAGATTAACGAATTGATGTTTGCAGAGGAAAGGAACATGGTTGATGAGAGAAGAGAAGAGAATATTGTTAATCTGGTGCAAATGAAAGAGGACATAAAAATTCACTTTTTATGAGTCTAGAAAAAAATTGACAATTACACTTTGACATTAAACTTTATATCCATATCAAAATCAATTGGCAATGAGTGGAAAGGTCCCAACATATATTAAGTGATTGCTCATTCCACTCTTAAGTAATGTGGGACAATATTTCTTAACATCCCCCCTCACATGCAGCCGTATTTGAGGTCTGTCACGTGTGGCCATTTTTTGGGTCCTATCATCGTGCAGCCTTTTTGTTGGTCTGTCATCAGGGGATGTGGATTGTATAATTTTTTTTTAAATATGGAGTGGAATGGTCTCCGCTCTGATACCATGTGAAAACTTTATATTCATCTCAAAATCAATTGGCAATGAGTGGAGAGATCCCAACATATATTAAGTGATCACCAATTTCACTCTTAAGCAATGTGGGACAATATTTCTTAACAGACATTAATTCTTTCAATTTCCAGTTGCTGAGATATGGCATCCGGGTGAGCCTAAATTAGATGAAAGATAAATTATGGATGATCGGATAAGCCGTTCAAGGGCAAAAAGGAAAAGACGCTCATCACCTTGAGTGGTCCCTTCGGATTCGGGCTTGTTTTAAAAACATTATGGAGTGTTTGGATTGATGTTTTTTAAAATTTCCATTTTTACATTCTATGTGTTTGGGCGAAATTAATGGCGTATTTGGGAGCCTCATTTTCAGTTTTTCATTTTTAATTTTTTGGATTAGGGAGAGTTAATTAGGTCTCCTGTAAAAAAAAATCATTATGATTCAATCCTATGAGATTTGAATACTTATGATTCTATCCTAAAATTCAAATAAACACCAAATACCCTTTTTCTCTCCTAATTTTCCTAATATTTCTGTTCTGAAAAATCTCTTTCTAATCTTATAATTTTCTCTCATAATCTTCTCACAGAATCTCAACCCTAAAATATTTTTAAAAAAAAATTAAAAATGCGATAAATTAATAAACAACGCAAAAAAAAAGACAAAAAAAATCACCAAAAATTCCATATAACAACAAATACAAAAAACATGATAAATTAATAAATCATGTTCACTGTACCAATCATCGAATATGGTAAACAAATTAACCATGATCGAATCCCGAGTGTAGCGAATTGATAACTGTGATCATTGCATGAACATGATTTATTGATTTTTCATTTTTATTGTATCAAATCTATCAATATGGTGGATCAATGAACCATGTTCATTGATCAACAACTTATTTTTAAAAGACATGGGAACATGGTTTATTTATTTTCCACCAATATGGTGGATCAATGGACCATATTTACTATATGAAATAACCAAATTCTCAACAAAAAAAAGCCACCATTGATCGAAATTGATGAGGATGAAATGTAAGCGAAAAATATAATTTCTTGTACCATATACAACTACCCATTTTTGGTGTACCTAATCCACCAATATGGTGAATCAATGAACCATGTTAAAAAAAAAAAACATGGGAACATGGTTTATTGAAGAATCATTTTCTCTGTACCGAATATGTGAATGAATCATGAAACCACAAATCTTTTGTCCCAGAAAAAAAAATACTCCCTTTACAAATCCACAACAAATCTCTCAAAAACATCAAAACTCACAAACATTTGGTTCAAAAAATACTTGCTCTGGTCCCTATCACCAACCCAATGGACAACACATACCAAATTGAGGCCTCGTCCACGTCGTCACTACTGTTCTTCAAATTGAATACCAGTATGAGGTCATAGGCAACCAAGGAGGCATGCAAAAATTCATCCACAAATTGCCATCTTCGTGTGGATCTGGATCACCATCTTTGTGGCCTTGTGGGTATATTCCCTTCCCATTGTCATCCACAAAACCCAAAACGTGGAAACTTTTATTTTTTTTTTTTGCTTGATCACACACACACAGAATTAGATTGAAACAGTTATGGGATAAATCCACCCATTTAGGGATGTGATAAATGCCCCCATTTAGGAATACACAAACAATTATGGGAAATATTCTTTGACAAAACTTATTACGTGATAAATGCCCCCATAATGTTCTTTGAAACATTTATGGGAAATGCCCCCATTTAGGAATAACCTTGTACATGGAATTGTGGAAATACCAAACTTATTACGGAAATGTAATTAATACATTATTATGTGGAAATACCAAAATAGGATGTGAATATTTCCAGAAATATTAATTACTATTACATAATATACTACTAAAATACATAATAGGGGCACAATGGTCCATATTCAAATTTCAGGATGGAATCATAAAGATTCAAATGTTATAGGGTGGTATCCTAAGGATAATATTGAAAGAGGATGCCTAATTAAATTTCTCTTTGGATTATGGTCAGAATGTGTTTTGGATTTGGTATGAGTGTTTGGGAGAAATGTGTAAAATGCATTTTAAAACAAGAGTAGTGTTTGGGAGATATGTGCAGAATATATTCTATAGGTCTTTTTGTTAATCAAAATGAAAAAATGAAAATGAGAAGTCAAAAAGCTCCTCTCAACCTATTTTTCACTTTTGCTCTAGATTGTGCATTTTGTAAAACTTATTCTCAGATAATGTGTTCTGAAAAGTTTCTTCCAAACAACCAAAAAGAAAAAATGGGAAAAGTTGGTTCCCAAATAGGCTCAATTCATGGGAAAAATGAGTTTTTGGTTTTCGGGTTTAGAGAAGAAAAATGAGACTGGATGTGAAATATCGAGGAAAGATTTTATAATTTACTTCATTTTTCAATTTTTTGTAATTTTTGGAGGACCCATCATCCTTTCTAGAGGTGTAAAGACCAAAATAGAGGTGTGTGACCCAAAAGTAAATTTGGAGATCAAATCTTTTAAAATGACGATGGATTCCTCCATAAAGTATAAAAAAAAAATTTTGAAGAAAAGATGGGGATAAATTACAAAATCTCCTATCAATATGTTACATTCAGTCTCCAAAATAAAAATATAGAGACACATTGAATTTAATATCCCAAATTTTCAAAAAAATAAAATTTGTGATATTTGTAAATACTAATTTTCCTAATTTAATTTTACCCAATTTTGACTTTAATTGACCATTTGCGGGTCTCTTATTTATTTATTTTTCCTTTAGACGAGTTAGTGCTCGAGGTGCACAGAATGATTTCAACCGACTTGTCACCAGTGGGCCCAGATGAACGGCGAAAATAACGTGCGTTATACGGAGGATGATTTTGAGCTACACAAATGACACTAGCACGACTACTACAGTTGTGGGACCCGAGTCATCTAGATACGCTCACCTGACGAGCACATCGTAGTGCGTGTTCTACTTTTAAGATTTTTTCAAACGATTCTGAGCACACGATGACATTGCCCATGATTTTCCAAGCTCGTACGAATATTTTGGTAATTTTCTGAGACCGAAACCTGGACAATCCGAACACTACTCGGGATAAATTGTACTGCATTGTGCCGCATCGTGTGCTGCATCCATGCTGCCCCCGCCCCCAAACTACTCCCAAATCAAGAATACAAAGCCCCATTAACATCCTTCAAGTTCTAGAGTGAGAAAAGTCAAGAAAATTGGGTTTTCACTTCAAAACATCAACCACAAGCTCCCACCTCTCACCTTCCAATTCAAGATCATCCAAAACACTCCAAGGTACCCACATTTCACCATCAAAGCCACACAAGGCCAGCCAAAGAGCTCCCTCCACCGGTTTTTTCGCAAAAACCCATTTTTTCGCCAAATCTTCGCAAAACAAGGTAGAAACTCGTACCCAACCTATTCCAAGATTTTAAATGTGTTATAATAGTCTAGGAGTAGTTTATAGTTGATGGGTTAAAGCCCCAATTCAAGGGTTTCACGAAACCCGAGCCAAAACGCGATATGACCCTTTTTACCCAAAACTGACTTTTCGAGCTTAATAAACCTTAGATTCATTGTGGTTCATGTTTTTAACTATTCGAAACATGTTTAATAATTTTCTAACTATTTATATGAGTTTCTCCATGAATTTATTGTGCTTAACCTTGTTCTTAATCGTTGTGTTAAAGTTAGGGGTTTAAAGTGCAATTTTGTGAAATTTGGCGTGCGTACTATGTATCATTTACGAAACCTATTTTCATCAACTAAATGTCACTACTGGAAATTTAGGAGTGTAACTAAATGACCAGAATGCCCTTTGGGTGTAAAATGACCATTTTGCCCTTGTGTTTGTAAATTACATAATGTGTAGTTTTGTACTTAATAAAAAGATCAAGGAATTGCGTTTTGTGCCAAGTTAGGACTTTGTTAACTAAAATAAAGTATTTTTACGTGTTTACCCTTGTTTTTGGAAAATTACCTTTTTGCCCTTGTATTATGTTTATTTACAAAAAGGCCCCCAGAGTTTGTAAATTACACTAAGGTCCCTAGACCGTGAAATTACTTTTGTTACCCTTATACTTACTTAAAATGATGTTGGTGACCCTTACTTTCTTTAAATTATGTTTTGACCCCAATAGTTTAGTAAATTACGTTTTGGCCCATGTAGTTTGAATTTATTACGTTTAGACCCTTGGTTTTCGATTACTTGAATTTCGTGAACTTGTGAATCGAGATATTAGGTTGTGACCCTTGTGATATCATTATCGTTTTGCTTCTGCTATTAAGTGCACTTTCCATAAATGTTTGAATGTTAGAATGGACAACTAGGTTCCCGGGTTGGGTGATTGTGCACGGATATCACATAGACGATAAGGTTAATGGAAAAGTGAACTGGAATTGATTATTGGGGAGTCACCCCAAGATTTGTTGAATGGCAGTCAGCCAAGTGAAGAATTGATTTTGGGGAGTCACCCTGAGATTTGTTTAATGGCAGTCAGCCAAGTGATTTGTTTTGGAGGATTGTTTGGCAGTCTGCTATAATTTCGAAACCTAGGATATGAAAATCTGTGATTACTTCATTTGAATTCTAAGGTGTTAAAAGGGTGAATGTATTATAGACCGAGTCACGACTATATACCTATAGAAGTTGACAGTTGTCACTCGTAGCCTAGTAGTACAATCAGTCCTTGAGAAATTCATCCTTGCGAGGCAACTGACGGTTGGATTAAGTAAGTAACTTATACCTTCCGTTGGGGCTCCCAGTCAGGGCAAGCAAGGGGGAGTATACCACAGTTTGGTCATAGTCCTTAGTGGTTAACCGGGAGGAAAGTTCTCTATGTTGAGAACTTAGATGAACATGTAAGTTAATGACTAGTAATGAAATCAGCTATGTGTTTAATTTCTGCTTTATGATATATTTCCTGTTTATTCCTTTAATTACTGCTTTTCAATCATATATGTTGTATGTGTATATTAAGGGTTGAGAGGGTTATAGTAGCTATTGAGTGATTTATCGCTCACGGTGTTGCACTCGTGTGACCCTGACATAATACCACGACGTTGTTCTACAACTCTGACGTATTATGCTAGACTTTGGAGATGAACAGGAGAAGCACTACAGTTTGGAGGTCTATGGAGTTATGGAGGACACTACCAAAGTTGACGACCATACCACAGAGTAGAGATAACCCTAGCATACTTAGTAGTGAATAATTGTACTTGATGGAATATTGTTGTGAAATTTTATTATTTCTTTTTAATAAATTTAACGTACCCAAATATCCGGGTCGTTACATTGAAGATACACTTCAAATGTTTTACCCCCAAACTCTGTCACGCTAAATATTTCAGGCCTTATAAACAAGGGTAGGTATTCAATTGCCTAATCTATACTTCCAAACATTAGTTTACTATCAAGTGAATACAGAGGGAATTTAGCAATTGATTTTTCTTTTTTTTTTAATATTATTTTTATTTACATAAATATATAACATCACCTTTTTCACGTGTGGAAACGAACAAATGAAACGACTGGGTTGGCAATTCCTCACAAACCTGATAGATACCCGCCCTCCCCTGCCCCACCTATTTGGAGGCGAATATGACTCGATTTTTCATCCAAATAGGAGCGGGTATGGTAGAACTTACAAATTTCCCATTTGCAAATGGGGCGGGTATAATTTTGTGATACCCACCTCCAAATACCCGTAACCTCCCCTTCCAAATTGCAATTTTTATTTATTTATGAATATATATATAGAGTTCCGTTCTCTAAGGGATCCCGGCATACAAAATTTGGTGCGGACCAAGGCATTTTTCAACTTTCCAGATCAAATTTTGACAATCCGAACCTTTCAATGTTTTCAAAATGCATTTTCCAAGGTCTCCGCGAGAAATCTTCAAAAAAAAAAACCCGGAAGGGCTTGATCGGATCGTTTTTGTTAAAAATGCTATATATAGCGTTTTTAACAAAAACTGATCCGATCAAGCCCTTCCGGGTATTTTTTTTTGAAAATTTCTCGCGTTGACCCTTAAAAATGCATTTTAAAAACATTGAACGGTTCGGATCGTCAAAATTTGATCCGGAAAGGCCAAGTCCGCACCAAATTTTGGTGCGGGATCCCTTAGGAGAATATTTTCGTATATATATATATATATATATGCATATACAAATGTGCATATTTGTTTAATTTGTGTCTATTTGTTCGGATTAAAACTATATATACTTGTGTGTTAAAAAAAGTTTAATGATGGTAGTTAGTTAAAATTTTATACAATCTTGGTGGACTATATTTCTTTATAACTTTCACTCTATTTTGTTTTTAATGGACGTTTTTGTTGTTGTAGGACACGTCAATTATTTTTATTTAGATCTTATTGTTCTTTTTTTCAACTAGTTTGGATATGAATTTACCTGAGTGTACATGATCCCCATTGGGAGGCAGGCATGGTGTATTTTTCACTATCCCGTTTAGATATGGAGGTGGGAATGGGAAGGAAATTCCTATTTAAGGATCGGAGGTAAAATAGGATCCCCGATTCATACCTTACCCGTTGCCATCCCTAGAAACGATAATGACTTATACTCACAAAAATAAAGGAAATGAATCAAGTAAAGGTACCACCAACAAAAAAAAAAAAAAAAACTATGCTTATACCATGTGGTGTACACCAAATATTTACCCTATTGTGTAAAAATTATTTTTGGAATTCCACAAAAATGATCAGAGTCGTTCAATTGATTTAAAACATATTCTTAAAGAGTCTCTGTAAAAAATCAGCTTATTCAGATATCATTAAATGCTTGATCGATTTTCGTCTAATTAAGCCCTTAATGATATCCGAATAGGTTTTTTTTTTCAAAGACCCATAAAATAATCTTTAAAATAAATAGAACTAGTTTGATCAGAACTGGGGTTGCTGTTGTGCACCCCTTGTGCACAGCAAGTGTCGTGCTCATCTGGGTCATTAGTTGCCCTGATGGACAGTTCAGATTTCACCTTGCATGCACGACAACAAAAGGTTTGATGCAAAGGTGCCGAGGTAAAATCTGGGTTGTCCATCACAGTAACGGACAAGCCAAATGCACAGCACTTGCTGTGCTGGGGCTGCACAGTAGCAACCCTAGATCTGTCCAATCACAAGTGTGAAATTCCAAAATAGATATACTATTTTTTTTAGCAACAAAAATAGATATACTAATATACTATAAGGTGGTATAGATTTGGTATCTAACATTTCTTGTTAGTGATTTTTACAATTTTTTTTTATGAGCCCTGTAAAAATAAAATTATGTCCCTTGAAGGGGATGGCCACCAACTCTTTTCTTATTATGTGGACTAAAGTTTCCTTTCACCAACCTTCGACCAACCCCACTTGGCCTAGTATTGACGATTCCAACCAAAGTGCTGTATCTGCCATTGAGTTGGTGTTGGTTGTCCCACCACTACCTTCAATCACATGCAAGGGATCATAATTAATTAATTATACTAATACCTATATTTTATTAAAATGCTTACACGCACACGCACTAAACCATGCACCTACCAAAAGAGAAGGTATCTCAAAAAATCCTCATAATTTTTGGTCTTCGCATTATTCTTCTTCTTCTTTTTTTTTCTTCTCATTCATCATTCCTGATACATTAAATTGGGAGGGGAGATGAGAGTCGATCTCGTGATGCAGTATGGGGCAATTTACGAGCTCTTACCGCATGAGCTAGCCACCACGTGTGTCTTCGCGTTATCATGATCCTCAATATTTAGATAAAATAGAAGGAGATTATATCCACAATAAAAAAAAAAAGAAACTACTTATTTACGAGATCATAAACCCATCTCCATAAAAAGTGAAAAACTTGAAGAATTAATTGCGTGATTTTCAGGTATTCTGTCTGCCAAATAATTTTAGTTCATTATGAAAAGCCATGCTATTTTTAAATTAAATAAATATTTTATGTGAAATTTCTAATTTTTCGGCATCAATTTAACAATCTCAATTGGATATTCAAATTTGTGTGAAAAATCTTAAATAAATAATGCATGAAAGTACATATTTTATCTTTTTAAAAAAACTTTAGCATATTTGTTGACATTCACCATGATTGTAGTGTCACAGGGAGATTCTTTGTTAATTGACCTCTCTAAATTAATACTTTATAGACATTTATGCTCACCTATAAGGGGCACGATGCCTACAAAAATATTTTGTACCCATTCAATAAATGCTTGTAGCTGTGATATTCCACAACATGGAAGACTTGTGCACCCTTCCTCTTAGATAGTATTAATAACTACAATAATAAAAAAATAATAACTACAATCATGTTAGGACTCATTAAATTAAATAATAGAAAATTATATGAGTACTTATATATGCAAGTGGGAGTCATTTGGGTTTCCAGTTTTGAAAATTTATCTTCCAAAGTTTTTATTGTTTCGTCATCCTTATTTTTTCGTCTTTAATAATTATTAATCAAATTATTATTATTTTTTAATTTTTTGGATGTATATTGCGTCTCTCTATTCAAAAACTAAAAAAATTAAAATATTTGAAAAAATTAACTAAAGATGAAAAATTACACAACCCTATACAAAATTATTCTCTCAAAAACTTATTTCAAAACTACAAACTAAACAAGCGGCTATCCCAAATAATGTACTCCCTCTTTCCCATCTTTTTTGCTTACTAGGGGGAATCCAACTAATTTTTAAGTTAAAGTCAGAAGTTCAGATTTCATAATTACCCCCAAGAAATAGTGAAAGCTATTATAGATGGGGAATTCAATGTAGCATAAAGTAGGGGTAAAAATGAAAATTTGCTCTGCTCCGGTGATTATTTTTTTAAAAACAAAAACAAACATTTTTTGACCACACAAAATGAAAATATTAGTAAACAAAATGAGACAGAGGGTAGAAACCACATATTCTTAACATTTTTTAAAACAATTTAGTGTTGTTTTCATGCATAATTTAATCATCGGTCCTGCTACTAGGTGCCCTGGGGGCTATTATTTTAGGTGCATACAATAAATATATCTAAAAATATGTGTTGTAAGAATGAGAACTTACAAAGCATCGCTTTTCTCCACTATTTTTCATACTAGGCATAAATGTTTGGAATATTACTTCTTTTTAATGACAATCCTCATTTCCTTTTTTAGACATGGTTTTGCCTTGTAGACCCAAAGCACAATTTTAATTACACTACTAATCATCTACAAGTGTAGACTTCTAGTTCTTGAAAGTTATATATATATATATATATATATATTTCCCGTTGGAATTTGGAAACAAGAAAATGACAATTCAAGAGGGCAATCACTATCTCTAGTAATATTGTAACCAAGAAAACACTAAGAAGCATAACAATTTTTCCCTATAAGGATTGGATAGTACTACTACAAACAATTAAATTAACGCATGAGTCTCAACTTTCAATGTCTAAAAGATCGCAAAAAATTACAATTACATTCAAATCGTACAAAATATGGGTGAGATAGCAAAAATGAAAATTGACCAAAACTCCAATTTCTAATACTCACATATAATATTTCAATCCTATGTCTCTGGAAGTGGTTTTCTTCTTCTCTATGTGAATAAGCGATGTGCCCATTACCCTTACATAGTTCGTACTCCTAGGGTTTTTCCGTGTTCTTTTATTGTTCATTCCGCGCTTTCATCATTGAAAAGAGTCCAAAAGAGAAGGATAGTAGCTAGGCATATGAAGTGTTTGCTTCAACCTTGAATAGAAAGAGTTAGGGTAATTTTTCCTCAATTTTTGCTTTTTCTATTTTAAAGATAGAGGAAGATAAAGAGTTAGGGTCATTTTTCTAATTTTCAATTAACTTACCAAAAAATTAATTAAATGTATTTAAACTTGTGAAAAACCTATGGGAACTGATGGGTGGATACTGATGGGGGTACGTACAAAAAGCATGCGGAGCACTCTTAAAAATCTCGTACAAATGATCTGAATCGTTCAAAATTTTGACAATAAAATATTTTTCCGAGTGTCTAAGGCACCCTTTCGAATTTTCCTATTATCACGCTGTGAATAGTACAATTTCTGAACTGTGACAATCACAATTGGAAATTGATATTGACACTCCTTTTTTGATTTTTTTTAGGCGAAGTTACAAAACCACCATTGTACTTTATAATTACATTTTTTTTATACCTTTTATAATTACAAGAGTAATTTAGTAACTTCAATTAATAGAGATAAAAAGGCAGACCAACGCAAGTTGGTTCAAATGGTTTGACACTTGTTCCCCTTAAGTAAGGTCTCGAGTTCGAGTATTACGAATGGAGGAAACTTGTGCTGAGAGAGTTTTACCCCTTCGTGGGGCGACCCGGTTCAAACCGGATTTAGTTGGGGTTCAGTGGGCTTTCGGATACCGGTGGTTTAGACCTAAAAAAAAAGAGAGAGATAAAAAGGCAGAGTGTTAATAATACTCCATCCGTTCCTATTTGTTTGTTCCACCCTTTCTCTCTTGCCTTTTTTCAAATAAAAAAATTAAGTACTTTCGTGTATCATTTTTTAAATTTGTTCGCATCGAATTAAAGTACACGATGAGTACTTTAATTTGATGTAAAAAATTTGAAAAATGATATACGAAAACACTTAATTTTTTCATTTAAAAAGTAACACAATTTTTTATAAATGACAAATAAATAAGAACAGAGAGAGTAATAAAATGAAAAGTGTCAATGTCAATTCCCTTCCAATTTCCTAGTGATGTTATAATGATGTCAGTCAAAACCAACTGGAGTGTATTATACTGTATATGACTCCCTTGGCGTCATTTCAATAAAATACCCTAGCTGCGCGAAAATTACTAAGTAGGTCCCACGGGACAGGTATATCTGACTACTACCAACAAACAATAGAGGTATCTCACCAACCCCCGACCGGTGGCGGCCGGTTCAGCCACTTTTTAATGATTAACCCACCGGTTTGAACCAGTTCTCTCCCCCATATATACCCTCCTCATTTCATCCCCCACCCAGGAGACTCGCAGTCGCAGGCAATCAACAGCGATCAAAAAGAGTCCAAAGCAAAAGGAAAGAAAACTAGTAAAAAATCAATTCGCAGTAATGGCAACCACCGGAGAAACAGAGCAGAAGCAGAACCTTAGGCACCAAGAGGTTGGCCACAAGAGCCTTTTACAGAGTGATGCTCTCTACCAGGTAATCCCATGCTTCTTTCTCTCTTGATTTTTGCTCCCAAACTTTGATGGGTCTTGTTTGGTTTTTCCTAAAATTTTCATCTGGGTTTATTTGATTTGGGTTTTTTTTTTAAAATTTTTTATTCAAAGATTTGATTTGGGTTTTGTTTTTTGCAGTATATACTTGAGACTAGTGTGTACCCAAGAGAGCCGGAATCGATGAAAGAACTGAGAGAGGTGACTGCGAAGCATCCATGGTGAGCTTTGAGATCTGGATCATTCAATCTCGGATTTTTTATTTTTATTTTTTGGGGGGGGTGAAATTGTGTTGATTTTGAATGATGAAATGGAAATAGGAACCTCATGACTACCTCTGCCGATGAAGGCCAGTTCTTGAACATGCTTTTGAAGCTGATCAACGCCAAGAACACCATGGAAATCGGCGTCTACACCGGTTACTCTCTTCTCGCCACTGCCCTTGCCATCCCTGATGATGGAAAGGTAAGCCATTTCCCTTTTCATCTTTCCCAATTTTTCTGTTGTAATTTCAGCCAGAAAAAAAAAAAATCCTTTTCAATTATATAACTGGAATCCTTTTTGTATTTTGATCTTGCAGATTTTGGCCATGGACATCAACCGCGAGAACTTCGAAATCGGTCTCCCCATAATTGAGAAGGCCGGCGTTGCCCAAAAAATCGAATTCAGAGAAGGACCTGCTCTCCCTGTCCTAGATCAAATGATCGAAGATGTAAGATTCGTCACACCCATCAAAATCTCTCTCTCTCTCTCTCTCTCTCTCTCTCTCTAAAATTCCAGAAGGAATCAGCTACGGCCCGGGGTGCTGGTTTGCGGCCCTAGTATGCGCTCTGTTAATTTCGACAATCAACGACTCGGATTTTATTTTGGCAATAGAACGCTCAAATCTTTAATGCCGAGATGAAATCAGGACTTTTAGAAAAAATATCTGACGGTTTGGGTGCTGCACACTAGGCTCCCCGTTTTCGATAGGTACAAAAACAATTTCACAAAAATGTCATGGAAAGAGAAATGAACGGTTCAAATTATAAGGGAAAGCCGTTCATTTCTCCTCGGAGGTTTTCGGGAAAAAATTTCTCTTATCCTAATATTTTTTAAAATTTTAGATGTATCCTAATATTTTTTAAAATTCTAGATGCACTGCTAGAGACACAGTTGTCGGTTTTGAATGCAGATGTGTCCGAAGCAATCATGAGTATCACAAAGGCCCTGTTCGTTTCTTAGTTTAATTTTAGTTTTAGTTTTGATGACATTATCATTTCCTTTATTTCTCTCTCAATTTTTCTCTACTCATTACACCTTATGACATCGTGAAAACTAAACTAAACTATCTAACTATAGTCAATATGATTGTGAACCTACACAAACGAACGGCTACGGACACATCTTTGTATGAGGGCGAGTTTCCGAATAGATTTTATCAAAATCTGATAAAATCAAGCCTTTAATTTTATTTATTTGTTCAAAAATCTAAGATTTTATCAACTCTTTGCGTTCAGACAATTTGATTTTGAAATTTCTAAAGTTGACCGGGTCAATTTGGGATGAATTTTACAGGGGAAGTACCACGGGACATTTGATTTCGTCTTCGTGGACGCGGATAAGGACAACTACATAAACTACCACAAGAGGCTGATCGATCTGGTGAAGGTCGGGGGGCTGATCGGATACGACAACACCCTGTGGAACGGATCTGTGGTGGCCCCACCGGATGCGCCGATGAGGAAGTACGTTAGGTACTACAGAGACTTCGTGTTGGAGCTTAACAAGGCCTTGGCCGCCGATCCCCGTATCGAGATCTGCATGCTCCCCGTCGGCGATGGGATTACCCTGTGCCGCCGCGTCAGCTGATTCTACTACCCCAAGTTTAAGTGAAAAAAAGAAAATTGGCAATTATTTGTCTCCTATGTAACTACGTTTCTTCTCTTTGTTTACTAGTATTTGTCAACCTCGTGTTTTTTTTTTTTTTTTCCTTTGTATTTTCTAATGGACGGTGGATGAGTTATAAGAGTTCACATTCGACGCTCACGATTTGTTCCCATATGTTTTATGAAAATAAACATCTGGTACAGGCGGCTCATTTTGTTTTAATTGTTTCATTCGTTGTCACGATCTTTCCTGAGTTATATGTCCGTCAGTTGAGTTTTATGCCAAGAAGAGGATGATATTTGCTATGCAGTACTTGATATTTGTTAGTAACGAGGTCTCTTGGGTACACCATCCCTGTGTACCCCAAATGACAAATGTATGCCATCAAATCTCCGTATACACAGGGTGTTTTACCCATGGTGTTTCTGTATTTGCTAATTCCTGAAATGACTGATATTACGGGTATGTAAACATGAATGAAGAAAGAAGATGTTAGATGTTTTTTGATCATCAACAAAAGGGGAAGAGCGCATCCTATCCACCACTTAGATAGGGGTGTGGCTCTGATACCATTTGTAACGATACCACCCAACTAACCGTGGACCCCTTGTCGGCCCAAACGCTTGGCCTGAAAAGGTATACCTAAGAAGAAACTACTATGTAACCCAAGATGGGTGTTAATATATCATATGAGGTTTTAACTTCCAACCAGTGTGAGACTAAACACCTTCTACCCCAAATCTAAGGTATTACAGTAGGAGACAGAATGTACAAAAGCCTAATGTGTGTGGAAGTTGAATTTTGACAAATTTGAAAAAATTATACAAATTATACAATAACAATTAAACAAACAAATATTTTTTACATAGTCTTAGCATCCTCATCATTCACAATAGTTGGAACCACTCTTTTCGACCCTCTGAAGACCTCAATCGACAGGTCCAGCAACAAACTACGGTCTCCGATCTCCGGCAACAAACTACGGTACTTGAGAATTCTAGGTGGCAATAATATTAAAAAAATATATGTATATTACACCGTCGATGATTTTTATTTATTTATTTATTTTATTTGCAATTGTAAGAGGTTTAGAATTTGAGGTTTTGTGGGTTTGAGAAATTAGGCATGACAACACCGACTAGTAAGATTTGTCATTTTGGAAAATGCCTATAGAATCTCGGTGTAATTTAAACTGACGAAAGAGGAGAGATATAGAATTAGTGCTGGATATTGTGTAGTGTCAAGAGGGGTTTGTGTAAGAAAATCCTCAACCAAAACACAACATGTTTAACTAAATGTGTCAAGAAATCGAATCCTAACACAATCTGTTATTAATCGTGTCACCTCGAACATGACACATATTGACACGATTAACTTGGAAACGACCTATTTAGCCAAATGTGACTCGAACACAACAAGAATTGATACAATTAACTTGGAAATGACATGTTTAGCCAAATGTATCAAGAATTTCAAAGAAAAAACTACTGATAAGAATAACATAAAAAGGAAATAAAGAAGTGTAGCTCCCAGGCCGCCAGGCCCAGCCGATAGCACAATTAAAATTTAAAACAACCATAGTACCATCATTCAAGTGAGGAAGTCTTAAACCATCAATATTAATATGTCATTCCCCGAAACGAGTAGAATATAGAGATTACTAATGCAAAAGGCAAAAAAGTCTTGTAACATGACACAAGTTTTCCAATCAGCCTAAAACATGTTCAAGAACTTCAAAAAACACTCTATAGAACTCTCACCATTAATAAGATCAAATTGGTTCCTTGCAACAATGATAAAAATTGAAAGGTAAAATATGTCATAAAGAAAAACACATTAAATCAAGTTTTGACTAGTGGATTGTGTCTCGTCCTCGATTTTGAACACATTAGTTGAACATTCCACAAGTAAAATAACCCAATGGTTCCATTCACAACTTTTCCAAAACATTCATTTCCGTGTTTCCAAGCTATAACCAATACCAAATATCTATTGGGTACCCATGTCCCACATGAATTTATAATTTAAAAGAATTAGAGTGATTACATTCTTCTAATAGTCAACAGATTGAATAGACAGAGTTACAAATCATCTTCCAAAAAAAAAAAGAAACAAAGCTCATGAAATTAATTAAACAAGTCTTTTCCGATATGCTTTCAAAAGATTCACACACTCCATGCACTAGGGCTAAACAAGA